>CM035592.1:39314888-39699934 GCA_020423425.1 Chrysopa pallens | reverse complement strand
AACATTAACAAATGCTGACGCTTTATCTAGACCAACAATAAATGCAATTTTACCAAAAAATTTTAACACTTTTAAGGATTTCCACCAAAGAAATTTAGACCCTAAACAATTCAAAAAAATTAATAAACCTTTTGAAGATATAGAAAATCTAGTAATACCATATTCTACAGATTTATCTATGAACAATACGTATTCATTCTATATACAAACTAATACTAGTTTAAAGAATGTACAAAAACCAAAAATAAATGATGTTTTTAAACTAAACTCAACGAATAATGAAAACTTATTCATTATAATATTAAGAGAAAAACCTTCTGAAAATATCACATATGAAAATTTATTTCAATGTTTGACTAACTTGAGTCAAGTATTGACAATTAACCAAATAAATAAAATAGAAATGGTAAATATACCAAACGTTTCTCGAAATATAAAGCAAGACACTTTTGAAGGTATGTTAGAATATATTATGCCAGATAATTTAGAAATCACTTTAATTACGGGAGATTTGATTCATCCTTCACGAGAACAAATTCCTGAAATAATTAAAGACTTTCATAGTAATATATTAGCTGGAGGACACAGAGGTGTTACAAGTACACATCAAGAAATCAAAAAACGTTATTTTTGGAAAGGGATAAAACAAGATATTGAAAAATATATCAAAAACTGCCCTGTTTGTCAAAAAATTAAAACTCCTCAATATCAAAAAACACCAATGGTTATTTCTACACCAGCAAACGAATTCAATGATGCTATAGCTTTAGATATAATGGGACCATACCCTTTGACTAAAAACGGTAACAGATACATCTTAACCATACAAGATGAATTAACCAAATTTGTTCAAGGATACCCAATACCTGAAGCAAATGCAGAAATCTGTGCTATTCATCTATTGAAATATTGCACTATCTTTGGATTCCCTAATACTATATTGACAGATCAAGGAACAGAATTTTTAAATAAACTTTTCAAAGAAATAACAAATATTTTGTCCATAAAACATAAAACCTCAACACCTTACCATCCACAAAGCAATGGCTCGATCGAAAGATCTCATTCGACAATAAAAACCTTCTTAAGAGCATATATTTTAGAAAATGGTAATGATTGGGACGAGCTCATTTATTTGGCCATACACAGCCATAATACCCATATAAATAGGAGTACACAAGAGAAACCATATACTCTCGTATTTGGTAAAGAGCCACAGATCCCTAGACTAATAGAAAAACCTAGAGAAAAACCAACTTACCATAATTTAGCTCAAGACATTCTAAATAGAGCAAAACAAATTAGAAAAACTGCAAAAGATAATTTAATGAAATCTAAAGAAATAAATAAATGCTATTATGATAGAAAAACTAAAGAGAAAAACTTTGAAAACGTTAAATACGTTTTATTAGAAAACAAACTTCGAAGAGTTCAACATAACCGAAAGTTAGAACCTTCTTATACTGGTCCTTACGAACTAATACAGGATCATGCTGAAAACCACACAGCCACGATAAAAATTAAAAATAAATTAAAAACTTATCATTATAATATGCTGAAACCTTATGTTTCAGATGTGGATAATAATAATATTAATAACAGCGATCACGAGAGCATCGATACAGGTGGAGAATTATCAAATTAATCCCATCGAGAAAACATCTGGATTATTTTACGTCGACCTCGGAGACGCAAAAATTACAAATCAATATATAAGTCTAATTCACTTTCATAATTTAACGCATTTACAAAATATGTTGGATTTATCCTTCAAATATTTTAGTCAATCTTTAGCATTCTGTACTCTAGTAAAAGATAAAGAAGCTAGTACATGTAGACTAACACTTGCTATAATTAATAATCAATTAAAAGAATTAACTAGTCAATTAGATGATGTATCAGCACATCATAATATAAGAAAAAGAGGCTTAATAGATGGAATTAGTTATCCAATCAAATGGCTTTTTGGTATACCAGATGCTGAAGATGCTACTTTCTATAAAGATTCAATCGAAAGTCTTATAAATGATCAAAAACAAACTCACGTACTTATGCAAAGTCAAATTAGAATAATATCCGACACAATAAAAAATATTAACAAAACAATTTCTACTTTAGATGCCGTAGAAGAAAAATTAAATGTAAATGTAAAAATCTTTAATGAATATATGATAAATTCAAAAAACGAAATAAATATTAATACATTACAAATAAAATTAGTTGATCATTTACTTCTAATAAAACAAATAAATGATATGATTCAAAAAGAATTAGATAAGTATAGATTATCTCTTTCACTATCTAGACACGGCATAATTGATTACAATGTAATACCTCCACATACTTTGCAACAAGAATTACAAAATTCAATTAAATTTAACTTACCCATTGAACCTTCCTGGGAAAACTTAGAATATTATTATAAACTATTGAAAACAAAAACGGTGATGACTGATAACAAATTAATTATTATTATTAAAATACCAATTACTTCTATCAATCAATATAATCTTTATAAAATAATACCATTACCTAGTCCATACAAGGAAAATCCTGAGGTTTTAACATACATACAAAATGACTTTAAATATATGCTTATGACTAGAAGTAAAACACAATATGCACTAATGAACGATATAAATAATTGTAATGAATATAAACCCAATACATACATTTGCGAGAAAGTTCAGCTTTCAAAATTAAAAATTGAAGAAAATTGTGAATCAGCTTTATTCGACTTATTAACCACGAAAATTCCGAAAACGTGTAAAACAAACACAATACACGCGAATGCAGAAATATGGCAGCAAGTTACGATGAATAAATGGATCTATGTTTTATCTAAACCAGTTAGATATACGGTATTATGTCAGAACAATGAAGACTCCGATTTTATTATAGACAAAACAGGAATTCTAACAATAAATGGAAATTGTAAAGGACATACCAACAATTATATTATGGAACCACAAATATCATTGTTCAATCGAACAATAAAGTTAATAACTCCGAATATCGAAATAACTGAAGATGAATGTTGTATTAAATCAAATATAAACAAAACAACATTAAAATTTAAACTCATGGAACCAATAAAATTATCTCATATCGACTTGTCAGACCTAAAATTCGCCACTCATCGTCTCAACCAATTCGATGAACAGTTACAACAACAATTGAATAAACCATTCTTTATTCAACACGAAAATTCAATACTTCATGGTTTAAAGATGTTAATAAGTACTCTTTCAATTCTATTTGGGATATATTTAACCTACAAGTTACAGCTACCAAAATTCATATGGAAAATAATAAAGTCATGTTATAAACCAAGTATCAATGATAGAAGAAATGGCAGCCAACCTGAAAGCTCTTCACTCAGCTTCATAAATTGTTGTTTTGGAGAACGTGTAAATAATCAAAACCAAATTCAACCACACACGGATACAAGTGTCTTTTATAAAAATGAATCATCCGATGAAGATGCTGCTGTGCAAATAATATACCCAATAACATCAGCACCACAACCACCACCTTATAATCTAAGATCTACATCACAACCCAAAAATATAAAGAAAAGTGTGAAAAGTTATAATTCAGAGAGGACAGGTTCAAAAAGGACAATCTCAATAAATAAAGTGTAGTAATTCCAATTAAATAAAATTTTATAAATTTCAATTGTATAGAATAATTAAAAATTCTATATTTTAGATTTAAGATTTTACTATACATTATATTTTTGAAAAAAAAAAATTATATTATATGTTAAACTTTTATATTTTTATAATCAAAGGAAAATCTATATTTTAGATAAATTAATTAACATTTTATTTTAAAAATATTCTTAAAAAAAAAAAAAAAAATATTGTATAATGTCTTACATTTTATATTTTAATTACTTCAAATTTCAATTTGATTTTAACTTATAAAAGGAAAATATTAAAAAGGTGTTACTCATCTCCTAACTAATTGCATAAAAAAAAAAAGAATTGTGTCAATTAAATAACAATCCTTTTATTAAGGGGGGAAAATGTAGTGATACAGAAAAAGTCTTATTTTAAGTAATAGATATGCGATACGCATGCCCTAATTAATTAACGCATGTGTAATTAGGTCAACCCCTCTCAGGGACAAAAACAGTATAAAAGGGAATGCCTAACACCTATTTAATTAGAATCCAAGAATCCAAGAATCAAGAATCTAGATTAGAATCTATTGGTAATGTACATAGATTAGAAAATCTATAGTATTTCTATCGGTTACGTTTAAATAGTTATACTTATTAAATTAATAAAGTTAATACAAGTATATTTTGTGTTATTAATTGAACAGTGGCTAATAGCGTTCCCGGATTCTCCTTAGTTAAATATTACTTCGTAAATTATTAACTAAGTAAAGGTTTTGGAATAGCACCATAGTCTATTACCCTGGTGACAGCGAAAATTGCCTTAATAATAAGTGACGTACACACATTCTATAAAGTGCTAATTTTTATAGTTAATTTCTATAAAAATCTGGTTACGACAATATATATATATATATATGGGTATATCTATTTCGCCAAAACTTATTCACTGTTATAGTTATAAACTTTTATATTTTTGTTCTCAATTTGTTTATCATGGTTATTAATATATGATATTTTGTTAAATTTAATCGTACGACTAATAAATTGTCTAGAAACAATTTTGTATGATAAATACGTATTTCTTCCCAAACTTAATTAATATTATTTAGATTTCTTCTAAGACCCTTTTAAGTTTTAGGTAAGTGAGTTTGTGTATCATCAAGCCATTGGAAGCAATTGTTTATAAAGAGCAATTGTATTTATGGCATGAATTAAAGACCTCGGATCGTTTTCTTTTTAATTAGCAAAATGGGCCCAGCACTTTCTTATTCTTGTTTTCTGGTTATTTTTAGTCAAATATATTTTTATTTAATTATTTTTAAATATATTTTTTTATATAAATAATATATTTTTAATCTTATCTTTAGGCACATCGCACACGACGCGATTTGTGTGAAATCGGCGATATCATACATATGATTTGCTTATGGAAACCAATGTATAGTCGCACACGGCGTGATTTTCGTCATTTGAAATCATACATGTGATAAAAAAATCGTTGTAAAAATCCTACGTTCTTAAAATCACATGGGCAACTTTTTTTTATTCTTGTTTATACAGTCATATAAATCAATGTTTATGACAGAGATAGAGAGTTAAATAATGTTATTTTTAATATTTAAAAATAAAAACATGTCAATGCTTGTTTATATACAAACAAAAAAAGGTTAGATTCATGTCCTGAACCATATAGAACAGGCTTAACAGGTGCATCTAATAAAGCAGATCATAAATTTTTTTAAATACATACATATACTTAAAAGAAAAGCAATGAGGAGTAGCGAGTATTAAGTAAATGCTTATAATATCCCGCAATATTTATATCTTTGAATACATGCTATACTTTTATCACATATATGGTATTGTTGCAACTGTTGTGTCGTATACGGATAGAGATTACTTTCCATAAGAAAATTACATGTACGAAATCGCACTGTGTAAGATATGCATAATCAAATACTGAAATCGTAAGAATTCCATCATGATGCGACAACAATCGTATGTAATTTTACATTCGTAAGCAACGTTGTCAAATACATAAGAGCTTTCACCTATAGTATTACTCGGTTAAATGCTCAACCTAAAAAATTTCTAGACATATTTATTATTTGTGGATAGCAGAAAGGGAAAAACCTCTTTGTCTAGGTATACTTCTCCTAATTGTGCTCAACCTAAAAAATTTCTAGACATATTTATTATTTGTGGATAGCAGAAAGGGAAAAACCTCTTTCTCTAAGTATACTTCTCCTAATTGTTGTAGCAACGTTGCAATAGATACAACATTCCTTCATTATGGCAGTAATGACGTTCTGCAAGAGTTTATAAACTTATTTTCTTATAACACTTTTCAAGCGTCAATATTATTTTCATTCATTTATATTACAGAGTAAATAAACAGAAATGAACTTTAGACTTATTTTATAAAATTAAGCCAATACATCTTATACTATTACTCAAAAATATAATATATATTGATTCTTATTATTATTTTATATGTTTACAAAATGAACTGTAGAAATACAGTAATTGTACAGTGGCTATAATCTGTATCTATTCTAATCACATTAAACAAATAAAACAAGTTAAGGTAACAAATAACAGAGTTAATTTTTTAGATATTCGATTATAAGATTGAGCATCAATGTTTGAACTACTTTAATCATTAGCATTCATTAAACATTCTAATATCTATACAGTTATAAATATATATATACTACAAACATTTTCCTACAAGATTAATGTTCATACAAGTTTTTTGTTGTTTTAACCAAACAATTTTTTTCGAAACTTTATTTATGGTTGAGTTTGGTCATGGATCTATTGAGCCCAATGTACCGATTTTGCTCATTTACAAACTTTTAAGATCTAGAATATGACATCAAAATTAGCTGTCTCGTTTCGTTTTTGAGTTATCATGATGACAAACGGGTTAATACTAGACTAAAATGGGTTAATACTAATATACTCTGACTTATTCTAAGTATGGAGTATAAAAATGATGCAAAAATTGTATACCAAATTATATATATATATATATATATATATATATATATATATATATATATATATATATATATATATATATATATATATATATATATATATATATTATAAAATATAATTTGTAAAAAAAATGCGTATTTCAAATGGCTTAAATAATATTATATATTACTTATTACTTGATGTATTTCATCCTTTAAGACACTGTATATACATATTTTGTTATTAGTAAACAAACAATGTATTACCCCTTCTTCAAAAAACGTTAAAAAGTCGGAGCAACTTCTGTTGCTCCGTGTGCGAATAAAATGCTGTGATATCGCTGATATCGGCGATATCACTCAAATCACCTCATGTGCGATGTGCCTTAGTATTTTTTGTTCTTATTTTTTTTAATATCAACTTAGTACTGCTAGAGTAGATAACAGACCTTCGTATTACATACATCATTTGGCTTGTCGGTAAATGAGTGTTCCATTGCTGCTATACTTTTGAGAGTGTTGCATCTAATTGTTTTTTGCCGCTTTTGATATAAAAAAGACACTACAACATTAATTATGATTTTTTTTTAGTTTTATGTTATTATTATACAATATTTGAACATCAGAAAACCATTTACGTACAATATTAGTTGACAAATTTGCATTTTTTTTAAAATTAAATTATTTTGTACATGACACAAAATTGGCTAATGCTGGTTATCTAATTTCCCTCAACTTTCGCTTTAAGCTCTTTAAAGATTTGAATTGTTTATTTATTTTTATTATGTAGATGCTAAAATTAAGAAGTAGGTCAACCGAAAAGGCGAAATGGATCTCAGAAACTTTTGAAAGCTATGCAACTTTTCGATGTAGGTGAATCTATGAGAAAAGTTGCGAAACTCATGGAAATACCATTTTCAACTTTTCAAACTAGACAGAAGAAAAACTACCGATGTATTCTGTGTGGGTTTTTCGGCCACACTCTATCCGAGGGTTTTACAGTTTAAGTTTGTAAAAATTTTACCGTAAATGGAGTAAAATAGGGAATGAATGTCAGTGTGTGATGCCATCGGCAAAAAAACTTAAGCCCTAGAAAATGCGAATATAGAAGAAATACAGAGAATTACGGTGGGGGCATATGCGTAAGTTTATTTTTTAGTTGGTTTGAGTGCGTTTTCATAATCAATTTAAATGCATACTTTTTATCATTTTATGTTAAGAAATGTTAATTCAAAAAATTCAATATTAGAGTGTATTTATATTACGTGTTAAATACGTCTACAATATAATATTATAAAGAGGAAATATTTGTAGCTTTCACCGTAGGGGAGCTACACTATCCCCGGATGACATAGGCTATTTTTTACTCTCAATCCCACGGAAACAGAAACTTACGCGAGTGAAACCGCGTGACATCCGCTTATACGCTTTTTAACGCTAATTGTTTTTGTATTATGTTATGTCATAATATTGTATTGTCATTTGGTTTACAAAGGTTCGATGCCAAGATAAACGAATTTTTTTCGCATTTACACTTAAAAGCTCATAAAATATTGAAATTATTTGCTGTCAGTTAAAGGTTGTGAACTAAAATTTGGCTAGAAAATATCTTTATAAAAAGCATCAAACAACTGGATAGTATTTTTTTTTGCCTCAATTATTTCTGATTTAAAACATACAGTCAAATACACGTTGCATTTAAATATATTCTGTATATCTGATTGTCCCCATGAAATGATAAAAACTGAAAGCGTTGAGAAGAATAAAAAATAATTTAACAAAGTGTATATTCATGTTGTTATGTGCGTACTTATGGACGTTTTTTTATACCTTCTAATGCTTTCAGTTAGACCAAGCATAAAATCAGATACACCCGCTTAAATGACAAAAACTAAAACCGTTGGTAAGAGTAGGTACTTAGACCCGACCGAGTACATGTAATTTTTATGTAATAATTATTCCACATTGATATCATCAATTCTAACCTTTTTAAAATATGAATATTAAGTAAAATAGTGATTTATAATAGAATTACTATGTAACAAGTGAAGACCAGAACTAACATAGTTAATTGTTAAAATATATGGTGGAGTATCAATGAATGTACTGTTTTTAATAATATTAAAAAAATATACTAGAATATAACTAACAGTGTTAATTATTTAAAAACTCTACATAATGTTAAATATCAATGTAAAATATTTTTAATCAATAACATTTATAAAATATACTACATATGAAGCCCACACAATACACGTTTGTTGGCGAATCTAAGCAGTTTATGAAAAACTGTTTCATACAAAAGTTGTTTGTTTTGAAGAAGCAAACTTTTTTGTATTTGAACTTGAACACTTTTAACGACTGAAGAACCCTTCAAAAATTATGGAATTTCACAAAATAAAGCTCTCTTTAATAAATTATTTAGCACTTTTTTTGTTATTTTTGCATGTTAATGCATCCAAATCCTCTTCTGTGTTTAGATTTAGAAAACACAGGCAGACAGGCAGGCAGACAAATAGAAATATGAAAAATGGACCAATTAAGTAATTTTATGAACACTCATGCCAACATTTTGTTAGTGCCTTCAATTATTTTTAGCGTTTCAAATTTAAGCTGAATTTAATATATCCTAATATATTTCATATTTGCCCGATATATAAATGACAGATATTCATTGATAGAGGGTTAACAACGAATTTGTACAGGTTGGTATGTGTAAACTCTTAGACGATTTGTAGACGTAAAATGTCCATGAAATTCTTATTCAATGCGTTATTCTGTTTCTTTGTTGAATATTTTCTGACTGAATTTTAATATATAATAAATTTTAATTAATAATACTAGCAAAGTAAAATTTAATTAATTTTATAAAAATCTAAACGATTAATATTTTAGTCACACAATGAAGTTGAAAAATCAAATTAATATAAACAGTAAATATTTGTATAATAATAATGTTTAGTTAGTGGGAAATGCAACCCAGTCTCCATTACCTAGTCTACCTATTGGATCTCTAAACCTTCTTATAGAACATCTGGAAAATAAGGATGCCTCTGAGTGCCATGGTCAGCAGCAGGCATAATTCATGATCCACCACTCTGAGACCAGTGGCAACGCTTTACACTAAGAATTTCTTTGCTAGGATTGTTCTAATGATGAATAGATTCAAAATTTCAGAAGAAACCATTGTATATCTAACACCTTGGAGATTTCTAGATGTGAAAATATGAATATTGTTTGAAAACTTGAAGACGGTAGTTCAAACGACAGTGTCCTACAAGAAGGTCTACCGCATTTATGAATAACTGTTTCATGATAAGATGCAACTGGGAATAATAAAAGTTTAACAGTGGCTATATAACCAGAGAGGTGAGTGAGATAATCCTACGCTACTAGATCAGGTGTCTTGCCCCCTATTATACCAAGTTGGCACGTAACCTAGATCAGTTTAACTGTGTCAGGCGATTCTGTGTATTGATGCATTCACGAAAAATCAGAGGAAATGCAGATATCTTCTCCACTATAATCTTTTGTATTACACCTAGACACTTCTTAGCTGGGCGAAGTTTTCTGTTTGAAATATATATGCATGTAGAAGTACATATACAATATTCCAGGAACTAGTACCAGAAATATAGTATACCACGAAAAGTGCATAACTCTGAATGAAATTTTTAGTGTTTATTGTACAAGTAGCACTGTTCATACTTGTAACTTATACATCGTGTACAGTATAGTATAGAACGGTATACGGATATACCGGTTGCCATATAGTAATATATTCAACATCAACCACCAATTGGTTAGTTGTGTTCTCTAGTCATCGACTAAAGACTCGTCGATTCACCGATTTACAGCCAACGAATATTTACGAATTTTAACATATATAGTAGATATTATATAATTTACTAGATCTGGATATATCTTACTAGCTTATTTGTACATGCATTGTTGGTATGAAAATAACAAAATCGTTTATGCAAAATTCTGTAGAAATTAAAAAAGTTTAATAACTATAATAGATCAGGGTCGATAAATTTTGAATACTTACTATAATTTCGAAAAAAAAATATTGTAAGATGAAACCCATTGAAAAAGGAAGAGAATAAAAATGAAAGTAAAAATAATTTACGGGTAATCTGAGGTCAGGAAGTGGAAGAGGTTGAATTTTTAAGGATAAAACATGGTTTATCTCGATTTCCGGCAAAACTACAAGTCATATGGAAAAAATTTAAATGACAAAGTTGAAGGTAATAAAAAGATCTACAACTTTTGTATTTACACTTTTTTCACATAACTCGTTTATTTTTCCTTTCATTTTTATTATGATGGTTTCTACAGATAATTCTAAATGGTCTACTACAGATAATTCTAAATGATAAACTAGTGGGGGCAATTTACCTAAAATGCACATGTAGTTTAGTTTTATAGAAAGAAGAAAAATGGTAAAAAATAGATAATAATCGATACAATTGGCTAATACAGTGATCTTCTCTTTTTTACACGTATTCGTTTTAAGGAAAATATACATTCATTTTACCCCATAATAATATAAATTACTCCAAATGTCTATTTTCTTGTACATTATGTAAACGCAATTTAATGAACTTAGACTTCTACTTTAAAGAGTGGCGTAACTCTTAAAATTAATGTAGAATACTTACTTTGCAATAGCATGCCTCACACAAATAAATGAGATGTAGTGTATTTTAAATGCAAATTTGGGGAGTGGGCTAAATATTCAAATAACACATCCATCAATTGAAATATCCATGGAAAAAATATTCGGTGATTAAATACCGAAAATTTACGGAAAAGTGACGTGTTTCTTTACAAATTATTGATCTATTTTTGATGGAGTATTGGACATTAATCGTCAATATTCACTCTGGATGAATACCAAACGAACTTAATTTAACTAGATCAACCCAATAGTACTCAACAAAGCTTGATTTTTAATATAATCAAGTTTTAATTATATAATTTATAATCTAATGATTTAATGAAAGATGAAAAAATAATATAATTATATAGTATGATTATATGTTTGTCTTAATATATCTTGGCTGATTGTGAGCGGATCATACAAAGCGGAATGAAACAAAAATATTTAACCAGAAAGAAGATGTTTTTTAATTTTTTGTAAAATTTGGAACTGCTTTAAAAAAAAAATATAATGTAGAAAATATAAAAAATTAATGTAATTTAAATACTTCTTAATTAGAAATCGATATATCTTCATGTATCTTCTTCATAGGGTAATTGTTGAAAAGGGAGTATTTATTTGAAAATCAGTATTTATTTATTTACGGTTCAATATTTTTGTAAACTTTGTTATACTCGACATACATAATATGTCAGAGTTTATTAATTTTCACAAAAGTTTGAAACTCTAGGAAATATTGTCCCCACAAACAAAATTTTGGTATACTTGTTCATAGAAACACCTAATTAGTTCATTTCTGTTTGTCCGTTCGTTCATCCGCCTGACATCACGATAACATTGAAAAACTGAAAACTCAGTTTAATTTCTTAAATGATCAAAATCCATTGGTCCATTGGGTCCAAGGGATCGAACTTTTTTTCGTAAAATGTAAGGATTCGCCATAATTTAAGTTCAAATTTAGCTAATTATAATCTATATGTAATACCAATACATATTATTATTATTATTATACAAGTATATATATAACTGTATAGAACGACAATTTATAGTTGTTTATGAATGACAATTAAAAATGGTCCAAACAATGATATTCAATCATATTCCGAGTATTTAAAGTATTAAGTCTGTTAGTTGTTACTTTCACTTGTTTTATTTTCATTTCGAATACTTTATTTGGGCATCATTATTGTGGTAATAATTTTTTGGTGGTAATAAGTAGTAAATTTTTAGATCTAGTATGTTATTGATATAAGTTAATAATATGATAGAATGTCTATATATGAATGTAGTAGGTAGTATATATAGCTCTTCCAGCTCTCACATAAGTAATAAACGAATTGTACTGAATAGTGACTAGTGATATAGAGATGTACAAGTAAAGCGCATGAATATTGAGCTATATAATATGTTTATGGTGTAGGATGTAATGTAACGAGCACGAGCAGTTTAGCTAGGTTATACCAGCAGCTACAGCTCTAGTCTAGTTCACTCGCTAGGTCTCAAGTGTGTTGTATCAGTAATGTGAGAGCTGGCTACAGTTACGGAGCTACTGACTGCTACTCGCTGTTGTTGGTCAATACAATAAGAGAGCAGCATACAACTAAAAATAAAAGAGTAAAGCCGTGTCAATGTGAGTTCGTGTGTATGTGTGTTATTATTATTCGGCTACATGTAGTAGTGAGCTAGTAGTAGAAGAGGTGAGAGCAGCACAGCAGCAGCAGTGAGCTTGGATGTGAATTAGTGTATGTGAGATGTGACTATATGAGTGTTGTTGTGTGATTCGAACTAACCAAACTTAAATGTGTGATATTCATACATATATATTATATATATATATTCGTACATTTTCGTATTTGTATATTCGTACCCGTTTATTCATTTATTATTCGTTTCGTCCAATTCACTCACTCACACACATATACTGACTGACTAAATGACTAACAGACAGACTGACTAAACAATACTTACACAGAATTACTAGAGAGAGCTAGATAAGAGAGTTATACATATATTTGTAATATTGGTAGTGCGGTACTATCAGCATTATATATTATTATATTACTAACTAATTGTAATTTGGTAACATTGCTATTATGTTTATAAATAAATATGAATACTGTGTCATTAGTGTTTAAAATATGTTTGTTCATATTATTTTTGAATAAATTTAATTAATTATTATAATTTATTAATTTACATTCATTACATTAATTCAATATAATTATAACAGTTAGATGAATTATTATCATTCTGTATGTTTCATATATTATATTTGTGATTGTAACAAATAAATTTATAACTCGTATAATCTCTTTAAAAATATATTATAATCTATATAATATCTATTATATTATATTATATACCGTATAATATTGGTATACGTATAAGGTATATAATAAGATGTATATATAATATTGTAATATACGTATGTGTCGTCATTCGTTTTCGTATATCGTATCTTTCGTATCGTATAACGCTCTAGCTCTTCTAGCTACTAGTATGTTCATTTCACTTTAATTTTAGGTCTGTGTATGTTCAGTTAGTTCAATGTTCAATGTTGGTTGCTTCATATCATCATACCATTTTATTACTCTACTATCCAACAGTACTACATTCAGCGAGATCGTTACGTCTCGTTTCATTTCGTATGATCTCGTCCTATTCCATATCTATTTTAGTTTTTTTCTTCCTTTCTTTGTATTTATATTTTTATTTTTTAAATTTATTCCTATTGTATTTCGTATATATATATATATATATATATTATATATATATATATATATATATATATATAAATTATACTGATTTTTCAGTGATTATGGGTATCAAATATTTATAAAAAAATCTAATAAATTTACACAGACACGAGAAAAGTAAAGTACAAAAAAATAAATGATGACATTCCCAGTCACAGTTTCAATCGTTTTCACAGTCCATTACAATAAAAAATATTAATTATAATCCATTACAACATCACATTATAATATTGTTACTATTTTAATTATTATTACTGAAATGTTACTCTTTAAACACAAAAAAAAAATATTATAAGTAAATAAAAAAGTGATATTTTAGTGAGTGTGTTATTTGTTAAATAAAAAAAAAAATACATAATTAAAAAAAATAAAAAAATAATAAATCATATCAAAAAAATAAATGTTATTGTTATGGCTACTAAAAAATATAAATTAAATAATATTTTAATAAATAAAAATAATAATTTTAATGTGATATTTATAATATTATTTATAAATTATGTTCATTGTCAAACGATAACTAAATCGAATTATTTAAATATAAATCATCATAATAATAATAAAATGTTAACTATAATTAATTCAACACAATTACCAACGTTATCACCATTAACAATAACAACAATACCATCAACATTAACAACAACAAAAACAACAACAAGATTAAATAATAAAAGATTAAAAATACCGTCATCACCTGCAATAACATTAACACCATCATCATTAACCTTCACAACAACAACAACAACAACAACAAAAATACATACATTAACAACAACACCAACAATACAAACAACAAAATCAACACCACAACATATAAATAATATAAGAACAAGAACAAGAATTAAACAACAATATAATAAGCATGATGTAAATTATATAATAAATAATAAACATGAACATGAACATGAACATGAACATGAACATAAACATGAGCATAATATAATGAATGATGATGTAAATATAATATTAAAAAATAATAATCATAATGTTAATTTTAATGGTGATAGTGTTGTTATTACAAATAGTGGTGCCGGTACAATTAGTAGTACTGATTACAATAAACATTTATTACAACAACAACAACAACAACAACAATATTATGTAAATAATAACAAACAACATGAACATGAACAACAACAACAACAACATCATCATTTAAATAAACATTTATCAACATCCTCATCAAGTGATGATCAAACATACACATCATCAAATATTAATTATAATAATAATAATTATCATTTAAATAATAATAATAATAATTTATTATCATCATCATCATCATCATCCTCATCTTCATTATATTCATCAATGTCTTCCATTAATTATAATAATAAACAACAACAACAACAACAACAGCAGCAACATAAACATAATAATAATAATTCGTCAAAAAAAGGTATGTAATTTTCATATTGTTTATATATTTATAACTCAATATAATAAATTCATTAATTTATTGTTGTATTCAGAAATAATACGGTATTAGTCATCAAGAAAAAATAAATAAATTATGAAATCATATACCTATGATAGTTTGTAAAATAAAAGACACAGGATTTATTACCTAACTTTAGAAACAAGGTGTGGTTATTTGAATATTCTAATAAGTATTAAATCTTGGATTTAATTTTTGATGCACACTTAGCAAGTTTTTAATGCTCATAGAATAAAATATGGAATATAGGTTGTGTAAAAATCGTCTCTCGATTTGATTAATTTATACCGAATATAATTTCCCATGACTTTCTCTCGCTATAAGTCTATGAAAATTATATTTTATGTAAAATTAAATAGTACTTAATGACTAATTTTTAGACTGTATCAATTTCCAGTAACACGCTATAATCAAGTATTTCTTCTCGCAATGTAATAAAGAAAAATTCTGGCATTTCCACAACATAGGACTAAGTATAATAAGTATATCGTAAAGGATTCAATTTTGTTAGATTATAACAAATAATTATTAAAAATATGGCAATAAAGGATCGTGCTATCACAACCTCAATCGGAGGCCCATACTAACTATACCTCAAATATTACCTAGGTAATTTATTCACAGAGAGAATGGAAGGTTCCAATAATCTACAGGCACGTGGTAACTCAAACCCTAGATAAATCAACCGGAAATATTGCTTGAATAGTTTAATCAAACTGCCGAAAAACCCAGCAAGTTCAACCCAAATACACAGGCCCGTGCTAACTCGCCCACAAATATGTGGGATATTTTATCATGAAGGGAAAGCACGTTTTTTCTAATAATAAGAAAGTATTGATAATAATTAAATTACGAATAATTCGAAATATTACACAAATGAATTATTCAAATAAAATATTTTCAGATAAATTGTGTAAACATATACTTTTTCTGTTGATTAATTGTGAAATCTGGATGATCAAGTAATTATTTTGCAATGCGGCTGATGATAAAGCAGACTTAAAATAATATAATCTTATTATAACCTGACTGACAATCCTTAATGAGCATTTTAAAAACCTCGGTGAAAGTTTTCGATGTTTGTGCCTAACATATACATTTAAATTTATTTTTTATTATTTGACTCGATGGACGTTGCCATATCTATGAAAGAATTCGAATTAGAATAAATAATATAAAAAAAAATATTATTTCAAAAACATATTGTTTATTGTAATGCTTTCTGATTTACAACATTATTAGTTTTCTTTTCTGGCATGTTAATAAATAATGTTGATAGTTTTTCGAAATGGGAAGAGGCAACATACAATGGGCCATGTGAATTGCATGGATTTCGTCAAATTAATGCCATAAACACTTAACGGCTGCCTTTGCGATTTATTTATCGATGTTGCAATTGCAATTTACTTAAAGCCGAATGAAATGTCGCTCGGAATCATAGGGATTCATGGATATGTAAACATCCTCGTCTTTGTCCTTCAATTTCGAAATTGTGGTTTCGATGACGTGTTTCATTACTTCCTACACCGTTGTTCCTAAGCCGAATACCGTTGCAAAGACTTGGCTGGTTCGTGGATGTTCCGCAACACAATGATTACCGATATGACTTATAATTACAGGTTATGAAGTAGTAATCCGAGCAATTCCAGTCGAGTTTTGAAGTTTTTACCTATCTCTTTTCCCTCACCCATTTGTTCTCAACGTGTTATAATAGGATACTCTGTTCAAAATTTCAATCTTTGTCACTTTTGAGCTGCACCTTGATCGAAATTAAAAAATTTGAAACGTCTATTTCCCCTATTTGTAATTAAAGTTAAAAAAAAAAAACTTTTATTTGGCCCCGTATTCGATATAACAGTGTATAATCTCTTGTGTTAATTTCAACTTTTTAACTTTTTAATTTGTTTGGGTAGTATATTGATCGGTATATAAAAATTGGAGCCCTCTTTTCTCCCTTTTAGGAGACGAATTTCCAAAAATCCTTCAGTGCTCACATACGTTATATAAGACACCCTCATATAAAATTCCAAGCTTCTAAATCAAGTGGTTTTGGCTCTGCGTTGGTATATCAGTCAGTTATGTTTTTATTTGTTGAAAAGATATCAATCTATCCCGTCTGTTGTTCATTAAAAATTTAGTTACTTAGCATTATATTATCGGTAACATATTTCATTTTTCTTTCCGTAAGAATCTTTTAGAATGCAATTCATAAGACCTAACAATGAAATGCAATCATATGTCGAGTATCTAAACAATTAAATCTTTTATTTGTTATATATATATATATATAAATATATATATATATATATATATATATATATATATATATATATATATATATATATATATATATATATATAAATATAATTTTGAAATTATGTTAAATTGTGTATGTGTTAAGACATTTTAATTATTCATTATAATTAATTAATAAAGTTAATGTTAATACTAAGATTTATTAAATATTGTATAACTATAGCTTTAATAAAGTTGCTTTTATTAATAATAATTAGTTTAGAAAAATTATTTTATTTTCAATGAAATTTATTGATTATATCAAATATTTGAATTTTCTTCAAAGTTCACATTCAGTACAATTAATACAGCTAATATTATTTTAAATACATACACTGTGTTACATTAAATTTGTTTTTACGTATAAGTACTCGAAAAAAGCTATATTCGAATTTTTATACTTAATTAAATACCCGATTGTTAATTTATCAAAATTAATTTTGTTTGTAACATTTAATTAATATTATTAAATACACTATAAAACCAGTATATTTTATAATTTAAGGTATATACTTAGATGATTCATGCCTTATCGTTTTTTGTTTTCTTGAGTATATTTTTTGTACCGAGGACTAAATTGTACGTTGTTTAAGAGGTCACGGATTCGATTCCCGCCGTTGATACTATAATTAATTATTGAGATAATCAGTGACTCTAGTGATTCCTTAATTGCCATTCTATATTCAGAGAATATGAATACCATTCGACGTATTTAGCCGTCAATCAGGGTTATGAGAAAAACAAACAAAACGTTGTAGAATTCATATTGTAAACATTTTAAGATAATAAACTCTTCACATTATTTTTTACTTTATGACCGTTGGATAATATATTCTATATTGGAAATCAGAATAAAATATCCCTTTGAAAATCTAGAATCCACCTAAGTAAAGAGTATGGAATTTCAGTCAAAATTGATATTCATATATGTGTTTTATTGTTATAATGATGAAGCTTGGACAATCTAATTTAATTTTCTAATCATATTTATTATATATTGAAATATAATTTTGTTCCAAGTATTTTAGCCCATAGGATGAAAAATACTTCCTTTATTTATATAATGCTTAATTATTTATATATTTATAAAAAAATTTGTAATTTTGTCATAGGTAGCTTGTAATCAATTACATTTTAAACACATTTCTTTTTTTGGGCCTTACTTTCAAGCTGTATTTTAACTATCCAAGTTATATTTAGCGTCAAGTTAGTACGGGTATGTGAGTTTTCTTACCCTTACGTACAACCTGTGATTAAACTACCCAAATGATATATAAGATAGAGTTATTACGGGTCTGTGAGTTTTTGGGTCTATCGTTAAACCTATGATTATATTACCCAGCTGAGTGGAATTGTCCTAATCCTGAGAAATATAGAAGTAGATACTGTATCCATATTTAATTATAAATGAACACGTAAAAATAAACAAAAAAGACGTTGAGTACCTTTATTTTTAGCTTTAACTCTATTATTAAAAATACATTAAGTGCATTGTATCACCTAAAACTAAATTAAGAATGAAAGGGTCCAAGTTCGCTCCTGCCTTAAGATTGTCACATTTCATCCAGCAGAAACAAAATAATTAGAAAATTTTAATAAATTTATATCTTAACCAAGAAAATATTGCAATGATAAAAACTTTAACTTGTTCCATCTTGTTTTTTGGTTAAACAGTGTCATGACTGACAAAATTTTTTATCTAGTATTTACCTCAAATGTTTTTCTCAGTCAGCCCTTTGTGCAAAAATTCAGAATTTTAGTTCATCAACTTATTCCGTCATTTTAAAGTTCGCCAACATACAAAATAGGTAAGGTTATAGTTTGCTTATTTTACTAGACAATGATGAGAAATAACATAAATTGGTTACTTTTAAATTGGCCAGAAATGAGCTTTAATACTATTTTGGATGCTGAATTATTCTATAAGTGATCCAAATTCACTTGTAAAATTCAGAAACTAAATATTAAATGTAATAGAATCTTGAATAAAAAGCGACTTATGTTAATAATGATATATAGGGTTGTTGATAACAAATAACACATCAATTGCAAAAACAAAAATATATTTTAAATAAATAAGTTTAATAAATAAAATAATTTTTAATATGTTTACCAATGTCTATAAGGTCCATAAGGACCACGGCCGCCATTTGGACCATGTGGACCATGTGGACCACGTGGACCCCATGATGATGAACCAGGATAATTGTTATGATTCCATGAAGGGTCATTCCATGATGGATTATTCCATGGATAGAAACCGCGATGTCTTTGTTCCATCCATTTACCCAGCCAAAATTCTTTAATAAAATCAGCACCTTTTTCACCAATCATAAATATTGGTGCTTGTGTATTACTGGAGGTTATATATGGCATCACACTTCCATCAATAACACGTACATTCTTTAAGCCATGCACAGATAATTTCGCTGATACAACACTCATATTATCTTTTCTTGAGCCCATTTTACATGTTCCAACCTAATAATTCAAAGATAGTCAGTTAATGATAATTGTAAATATTTTAAACTAAAATCCCAAGACCTGGAACACTTTTTTTGATGTGTAACGTCTTTACGCCCGGTAGTCGATTTCGTGAAAGACGGTTTTAAATTTATTACGAAAGTCACGTAACAATAACGCGCGCTATTTGAAAAGTTAAATTGAGAATTTGAAATTTGTTACGAAAACTCATTTCAAATAATACCAGATGCCATTTTTTTCGGATATAATTTTTTTTTTGCTGATGAGTTGCTGTGAGTTCTCAAATATTACACATCATCTGCGAGTACTGTAAGTCGTTCTTTTATTTATAACAAATGCGTATTTCAGCTACAATGCACTCATCATTAGTATGAATCCCTCTGCGAAAATTAAACTTTTGGAAGTAATTACGTTAAGCGTAATTACTCATGACTGTTTTACAAGGCCTCATTTTATATCATTCTATAAGGCATTAATTATATACATAATTCATGCCTCATTTTATATAAATTTAATTACAAAAAAAGGGGACTATTATTTTGAATTTCTTTATTGGTATTTTATTGGGATACTGCAATATTCAAACTTTGTATTTTAGTTATTGTCTCAAACTTAGCATGCTTTATCAAAGCAACTTATCTTTTTATATAATAAATGGGATCGAAAAATAAATAATGGTGGCTATACGGTAATTCGATAAAAAGATCGAACTAGATTTATGAACAAATTTGAATTTGTGTACCAACCTGATGATTTTCTGGACCAGTGTCATGGCGTATTGCGCATGTCCAATATTCATCACTAAATTTGGTTAAACTCTCACAGCTTGAAGGCATCTTAGGTTCAATAAAATGAATTTTATATTTGTCTTGTAATATTTGTGCTTTAGTTAAATTGTTCAAAACTAAATTGATCCCATCAATGATTACGTTAATATCATCAGCTTCAGAAAAATATTGCGGTTGCATTGCTGGTGGTTTTGTTAAAGAATCCTTGCCTGCAGCTAATTTTAAATATCCTTTAGATTTTGGATGTAAGTTAACAACGCTGATTGAAAAGAATTCAACTGATTTTTCTTTTGATTCTTGCCCTTCACACTCCTTTTCTACTTGTTCAGTCGAACCATCACCACAACTGGCATAAAAACCGCCAAAGAATAATTGCAAATCTGGATAAGTTTTATTTGTATATTTTGATGGGAATATTCCAGTTAATTGTGCCATTCCGCTACTAGATAACGGTCCTTTTCGTTCAAACAAATATTCCATTACTGTAGCATAGTTAAGATGATTGATTTCTGTTAAATTCTTTAATAAGAATTTTAATCCATATGCAACATGATTTAATAAGTTCTGCCCAACACCAGGTAAATCATGAATTGGTTTTATTCCAGCTTCTTTCAAATCGTTTTTCGGTCCAACACCACTTGCTAATAATATTTTTGGTGAATTAAGTGTGCCACTTGATAAAATAATTTCTTTTTCAACATTATTTTTTATTTCATATACTTTTTTGTCGCTATTAATTTGGTATTGTAAACCGTATGCAGATTTTGTTGTTTCGTCTATTAATAATTTTAGAACAGTTGTATTTAATAGAATATCTAGATTTGGTTTCTTGTAATGTGGTCGTAGATAAGCTCTGGCTGATGACAAACGTGTTCCATTTCTATAAATACATGATTCATTAATGAAGGTAAAGTTATTTTAGTTGATAATAAACTTTTAAAAGCTTCATTTAACAATATTATCAAATTAACTTTCCATTGCTTCTAAAATAAAATACACTTCCAATAATGGACACAAAACTTCATAAATATCTATATGTTCGTTACGTCTTTGGCGAATGAGTTGGAATTTTGATAAAGATGACAACAATATGTATATTTTCTACATGAATTTAGCGAAGCTAAAATTTGAGGTAAAAAAATACATTATCTACATCTATATAATAGATAATTTTCGGTGATTGTAAGCAGATTTTTATTTTTTGCTTTGCACCTTTATTTGTTCCGATTTTTCCGTAATAAAAATATCTTATAGTACTCGATTTTAATACAATTTGAACTACTAATGTAAACCTATGTAAAATACCTGAACTAATTTTGAACTCCTAGAACACCTTTTTAAAGATGTTTAGCTGATCAGGGAATAAGAGATAAGATAAGTAAAAGTTTGCTTAAGTTCGTTCTACATAGCCGATAGTCGCTTGTCGACAGTCGTAGTCATGCGCAGTAGCTTAGTGTGTGAAATATGTCGGTTGTAGTTTGTTGTAATACTTTCAACTTTTTATTATTGTATATTACTTGTTGTGTTTTGAATTCAAAATGGCTGATTACTTAAACGATAATTATGCACCGACAGAAGAACTTATATTTGTATTAAATATTACACGCGAGAATAAATGCATTTACGACAAACGCAGTAGAAATGCTTAAAAAAGCAACAAGGAAAATATAATTTTTTTTAAAATAATCTCTGCGAACGGTGGTCGGTAACTCTTGTTCAAAAGTCTTGATTTTAATAAATGGTAAAATTCATCAAATTGTTTATTTGACATTAATTTTAATAGGCACCTAACTTCTACCTTATATTATATGACAAATTGGATTTTACATGCTTCGCCTTTATTGAGTTCTAATAAATTCTAACCAAGTTTTAGATTTTTAATTTTCTTTTTGAATAATACAATTTTTAAATTACCTATATCGTATATCATAATGTCCAATTTCAAAAAATATTTAAAGTATACACTCTCATATATAAAATAACAGTACATAATATACATAGACAGAGTTTTTGTACAGACAGTATATTTTACCTATCCGATTTATTTACTAATCCTGACGACTTGACGTTTTAAACGTCATAGCAATGCGCATGCCTACGACTACAAACAAGCGAGTAGCCGACTATGTAGAACGTCCTTTAAAGTACTACTTCTAGATCTAACGAAATCTAATCTATTTATTTGACGCTTCTATATATACTCAATTGATATGCGTACGTCATTTTTTTAACAAGAAAACTAAACTTCCTTATTCCCATAAAAGTTATAGATTTTAGAACGACAAAAGGATGAATTTTTGTTTGCAAATTTAGTTAATACATTTATGAGTAATTCCATACCCAAATTTTTCCCTGTAACTCTTTAGTGTCTGTATTTTAAGAATGGAATATATTCCTTATTATAAAAACCATCGAAACAAAAAAAGTTATTTCTCTCGTACTTTTACGTTTTGCACTTTGGAGAGATTTCGAATAGGGGAATAATAATATGAAATACTGTAAAGTTTTTTTGTAAAGGTTGCTTAGTATTAGTGTAAGTTGCTTTTAATTTCTATTTAATATTGTATAGAATATTTCAAATACCTACCTATTATTAGTTTGGGTAATTGCAAAACCAATTAAACGTTTTGGATCATTCAAATCATCAGAAACTGGTAAACCTTGTTGTTTAGCAGCGACTAGAATATCATGTGCAAATGGTGGTTGATATGGAAATTGTGAAATCGTTATTGGACCCGATGTACCATGATATTGTGGATCTAAATTTAATTCTTTCATTTGTTGATTTGATTCTAATTTTCTAAAATATGGTAAGACATTTTTCCAATTCCATAAATATCCATCTGGATCGTTGATCATTTGTTCCCATAAATTATAATCATGTTCATTACCGCGTAAGAACATCATACCATTAATAACCCCAGTTCCACCTAACACTTTACCACGTGGCCAATAACAACGCTGCTCTGGATTTCCTAGACATGCATTTTCTTGTGGCTCAGTGTGATAGTTCCAATCCATGCCATATTGATCACCCCAAAAACTAGCTATCATTGATGGTATTGTTGCACCAGGTGGTTCATCATGTCCAGCTTCAATCAATAATACATTCCAATGATGAATTTCAGCAAGGCGAGCAGCAACCACACTTCCAGCTGACCCGCCACCAACAACAATAAATGAATAATTCTTATTGTTTAAATAATTATTTAGTTTATCATAGTTATGGTTGAATTTTTCATTTAATGATTTAACGCGTCCGCATGGATCCATGATATCACATTGTCGACGTATATACTTATCTAACAATGACATAAATAATATAACCGTTGGTAATAACTGACATGTTGTACTTAACACTGGTCCCAATTCGTTGAAATCATATGAAGGGCATTGTGAGAAACAATCTCCTGTATTATGTGAATGATAATCAGGATAATAATGTCCTGGACGATTATAATAGTTTGTATTACTCAGTTCATTCATCCTTCTTGTGTTTTTATCAATTCACTGCAAAAATGGAAAAGAAATTTTAGTTATTTTTATTTTTTTTAATAAATAATTATCGTAAATATTAATTATTTTTTTCTTGATTATATAATTTTTTAAACTTTTTGATAGAATGTACTTGTTTTCATTCCGTAAAACGAAAATTTAATCTAATCTTTGAAGTTGTTTACAATGTTAAAATGATATTTAATATATGTACTATGTATATATTTCTAAGGTGAAAGTACCCCGACGGGCATGTAGATGTACGCCATGTTTATCTTAAACAATTATCTACTAACTTTTTGTTATTTTTGTGACCGACATTTAATGGATAGATTCAAATGTCTGATGTCTTGTTTTGTCTTTGTAAACCTTTATATATTTTCATTAATTTATTACAACAAATATGAACTTGATAAAGGTGAACCATAGGGATATTCCAGTACACAGCCAAAGTTTTGGATTATCGTTTTTGTAAATAATTCATACATAAAAATAATGAATTCCAAATAAAATAAGCCTGGTTTTTGTTTTGATTTCTACAGTATTCATCCAACTCTTTTTCGAGAACTCGGCTTATAAGAAACTGTCATCCAGATAGTATTTCAGGCGATATATAACGATTGGATTCGTTGTTTTTGAGATATTGCTTAGAATCGTATTCTGAGACTGATATCTCGTTTTCTTATGTATACACATCTAGTTTCACGGTGATAAAAATTGAATAGAAATTCGTATTTTTATGTTTTACCCGGATTGGTATTGTAGACGTGATAAATTTTAACCTCAAAATTGTTATCAATTCCTAGTTATTGAGAAGAGATGGCCACAACAGAGTACGCATTTGTAAGCAGCCCAAATAAGAAAGAAAATAAGAAAATGAGGGTGATCAAACTAACATAATCTCTCTCCCCACCGACTGACAGCTCAGGGGAGATGGTCAGTCGAGGTATATAGAAATTCTTTTTATCATTGCTTTTATCTTTGTGTTATTTTATAAATAGTTAAAGATTAATTTAATATAAATATTTTGGATAAAATACCATTAGTTAGATTTTTATAGCGGGCCGTCTCCCCCGGATTCTGGATTTACCCTATAATATTTGTATAGATACCCATGTGTTTGAGATTTGGCTGCTTTTTTATAGGAACATTTCAATTTTGTTTACATAGTTTGTCTTAAATATTATTATGCAGTATCAGTAATATATTGAACTAACCTCTAATGTTTCAATCTACTAAGACTGGCGATTAATTTATAATTACATGTGTGAAATAAATTATAAATATCTAGACTTACTGGATTAATACAGGATGACATAAAAGTTTGAATATACAACTATACTCTTTTCTATTAAACGAGTCCATTGAAAAAATGTGTTCCACAATCGTTTATTTCCTTATGGGAAGATAAAAATAGTGTGAAATCCTCTTAGATAATAATTGATGTATAAAGTTAATAAGTTGTTCTGTATAAATCATAAGTTTCATCTTTTTTAAGCTTGTCGTGTATGTTTCTGAATAATTTGTTATGTAAAATTTCCCTTTTTCTAAAATTAAGGGTTAACCCTAGAATAAGATAATCTACGTGTTTCAGACGTCAGCAAAAAACAAACTTTGTTCTCTATTTTTTATTTCGCATCGTAGCGCGATCTCTATCTCACTATGCTCTGTCGCTGGATTGAGCTTACATGAGACAATTATGTCATCACGATAAGTACAATCAGTACGTAGATATTTACACGGTGTACATCCAACTGACGTATGAATATCCTTTGTGTAACTTTCGGTGTTCTAACTTTACGTGTAAGAGCAATACCGACTTTTGATGAAGGATTAAAAAAATGTATTTTTGTGTGTAAAAAACCTTAAACTAAAATTTATTTTTCATTAAATATTTTATAGTTGGTTTATAAGAGATTTACAGAATTTTGTTATTTATATATTTATTTTTTTATCTTCGATATTCGACTACCGTGGGCTCTGACTGTGACTGTATCTAATTGTGATTTAGGTTTAAAAATTGATTCATTGTATAATCGTCACTAATTATCCTTAAACTTTTATAATTAGTAAAAAATTGTGATATAGAGTTTAAAAAAATGATTTTTTTATGACTGCGTCTAATTGTAATTAGCGTTAAAAATGTAATTTTTTTTAAATACATTCATTTATTAGTATTTCAACTGTTATAATTCATTTAAAAAATGTGATTTGTAATTCAAAATAATTTTTGCATTTAATCAAGACTGAATATTTTAGAGTTAATTTTTTTAATTTTTGTTAAATTTAGTTTCGAACATATCTTTATAAATTTGGTTTAATTTGAAGTACGAAACCCTAAACTAACTTCCCAACCACCTTTAAACTGTTTAATTATGATAACTTGTGAAATATGCACCTTTAAATTTCAGTAAGTCTTCAAGACGTACCATTATCTAAAATTAAAGGTATCCAATGTAAAATTATGCGGAAAAGAAAGACTCTTCTAGGAAAATAAGTTTAATATGTATAAAATCTTTAAAAAGGATTTTCGAAGAAAAAATCTACAATGAAAAAAGGACATAAACGACATACATTGCCAATAATGGACACATAAATTCCTCTTGATTTACGAATATACCCACTTAAAAATAGCAACATGGTAGTTCTTCATCGAATGAGTTGTAGTTAAGATATAAGATAAAAAAAAATTCAGTTTTCATGTTTCAACCATATAAAATTTAGCATAAAAGCTAGTGAGTCAGAAGAACTTCGATGATTTTGAAGTTCAGTGATTTTCAGAACACCTATAGAAAGAATTCTATTTACTATCAGTTACAAATAAGTTTATGTAATTATGAAAAATAAGAATGTGCTATATTGAAGGTTTTGAGAACTGACTACTTTAGCAAGTCCTGTTTCGATTTTTATACTCGATAAATATAATATGTCAGAGTATATTAATTTTAGTCTAAACTTTGTAACGATAGAAAATATTGATAGGAGAAACAAAATTTTGCTATAGAAGTTCATAGTTTCATCTAATTAGTTCCGACTGTTCGTCCATCTGTCCGTGAACTAGATAATTCAAAAAAGAAAAGAGATAGCGAGTTGAAATTTTGGTGACTTACTTTAGACATAAAAAGTAAGAACAAGTTGGTGAATGGGCAAAATCGGTTCATTGGATCCAACGGATCCATGACGATCCATGATCGAACTTATGAACCATTAAAGATAGAAGAATAGTTCAAAGATAAATCTTTGTTTTTTCAAAATTAACAACTTTTAATTGGAATATTTTTTCGTAAACTGTTTAGATTCGCCACAATTTCAATGTATATGTGTTTATAACTTATAAACTGCATATTTTGAGTACTTTATGAATGCGTATCATTAAAAATGATATAAACATTGATTCTGAACTATATAAGTATTTAAACAATTAAATATGTTAGTTAGCTCTTTATTTGTTGATTTTATTCTTTTTAATATGTAACCTGGAGTAAAACGTTGCTTTTATTTTTGCTTCGATAGCGAATCCGATCTCTGCAAAATTCCGTTTTATATATGTGTAGAATGTTACACTGATAATAATTAACAAATTATTAATCAATTAATTAAGTTAACTGGGACATATAGGTAAGACATTTTTATCATGTGTTATTTCAAATAAACAATTAATAATTATTTGTGTTTATACGTAAAACAAAAAAATATGTGTCCGCAATTTTTAAAAAATTATCAAAGAAAGTCTCCTCTCGCAAATCACCCAAACGAGCCAGAAAAGCAAATGGTCTAGGTGTGAACAGCTTGACGAATTTCCCAAAGTAGAGCATGAATTTGGTATTTTTTGTCTTTTTTTATTTCTTATCCTCAAAAAAACGGCTTGACTGGTTTTCCTAAAAAATCATTTAGTTTTTTCAAGTTGCGTAATTACTTGTCGGATGAAAGTGGTTTCATGACGATATCATTATACGTTCTAGAGATAATCGAAGCAAAACGTACAATCTCTCTAAAAAAGTTGGATTTTAGTTTTAGTGACCTTAAAGTATAGAAATATGTCAAAATTCGGGATTCATAAAATCGCCCCCATTAAAAAATTAAAACAATTCAGAATATATATTCCTAAAACTCCTATTTCCTATAATTCCTAATTCCCACCTCCATTACATAAAAATTCAAATTCTTATGCTTTGAATAATGCGTTATTATATAGTATTTGTTTATAAAGATAGAATTGTCAAGTGAAGCGGCTTGGGTAATCATTGTTATAAGTACATATAAAAAAAAGTTTGGAAAGATGTAGTTAAGTATTAAGTATAAAAGGCAAAACGTAGGTAAGTATAAAACTATAAGACATATAAGATATTCAATAATAAATAACTGTCAACTATAATTAAACGCTGCAAAGTTGTAGGGCATGATATGATATTTTGAAATATTTGCAATGTATATTATTGGCGAAGAGCTCATCATATAAAAACTGCATCATGGGTTAAAAGATAAACTTTGTTAAAAAAGATATAATTTATTGTGTAGAAACAGATGTAAGACTTTTTGTTCTTTAAAATTTTTACGAAATACAGCAGACTAATTTAATGAGTGACAGTTGAGTGATTCAATAATTAAAACAATTGATTGGTACACCTAAACATAAAAAAAATTTTGAACCATCTTTAGCTATATTTATAATAAAATTATTTGACTAATGTTTTTAATTGTGAAAAGCTTGGTTTAAATTATTTTGATGTATAGATGATGTGCCAATTAAACTGTTAAATCACTCATTATTAAAGACGCCTGTATCCAAAAAAAAAAGCTAACAGAATTTGTGTATAAATGGAACTTGGGGATGAGCAATTTGCAATTAAAATAGAATTATTAAAGATACAAGAACTTTTCAAGTTCTAATACACTTCTTGTTAAAAGAAAATTAGATGAAAAATCCATACTTAATGCTCTGATGGATAATTACTGATAGCAGTCTTATACTATTGTAAATTGTCTCATTGCCAAGGGGGTGCGAGCAACTTAAGTAATGTGAGAAGGAAGGAAGGCGTATTATTGTCAATTTCCGTACGTGTGGTTTTAAGTGGAACATCAGAAGAGTGAATGGCGAACATGAATGTGTTTTGTGTGGAGGACTGGAAAGTGTTAAGCATCTGAAACAGGACTGTGAGGGTATTGCTGTATGCTTAAGAAACAATGTAAACGAACACAATCTGTTTTCAGCTGAAAGCATGTTGAATGAGCACAATGAAATCATTCTGATTAAGATAGTCGAGTACCAAGAATACATACTAAATAGGCGTAAATATCACCTTTAAATAGCTTGTACTTAATAGTTTTTAGAATATTACGAAATTTCATGTATGCCAACTTAGCGAAACAACTTTTCCCAATTAAGTTCGAAATAGACTCATAATTAGCAGTTTACTTTTTATTTATTTATTCGACATAAAAAATCAATTAGTATTAATATATATACCAAAATAAACAAAAAATTAATTAATTAATAATAATAATAAAATAATATTAAAAATAAAATCGAAACAAAACAATACTGTATTCGAATAAAATAAATCAGATAAAAAAAACAACTTTTTCCAATTAAATTCGAAATAGGCTTATAATTAGCCGTTAATTAATCGTTATTTAGTTGTGGAAACAAAATTTTCGCTCTTCCCATTACGGAAAAAATTGATGTTTCGCTAAGTTGACTGTCAACAACTTTCGCTAACTTAGCGAAACATCAATTTTCATGCCGAAATGGTAAAATCGAAAAATTTGTTTTTCCACAATTAATTAACGATTCATTAACGGCTAATTATGAGCATATTTTCAAAAAAATTAGTTTAAAAATAAAAAAGTGTTTCGCTAAGTTGAATTATTTTCTCCGTTATGGTCGTTAGATCGATTAAATTTTTTTTCCACAACTAATTAACGATTAATAACGGCTAATTATAAACCTATTTCGAATTTAATTGGGAAAAGTTGTTTTTCTTATCTGATTTATTTTATTCGAATACAGTTTTGTTTTGTATCGATTCTTCTTATTTTTAATATTATTTTATTATTATTATTAATTAATTAATTAATTTTTTTGTTTATTTTGATATATATATTAATACTAATTGATTTTATATGTCAAATAAATAAAAAGTAAATAAATTTACTAATGAATAAATTTCGATTTTTTGACCTAATTTCCTAAGTCAACAATTTTTGTATTCTATAAATAAGTATTTCGAATATAAAGTAGTAATCATCATCGGTATGAATTAGCTAGTCGTAATGATGAGATATTATTCGTTGAAAATGCACGGTTTGACTGATAATGATTACTTTGTATTCGATATACGCATTTATAGAATAGAAAAAAAAAATGTTTTTTGATCTAGGAAATTGAGTAAAAAATTTAAAATTCGAAATATCCTATTGGTCTGTCTCACTGTTAATATTCAAATCCTTCATAGTCTTTAATATATTACTATAAATTAGGCTGCTGAATAGAGTAACAATTTAGGGACAAAAAGTCTTGCGTCTTTGTACTTTATAAATACTACCTTTTCCAAATTTATTTATCCTTTAATCAATCAGATGCATTTTTTTTACGGTGAGTTCTTGGCCCATTAGATCACCAGGTAGAGATACACGAAAAACAAGTTTAATTTGAATGTTTATGGTAGTATTGTAATGTGGTCCAATGATTATTGAGTTGATTTGGTTAATCATCAATGTATTGTATGTTATTAGTAATGCATGTAGTACTTATATGTACGAATAAGTTGACCTCAGTTAACCTATATTCAAAAATTTTATATATATGAATTTTGCATAGCATATATTTTATTGATTTTATTCAAGTAATTTTTAACAATCTTATGACTTCCATATTTGAGGAAATTGCAAAAATATATTCCATTGGGCGCAGATATAGAATTATGGGGAAAACCGTAATTGGTGTAAAAGAATTGTCTTTTTGATTTTTAACATTTTTAACTCACATACAAGTTATTTATATACTCGATTATGTGATTCATTTCGTAATTTTCATTTTAATAAGGGAACATTAAATTAATTTTTCTTTTTTCTTTTGAATGTAGTATACAACCATATAAAATTTATTTTGGGAAATACACTATCAATAAAAATTTGTTTTGTAATTCCATGCTCCTTAAGGCTCCTAATAAAAAAATATCTGTGATATTCAATCGCTTTGAATTATTTTTTTTAATTAAGAGATACCTTTCAAAATTTAAATTTTGATTTGAATATTTTTAATGAGGTACAAACTTTTATATTTCCTCAGAAATTCATACTGAGAGTGTAACAAGTGAAAATAACAACTAACAGGCTTAATTGTTTAGATACTCGACGTATGATTGAATATCATTCTTTGGGCTATTTTTATTTTGTATTTATAAAATACTACAAATATCCAGTCTATACAGTTATAAACAGATATATAGTAATATATGTACTGAAATTATATATGTGTTTATTGGCTAAATTTGAGCTAAAATTGTGGCGAATCTAAACGGTTTTCGAAAAATTTGTTCAAACAAAATATGTTATTTTAAAGAAACAAACATTTTTTGTTGTTCAACTTTTCTTCTATCTTTTAGTTTTAAAGTTGGGTCAAGGATCCATTGGATCCAATGGACCGATTTTGCTCATTCAAAAACTTAAAACCACGTTTGAAACAAAAAATTTCAGCTCGATATAACAAAACTTCATCTCAATATACCTTGTTGTTTTTAGTTATTGTGATGACGGACAGACGATGAACTGATGAACCGGCAATGGAGTTATTAGGTGTTTCTATGAACACCTATACCAAAATTATTTTAGTGCTTTCAATATTAGGTAGCGCTACAAACCTTAGACTAAAATAAAATTAATATACTCTGACATGTTGTACATATGTCGAGTATAAAAATGATAAACTGAATGTAAGACGAATAAAATTTAGAACACTATGAACAACGTTACAATAATTATCAATCATTTTATGACATATCTAAAATACGGAGTGTCAATAAATGATTCGAAACGTATTTATAAAAATATTAAAAATTTGAACTAAGCTACCAGGATCTATGGATATTTGAAAAAAATTTTTCAAGCACAAACCTTGTTGAGAAAAACATTTCGACAAGGCCTCCGTTTTCATGTTAAAATAATTGTTTGAAATTTAAAAAATTTTTTAATATTTAAAAATAAACAAAATATGGTAGATCAAAATTCATAACTAAACAAGGAGAGAGATATGGATAATGACGTTATACTCGTCCTCACCATATTGATTATTCATAAAACTTCATTTTGCAAGAAAGAGAGATGGAAAATGATTTGTTAGAGATTTTTTGTTTTCAAATTAATTTTAATTTAATTTTGGAGTTTTATTATGCTATTGAATTTCACATTTTGCTTTGTAAGTATCAAAAATTTTTTATTATATCTTTCCCATTTATTAATGTAAATTCGATTCTGTTGACACACTGTATATTTAATATTTTGTCATACTAATAAATAATGCATAATTATTTGTTTATCAATATTTAGGCATACTTAATTATATTAAATACCTATTGTTAATAATATATCATTTAGTATTTATACGTAACTGTTGTGAAGTTATATAACCTGTTGAAAATTAAAGCTTTTTATGAAATTTTTATTTATCTAAAAGTGTCAGAGTATATAAATTCTAGTATAAAGTTTGTAACTCTAGTATATATTAACCGCATAAAAATAATTTTCGTATAGTTGTTCATAGAATCATCTAATTAGTCCTTTTCCGTTTACTAAAACAAGTAAAATTTGCAAGTAAACTTGTTTTGTGTGGTCTATAATAATTTCCTATTACTTAAATTGCAAAACTTTCTGGTTGTTTTTAAAATGAATATCTTTTATGATTTTACTAAAAACTAAATTAAAACACTAAAGTACGAATAGTTCAAATTTTCTAACGATGCAAAATTTTTTAGAAATATTTTTTCGTTCAACGTATTGTGTATATTATGTTTGTAAAAATCGATCACCTGTGCATTTTCGATTGCTGGAGAACTCTTACTTTGATCAAATTCAATTAGAAATGAAATACCATTCAACCAAAAAAAATTTTATGTTTTACTGCGATATTAAAATACTTAAACAACTTACAGATATTTGATTAAGTATTTTAATGGTTAAGTGAAAAATAAAATTTGGAATTTTTTGGCAAATATGACAGAGATGGTATTTTATCATATTGCCTATTTTGGAAAAGGCTAATAACTAAAAAATTACTCATATCAATTATTTGTCGAAATCCTTCAACAAATTATTATTATCCTGATAGCTTTATTTTACAAACATATTGATTGAATTATAATGTTCGGAAATTGGATCTAATCGCTGTTTATATCAAAGATTAACAGTAAATAAAGCAACTATCAAAAAGGGATGGAATAGGTGTAAAGTTGAGGTGTCTTATGAAATACTTTCTGGTTTCTCTGATAAAAATTACTTGGGCAAGGCAAGATCCTGCGTATAGTTTTATAGTTTTAAAATCTATATTTTTTTATTTGACAATGTTATTTCGTATACAAAGGTTAATACTTCTTGGAATTTACAATTGGAATATATATGAGTATTGGAATGAAGAAAAATATCGCATGCATGTTTTATTTCTCTTCCTATTTGTATTTGTCTTCCTCATTTTTTAAATAATGCAGGCTAAAGAAGGGTCATTGAATATTTAATAATAATATAGTAAAATTATCTATCATACCAATATTTATAATGATCATTTATGATAAAATTAATTATTAAGCGTGTAAAATCTCTCTAGAGTATGGCCATAGTTGTTAAAATCATAAATATATAAAAATAATTATTTGTATAATTAACATTTGTTTCCTATGCGTGACAAAATTTGCAAATACGTTTAAATATAAATCAAGAATCAAATGTGTTATTATTATCATTTTAATCATAAAATATTAAAAATTTTAGGTGAAAATTTACAGAAAATGAAATTTTGATATTTAATTTTTTACTTATGTAAGGAAGGAGTTTTTTTGGTGGTGTTGTAATTTGAAAGTCTTATAAAGCTGTAAACACCTAAAACAGAATCATAAAATCACCATGGTAATTATGAGTCATCCAAGTGCGTATAGTGGTAAAAATTATCATAAATTATTTTTCGATAATATTCGGAGATACTTTTTTCTTAGAAAAAACAAATTAATAATTTTCGCACGAGTTACTTCATTATCTAGACTTTAAAAAAATATTTTCAGTTGCATGTTTTTCTATTTATAACACCGTATAGTTTACAAATTGAAAATACAAATTGTATGAAATTATAAACATAGGTAAGATTTTTTAGATTGCGTTTAAAATGTGATGGCAAATTAATCGTTTAATTGATAATAAATAAATGTATTATATAAAAGAATAATCGGTTAAAATAATAAGAATCGATTTTACTGACATTCGGTTCTAGAAACTAAGAAATATCGATAACTTTATACCACTGCTATTGGAAATAAACCGAATGTTCAATACTTTAAAACTTAAACAACATTACACTTAAAGTGTAGTATATTTAAATACATATAGGTAATGCAACTTACTATGATAAATATTTTTAATAAATTTTTTTTTATTCTACAGGTAGATTCTTAACTGAAAAATTAACATTTTTATGTAAATTATTTTACTCAAAAGAAATATGTAAATTATGTGTAAGTGATTTTTACTCTCAAAAATTGAATAATTTTACAAAATAAATGAAAAATAAAAATTAATCTCATTTTAAATTCATTTTCTACAAGCATATATTATTGCGTAATATACCGTAAAGAAAAATACCATCAAGGTATGATTTAAAAATTTTTAACAAACTTATATTAATTTAAGATTGAGTTCATATATTCTTAAGATTCTTAAGAATGCTGTCCAATCAATATATGTGCTTATAAATAATTATGGGTCATTCTCAGTTAAGAGATAAAATCGATGTCTATGATATACATCCATTTTTTATTAAATATTTGAAAAAAATTACATTAGTATCCTTAATCTATTGCATCTAATATATGAGCAGTCAATTTCACAATGAGCATTGTTGCTTGTGAGAAAAATAAGAAAAATTCTTATTAATCATAAGAAAGTGATAATATAAATTCAATATATGCATTTTTGTATGTTTTATAAGATTTTCTCCAAAAGGTCATTTCCTCTGGTTTTCTCCAAAATGATAAAAATGATAAATTGACTGGTTACCTTGCTGACATGCAAAAATCAGTTGTTTTGATTAAGCTATTATTAGATTATATTAAAACTTTCCCATTTTTGCCGCGTCCCGTTTTTCAGTAAAGCGACCGCATAACTGAAATGACCCTTATATATAATAAAATAGCTAACTATAGATAATAAGGTATAGTAGATTAATGACACGCAGAATTCTTCGTCGGTGTCATTTGTAAGGATTTATAAATTCGAAATACACAAAAAACATTATTGTACAAATTAAAATAAAATAATAAAAAGCAAAAAAATTTCGTTTTCGATATAAAAAAGAAACGCTTAAAACATTTTCTGCTTTTATTTAAATATTCAAATTAACTCTTGAATATTTTTTTTGTGATTTAAAGTGTTTTGTAATTTTCAGTTTTAGTAATTTAAATTTTGGAGATTAATCAAAAATAATCAGTATTTTAAATTTCGTTGATTTACTGCGTATACTTAGAAAATTTTTCTTAAAAATATTTTAATCGTTTATTATTTTTATTCCTTAAAAATAAAAATAAAAATTGATTTCAAGAATAAGAACGGTAGCCTACGTAACCAATGAAAATATAAGAAAAATAGGTATCACTATCAATCTTATTGAAAAATGTAACTGGGTATAATGCTATTAAAATTAATTAAAACTAAATTATATAGCACTAATTCAAAAAAGGATCTTTGCATGAGAGGAAATATCTTTAATAAAACCCAATTGAGATTTCTACAATTTTAACTTTGTGTATTCTAATTTTGAATATATATAGTTTATAAATAATCACAAGTATTTATCATTTATAAAAAAGTCGCTCCAATACAAATATCGAATTTAAATATAAACAAAAAAACACCCGGAAATTTTGTGCATATTAAATTTAAAATTGCATAAAAAACATGAAATGTATCCGCTGTAGGATTCACCTCGAATAAGACATCAAATATATATTTTAAGAAGTAGATTTTTTAAAAATATTTCCCACGCCTTAGTACTTAGGCAGGAGACAAGAAAGAAAAAATTAAATAAATTGCATATTAATTTGTGCTTAAACCTTGACTTTTAATATGTATCATATTAATTGTAACTTAAAATATAAAAAAAAAAGTAAAAAAAAAAAAAATGCACTAAACATACCTTTCTAATAAAATCGAACATTAACTGAATTATAATTAATTAAAACTAATTAATTGAATTAAATATTGTTGTGATTGATGTTTATAAATAAAATGAGTTGATTCAAACACTATATTATTGTACAAACTAACATGCTTCTTTTTAACTGTGTATACTTATATACAAAAAACACCTGTATACTCTTAAAATGATACCTGTCGTACACGATTATTATCTATACACTAACGTATTGAGGTACCTAGGGATTACATGTGGTATTGTAATTCATATATCTACCAAAAAATAATAAAAAAAAATATATACCAACAATAAAAAAATTTGATGAATACTAAATTTGGTCGTATTTACACGAGCTACATATATTGTATACATCGTGTGTTAATTACAGAGAATCATTTAACCTTGCAAAGAGTCGGTGTAATCTATAGGAATAGCTCAGTTTTATTTAATATTTTTCATCTTGGTAATTATGAAAATCAATCAAATTCTGTTTTAAAACTAATTTTTTTTTTTATCAAAATAATTAAATGAAATTTTCCTCATTAACTTTTTATTTATATTTGAATTTTGGGTTTTTTTTGTTAATTGATGAAAAATTTTTACAACCGGATTAGATTATAGTTTTATATTTACTACGTAATTTCATAGCCGACACTTTTTATATTTTAAATTTTAGTATATAAATTATTAAAATAAAGTAGTGGTTTATATTACTAAATAATTATTTAAACAAAAAAGATTGATGAAAGATGCAAATATTTGCCCAAAATTTTTTTTGCCAAATTTCTCATGAGAATATAGTCTAGGTACAAGTAATACCAAACTCTCTGATTTTGGTTATTCTCAAAACTTGATCCACTTTTCATAGGTCGAGTTCATTAGACTGTGAGACCAGAACTTGAAAAATTGGAAAAATTTGGATTCAAATCTTCTTGGGTTTAGATGTTTGATATATTTATATATTTGTAATTTTTGTTTTTTAACATTATATTTCAAACAATAAGTTTGTTATTCGTATTTTACTCAATAAAGCTCTTATTGTACTAAATAAGCTCTTATCTTAATAAACGTTATTTTCCATAAGTCGATAGTAGTGGTTTTTTTATTAAAACTTGTGATTACTTCTGAAAATCTCTATTGTAAATATTTAAATTCCATCTTTTTGGCCATGATTTTTAGTTATTGCCGTTGCGAAGATATACCGTGCGAAACTTACCTCTTTTTTCACTTACAAGCCAATGGCTTGTAAATCATTCATACAATTTTGATGAAATTTTATATGTACATATTGGTTATTATCAGTGGTTTAAAGTATCTCAAAAAAAATTTATAAATGTGAAAACAAAGTTAATTTACTGTCATAGGAAAAAACATTAGGTTTGTTAGCTTAATGGTACAGAAAACTGTGAAAATTCAGTTTTTTATCTCATATCCAAATTACAACTTATTCGTTGAAGATGTACCGCAGCACACGCCTATTTAAGTGATCATATTTGTACATGGTCAGGAAGTTCATTATTGACATTATATTTTTTCGTACCATTGTTTTGAAAGAAACAAATTTTTATATCCATTTGGTAATGCTAAGCCCAATTGAACAATAATACAACTTCAGTAATTTTGTATAATATTTCGTATTGATTGACCTATTAAGAAAACACATAAAACATCTTTGTTATCATTTTTATGTGAGATCATAAACTTATGTTTGATAAAAGTTCATATCAATATTATATGTGAACATTTTATACCAGGGCTCGGGTAATTGTTACCACGTAGGCAATAGTTTACATCTTGCCGTATCTTGCTTGTTTTCGATTACTTTTACAATATTTTAGTTCACTTAGCCAATACTTTCATTTAATTGAAAGGTGGATAGAAAACATTACACATCTGTCGGGAATTAAACTTGGGGTTTTCCAATTACTAGTTGCACGTGCTATCAAGTGAAACAGAGATGCTTGGTAGTCAATTATGGATCGGATCCTCTTATCTAATGTCGTCAATCCATTCATTTTTTGTTAGTAAATATAGTGTGAGTTATACACAAACATGTCTTTTGATAGTATTTCAATTATTGTTACTATTATCATCACAGACTAAATGATTTAATTTGTGTGCGATTGTCAAATTCTGTAACGTGTACATTTTTAACAACTAATTGGTTTTATAGTGGACGTCACGTGGTTTCACCCGCGTAGTTCCCGTTCCCGTGGGAACACAGGGATAAAAATTACAGTTTTCCAATGTTCCCTCATCATTTCACAAAACTGAACTTCCTAGTTTGCATAGAAAAAACTTGCTATTTTAAGAAATGTTATAAGCAATAATAAATTTAGTATTCCTATTTTTTTAAAATTATTTCACAAAAGTAAAAACCTGTATCGTCTTAGCTTGCATAAAAGAAACTTTTTTCTTTTATTGGCATTTTTTGATATTTTATCGAAAAGGCTAAGGAATAAAAAAGACAAATTATACTTTTCTTATTTTTCCTACTTAATTGCACATCAATTGCTAAAAATTTGACTTTTCTGTTTTAACTTTGGAGATTTGTCTCAAAGAGGAGGAGGTGACCCAGATAGCTGGATACGGATAAACAAAATTGTCTAGTACCATAGACCTCAAAAATAAAAAAATAATCGTACCACCTGAAACATGCCACTGATTTCAATGTAAATTTTAAATTTAAAGTGTATTTATGCTAGTCAATAAGAATAATTTCCGAATTGGGTTATGTTTCCCGCCCAAATTTTTGAAAATTTTAGAGCTTTAATTAGATGGACCTGTATTTTTTAAATCTTCTACCTTTTTATTCGATGTGCATAATGTTGTTTTAGCTAGTATATTTTTAAAAATCTAATTAAACAATGATTTATGAGGAAAATTAAATTTAAATAACAATAAAAATTAAAGAAATAGGCAGAACATGTTGAGGTCAATATTAATGTTGAAAAGGTAACATTAACTATTAGAAAAAAAATAGCTCATTTTGTTATAATATTAACTTGTATTGAACTGTTCTGCTTTGATTTGGTTTAATAATATTTTACACTTGTATAGTGATTTGCATCTATTCCCTTATTGCGATTTTTCTAGTTTCTGCTTCTTATATCGAATATAAAAAAATCATACTTTTTTAAAAACAAATATTATTTGTTTTTAACTTAATTCCAGAATAACACTGTCATTATAAAATAATGAGAATTGATCAACATATAGGTTGATCAACTTTCGACCCTTGGTGTTAAGTGAATTTTTATAAGCAATTTTCTTTATAAGCAAGTGAACTTGACTATATGATTTGTCGCATCTATAAGTTATTTATTTAGAATACTGAAGAAATTGCAATTGCAGCAATTTTTGCTAAATTGCTGCAATGGTATTTCAAAATCTGTTGGTTAAAAAATAATTTTTTTGGAGCTTTGTAAGTATTGTTTATTTAATAGGCCATTGATTTAGCAAACAGACTACTGCTTTAAGCTGACTTACCTTGAGAAATGTCTTGAAAGACTTTTTGCAAAATTAGAAAATTAACTCTTACTATACCAGTAGGAGAAAGTGCATAAGGTTATTTTTATAAATTAGAAATATAATCCACCAGGCTAGCGGCAAAAGTATTACCTTAGTATCTTTTAAATGTTTAGTTATTTTAATTGCTAATTAAAACTACGTGATAATAAATTTTTATTTTTTTAAAAATTATTTTAAATATATTTATCTTTTAATATATTAATTTTTCGCGTCAAAATGGGTATCATTATCTGTAGAACAAAAATAAACATATCTGTCATTTCCCATGCTACGTGTACAAAAAATTTAATTGCATACCTATTTTTAAATGCAAGTATGTCATATTGAATAAGTTAATCGTCTAACTTTAACGTGTGTGTATTATGCATGTAATTACGTATATTCACAGTTTGAAACGTTTCTTAACATTTTGCTTGCATCTACTCAATTACCTTAGCTATATTAGCTGTGAAAATAGAATGACCTAGACTTTTTTGATCTGGTAGTAGTTTTAAAATTCACATCCACATAAATTCATCATAAAGATGATTGAGTTCGATGGTATTTTTGTGTAATGACTGCTTATCGTTTTATAATAAATCAGCATATTAAAATGGCAATGTTTCTTTTAACTACATGTTGAAGTCTTTATACAGTTAATCTTGAATAAAGATAGATAAAATCATTCATCTTTACAGTTTAATTTTTGAAAGAGTAAAGTTCTGACGTCAATGAATTCGGTTGCTTTTTATGTACAAAATATGATTTCTAAATGGTGAACTCAATAAATAAACTCTGAACAATTAGCTAATTTCCAGTTTTTATTCATGAGTATTTTAGTTAATATTGTTTCGGTTAATATAACCTTTTTCAAATAAATTAAAAGTTTCTGAGTCCTGTATTTTTTAATCAAAATTATATCATAGCTTATAAAAGCGTACAACAATTAATTTTTGAATATAGGTTTAAAAAAATAATGTTTTATAACTTCATGGAGGCAATAATTTCTTATAAAGTATATGGTTTTAAGAATGCATGAAAAAAAAAGGTACCTCTTTTTGAATTTCAAGAATATATGTCTTATAAAGCCAATGAAATGATTCTTTAACCTGCTAAGCACCATTTTATAAAGTTTACAGGACAAAGAAAAAATTGAATAATATTTGTATTCATTGTGTAATAAAAAATCCAAAAATCCTGTTGGCTAGCTTAATTTTGCTTAACATTTTAAAAGTATAACTAGTACCATATTTTATACTCAGATTATAAAATTCAGAAAAATAATGTAAATATCGGGGACAAAGATGGTTTGTTACTTCCCTCAATAAAATAATATGATGTGTAACATTTATAACATTTAACCGGAGTATACGACGATATATAAGTTTATAAAACTTTACTAAAGACCTTTAATCATATTTAACTTTAAATTAGTGTTTTGTAAATAATTTTAAATAACTTATAATTTTGTGTCAGGTTTTCAATTTTTTTTTTGTAGTCATTTTGTATTGTGCTCGGGCAGTGTGCAACGAATTTTTTATCGCATTTTTGGAAGACAAAGAATAATGGAGAATATTGTTGCTGTTATATATAATTGACTAGAAATGAACATGCGTGATAATATTGAAACATTCAAAGTCAATCGCTTACACACTGTGAACACAAGCGATGGTTAGGACTGTGTTCTTATATGAGCCGCCTTTACTTAATAAAGGAATAAAAGAATCATTTTTCGGTCACAAGTCATAGTCATCATCAATAAGTACACAAATCATCGAAAATTATGTGTGTGGTTGATCGGCAAAAATTTGTTTTGTCCTCGTACCAATTGTATTGTGAATGAAAATATAACGCCGATTCTACGCGCACACCGTTTTTGAATATTTACATACGCTCACACAATAGGTAGTATATAATTGGACTTCGTTTATATGCCTGTCAAAAAAACAGACAATGCCAGAATTATCTCAAACTACGAGTACGTAGATTCATAAGAATGATGAACTCTGGCCGTACCGACTTACAAACTAGAATAAGAATATATAGCTTATAACAGCTACTATCCTCAGCTATTATTGAGAAAAAATTTGTGCTGTTATCAAGCTGTTGACTTAAATTAATATGTATTATATATCTTTGAATTTTCGCGCCCAAATAACTCAAAAAATAATTTCCCAATTGTTTTGAAATTTGATATATACACTATTAACTTGCAAAAGAAGGGCTTGTCAAAGAGTTTTTCTCGATAAAAAATTTCTAAGGTAAAAATCAATAGTCGATTTTATATTTAAAAATGTTTTTCCGAAAAAATACTCTTCGAAGTCGTCCGTTTTCATGTCAATATTGTGTATACCAATTTTCAAAACATTTAGATATTTATTTTTTGAGTTATTTGCGCTCAAAAATTGAAAGATTTTTTATATAATGGAAGATGCTTCAGTGTTATGTTTCAATCCTCCCAAAAATGATTATAATATGATTCTTCCCTTAATAAATTTCAAACTTTTTTTTAGAATAAGACATTATTTCGATTCCAAACTTGAAACATTAACATAATTAACATAAAAAAAAATAAATAAAAAATAAATAAATATATATTTATATTAATTTTAAACTACTTTCAGATGATGGCGTGTTTTATTGTTTATGTTTGATTGTTTTGTCGTAAAAAGTTTTCAACAAGTTTCATTTAATTTCAAGTAATATATTGAACTAACATTATTATAATAATAATTAAATATGTGTTTTATTAAATTTACAAATTATATTCATCGCATGCATACATATAACAACTCGATATATTATTATATTTAATATAATACTATAACTAGTAGTAATATTATATAATTTATTTATAATTATTTGTAACTATTCAATAAATTCAATAAATCCAATCAATATTAAATAGATTTATTATAATTAATTAATTGAGTAGTATTTATTTATTTTATAAATATTACAATTATTATTAGCTATACAACAGTATTTGATATACATTGAAGAGCTATTGTGTACGATGCTTGTACATAATAACTTGTAGTTCTCTTGTACGTGTACTACACGTATATCCATTTATTCAAATTGTATTATATAATTATTATTATATCTACTTATTTATCAATAGTTTTGTATGACGTTTATTTTATGGAAAATCCATAATTATTATTATGATTTAATTTGGTATTTACTTCAATTATCTCTATTATATGTATACGTAATTATTAATTGTTTTATTCTTTTTTTTTTTTATTAGTTTATTCCTATTATCTATAATTTATTTTTAATTATGTGTCAAAATTGTTATTATTTTTTTTTTTAACAATTATTATTTTCATATAAAGTGTTCATAGAGTTTCGATTATGTTGAAAAATACTTAATTGTTTTATGTTTGTATCAAAGTGTACAAACATTAATATTTTAACAACTTTTGTTGTATTTTATTAACACATTATATGAATAAATTAAAGTCTTTTGTGCTTTTTTTTGTCTATTACAAAAACTAAAAAAGCGTTTTTAAACGCTAACTTATTGAAGTGAAAATATCATTTATACATGTGCTTGATGTAATGCAATAAATACAATATTAGTTGTCTGACAACTGCACATAAAATAAAAATAATATATGATTTAAGAAAAAATCAGATATTAGTAAAGTTTTTTATATTGCAAATTAAATGTTATTTAAGTTTTATAGTCAAGTCTGTTTCAACTAATTTAAGATTTAATGTTTGTTTATTTATTAAAAGAAAAATTTTTTGTGCTATTTACAAAAAAAAAAACTAGGTTTCTCTTCAGTTATTTATTCCTTCGTTGCAATAGAAGCAATATAATAAAATGCTCAAATACTGCCAATAAAAAATATTTTACTCAGAGCTCGTGGAAGATTTGAGTAAATTTCTTTCTGTATGGCTGTAATTTTTTCAGTGATGAATCATAATATAGGAAGTATAGAAATCACGTTCTGACAAGAATCATCCCTACACGTCATCAGCTATTACACGTTTGAAAGGGGTGAACATTGAGTTGTATTTAAAAAAAATTTCAAGTAAAAATTGTGGTTCGTAAAATTTTAAGAGATTCTTTGTGTTTTTTAGCTTTTATTAGAAACTAGCTGGCCCGGCAAACGTCGTTTTGCCACATATTTCTAATTAACTTCAACATTTTCTAAGTATAATAACATATTCTTAACAACTTTCCTGTATTTCTTAAGGCTGAAAGCTAAGGCAAATTAAAATAAATAATGATATTAATATATATTTTAAAGCATACCCGGACACGTTGCGGTGACAATTGATATTACATCGATTGCATGCAAAATTTGAAGCAGATTGGACGAAGGAATTCCGTTGTCCCATACAAACTTTGCCTCTTCTTTTCATCCCATTAGGGGTAGAATTTCAGAAAATCTTTTCTTATGGGATGCCCGGTATTTGATGTTTAACCCACTATTTGGTGTGGGATACCCGTGGCACGAAATATTTATATATACACCCGTGTTTGATGTGGGACACCCGGTACCTCGTGCACCCACAATTCGTGTATATTGTGCTGTGGTTCTCATATACTTGATGAAAAATAGTAAAAGGAAGTCCAGAACCACTAATATAGAAAAGAAGAGATAAATAAATTCTATTTTGAATAGCTGACCCGGGTAAACATTGTTTTGTTATTTATATAAATTATTTCTCATCAACATCGATATCTCCTAAATATAATATTATATTCTCAACTGTCTATAACTGAATAATGAAGCTGCGGCAAATCAGAATAAATTATGATATTAATTTATATTTTGAAGCATACCCATCCGGTTTACGCGTTGCTGTGTTATTTTTCACATTTTAATAAATGATATTACATCGTTTACATACGGATGCGATTCTACCCTTAGGGGAAGAATTTCAAATCCTTTCTAATCGGATTCCCGTTTTTTAGTGTACACCCAGTACATTATATGCACCCGGTATTTACCTGGTATTTGCTGGGGTACACCCGGGACCGCGTTAACCCGATAATTTTTGGTGTGGTACACATACACTTGATGAAAGATATATGGACCTCCTGAACCAAGAATGATTCCGGTAATACTTGAACATTTTTTTTTTTAAGTTTCTTTATTTATCATTAAAGTTTACATGATTTTTTTTTTTTTTTTTTTACATTTTTCTGTTTCTATAATACTTGAACATTTTTTTTTAACATTTAAAAGTTTCTTTATTTATCATTAAAGTTTACATGATTTTTTTTTTTTTTTTTACATTTTTCTGTTCCTATTTAATACTTGAACAATGCGATATGCACACTTTATATAGTTGACAGTTCGTCATACTGCTAGTGAGAAGAGATAAAGAAGTTTTATTTTGAATAGATAAAGAAGTTTTATTTTGAATTTCAAAATTAGATTTTGGTTTCTATGGAAATGATGATTTGTGACATGTGAGAAAAAAAAAGACAAAATATGTTTCACAGCTAGGAACATTTTGTATTCGAAAATTAAATTGTCGTTTATAGTATTTTCCTTTACTTATTATTTATGTTTCTCACCGTTAAAACCTTCCCTGAACTTTCACGAATATTTCAAGACCAAAATTAGCCAAATCGGTCCAGCCATTCTCGAGTTATGCGCTTACCAACACATTTTGCAATTCATTTTTATATATAAGATTACGGAGCCATAATGGATACATGTTTTTTTAAATACTTTTTTTCGGCAATTTTCTAACTGATTTTATTTTATTAGATTAAGTTAAGGATTTTACTTGAAAATTTCAAACTACATAACAAAAAAGCTTACACCATTGAAAATTAAAAAAAAATGTGAGCCGTCACGGGACGCCGGGCAGATGTGAAACATCGAAATAATTTTGTTGGTTACCTACCCGTCGCCACGGCCTATATTGCTACGCCAACAATCAAGTTTATCCTCGCCTATAGATGCTTCACATAAAGAATTATGTGTTATATTTTTTCTCTATGTTTACCTTTTGAAAGATAAGCTTATTTAAATACAATAATAACCGGAACACCTTGTATAAAGAATTCCTGTTTGTCATCTAATATAATAGTTACGGTTCTCATGAGCATATCATGTCATTAATAATCATATTTTTGATAATTTATATGTGGCCTGATTATGGTAAGAGTCATTTTTTCACCCACGATAATTATAATTAACCCACGATAATTATAATAAATATTTCTTACACGGAGCCCATAAAATTTCCGCTTTATTAAGATATTGACATTCGTATTCGTTTTTTGTAATTATAATACGAATACTATTCTATAAAATATCATTTTGTGTGTGACACCTGGCAAATTCGGAAGTGTGTTGCTTGATAACATGAAACATATAAAAAATACCAGTTTCCTGGTTGTGAAGTGTGATGCTTCCTTTTGTCACGTGTCGGAAAAAATAATTTTTGCATTTGTTATTGGAAGAGTATTTTATTATTAGGGTACAGTGAGGCAAAACGAGGAACTTATCTAATTGCCCACCATAATGATTGTTTTTGCACATGGCACACCGCCACCGTAACAGTCATAGTCGGTACTGGCACTGTGCGAAAATTCCGCATGATTTCTGTGTAAAATTGAAAAATCGATTTTTGGTGTTCTGCTTAGAGTTTTTTCATTTTTTTAAAAAAAGTGATTGTTCTGTATATTGGTAATAACATTTAAACGTACAATTAAGATTATTTACATGCGTCATCAATCATTCTTTAGATAAGCACTTGTTTATTTAAGTGTGAGAATATTGTTTTTAGAAATCAATTTTTAAATTCAATTGGGATCTTTTCCTATTCAAAATAATAATAAAGTTTTTGCTACTTATAATAATCAAAATAGGAATAATTTGAATAATGAGATAATAAAAGGTCTTACCTCCGTTTCTCAGACATACAGGATCATCACAGAGACAACTGACTTTATTATTTTAAATCTTTATTTATTAAGCTACTTCCGATACATTCACGATGAGCGTTAAGGATGTTTGTATTGTAATTATTATTTGGAGTGAAATGAAGACTGGTCAGAGCTGAATGCAGCAAGTGAACTCACTGCAAGTGTACTGGTTTACCTATATAAAAATGATGAAAAATACATTGATTTTTTCAAGCACCATCTTACACTCTAGGGTATTCCATCTTACCCGATGGAGGGGCAATATGGAGAGAAATAACTTTTTATAATTTTTGATAATTTTCTAATTTATGACGTAACATAACTTTCTAATTATATTGAATTATGAAAGAGTGATTTTCAAAGATGATTATTAAAATAAAAATGATTTGACACGAAAATGTGGGTTTTATTGAGTTTCAGGCGATAAGTACCTCATTTTGCTTACATCTCCCCTATAACAAAATGACAAATAACCGTATTGTGGGAGCAATCGTAAATTTTACGAGCTTGAATAAAGAGAAAGCTTAGGGAGAATTTATTTATCCAGCCAGCTTTTATGAATTAAATGGTATGTTTATGGGCTCCGGGACTATCAATTAGAGAACAACGTAACAAATGTACAAATGTCATATATTTGAATTTATTTTTTATATTATTATTAATTTTTTTTAGTAATCAAAAATCAATAAAATTCAAATATAATAAATATTCATTTTTTTTTGTTGGTATTATTTATGTATAACACTATCTATTATATAGCAATATAATCATGTTTTATTCAACAATTTAATAGAATTATTATAATTTTATTTCTCTCGTATATAATGTTTATTTTATTGTGGAATAAAATAAATAAATAACAATTTTTGCAATATGACGTATGTATAATGTTTTATTTCAACATTAAATTATATAGGTACGTATATGAATAAAATTGTTTCAAAACCCACCCTTATGTAACGTAATTACAGATCACAAAAGTTAAGCATCATAAGACACAGTTGATACTTGGATGAGAGAACGCCTAAGAATGCTGTGTGCTATGTATTCACTGTATGACCTTAGTAGTTAATATGTGACTTGAAATAATATTAAAATAAAAAAACAATAGTGTATTAGTTCAATTATTATAACGTTGAAAGTCATCAAGGGAAATATAAATTTGATTTGAAAATTTTTTATAAAATTTGACAAATACAAAAAACAAATATATGATGATCACTATGAACAGCAGGAATCGATCCCCTTTAATTAACCCTTTCGTTTGGTAATAATTCTGCGACGGTAGAAGATATTGTAATGTAGCTTATTATAAAATATGATAATTTTTTAATTTACTTTAATAAAGCCATCTTGTATTTTTATCCTATATTCAGGAGTAAATCAGGGTTTTTAGAAAGCCAATATTTTAGAACTTACATAGTATCGTAGACATATTTGTTGATATCAAAGGTAATCTTTGAGCGATTTTAAAAAAACAAGAAAAAGAAATAAAAAATGATTTACTTTAAAATAGTTCTTTTGTAAATTTGTTCTATATATGAACATTAAATAAATATTTTTCAAGCAAACTAATTGAAATTTGATAAAAAAAAATATTGTTTGCATTTAAAGAATCACTTATGTTAATACATAAATAAAATATTTGAAAATTATTGGAATAAAATATTTGAAAATGATTAAAAAAAAAATAATATCAGAAATTTATTCTCTATCTGATCTAAAAATATCATGCGGTACTTCACGGACAACGTATATTGAGTTTATTAGCTAAATTTGAGCTACAACTGTAGCGAATCAAAACAATTTACTTTAAAACGTTTCAAATTAAAGTTGATTCTTTTCAGAAAGCAAACATATTTTGCCTTTAAATTTTACTTCTATCTTTTCGTTTTTGAGTTATCTTGGTGACGGACGAACGAGCATGCAGAAATAGGTTAATTAGGTGATTCTATGAACACCTATACAAAAATGTTGTTTGGGGCTTCAATAATTTCTAGGGTTACAAACTTTATATACTATGACATATTCTGTATCTGTCGAGTATAAAAAAGAAAAAAAAACAAATTGTTAGATGATTTCATGCAGCAAATAAGAAACCCAAACAAAAAATCAATGATACTAGTATTCGCAATTACAACAAATAAAATTAAAATGCACAACTTTCATTTGGATCAGATTTTCAGAAAATAACCGCAAATGATTCGATTCAATAATGGCTTTCCATGTTGAATTACATTAAAACAATAAATAAATATATTTTATCAGATACAATAATCATTTCTATTTTATTAGTATTATTAGTATACTTAGTTACCCTAAATAATCTCAATTACAGAAGTGTTTTAGGTAATCAAATCAATGTGTTGTATATTAAAACATAAATGAGCACGTACGTATTTTACACATTAAGTGTGTTACACATTCGTATACCGATTGTTTTTCACCCTTAAAGAAGTTATTGTGTGAAATCATTTATCGACAGATTTAGTCTATTTCGTCTTACTGACTCAGAATAACGGTGTTTATGAGATCCCAAAGTTGTGGAAGTTTTGGCAGTTTTGATTGCGAGATAAACATCTTCAAAGTTCGCGATTTGGAGGTTCACATTCCATTCTGAGCTTGCAGAAAAAAAAAAACTTACTATCCTACCAACTATTTTCTATTATCTCACAAAAAAATCTCGATAAAATAAAAAATAAAAAAATTATAGAAAGTAATTTATGAAGAAATCTTTTAGGAATATAAAGTAAAACAAATAATTTGTGATTTAAAAGTCCTAGATCCATTGAATCTAATGGACCTATTTTGCTCAATCACGAACTAAAACTAAGCCATTATGTCCAAAATATGTCACCAAAATTTTCGTTTTTGAGTTATCTTGATGGCGAGACAGACAGACGGGTGGACATTCGAAAATAGACTAATTAGATGATTCTATGAACACCTATACTAAAATTTTGTTTGTGCGGTCAATATTTTCTAGCGTTTCCAAATTAAAACTAAAATTAATATACTCTGACATTATATAGTATAGTCGAGTATAAAGAAATAACACCACTTTATTTCGTTCTCGAAATATTTTTTGTCTACGTAGTCCTCTATTCTTACCATAACATGAGTGACACAAGAGTAGTTTTCAAATTTTACCAATATTTTCCAATTGAGATCAAGAAGTTTTCTTTTTCAATATTTACCTTAACATTAGTAAATGCTAAATATTTATAACATAGTAAATGCGTTGACTATAACATTTATAACATAGTAAATGCATTGACTATACTATACCAAAGAGGTTCCAACCTGGAACTACCTTAAGGGGAATACTTGTACACAAAAAGATATCTATAAAATCATAAAACAATAAAAGGGAAATCGCCCTGCATCCTTTCCACCTAGATCTATTGATCATCCATACCTTACCTCGTTTAGAACACTCCGTCACCTGAAGTCAGAAATACATTTTAACTCAAGGTACAATGAATCAACTATCAGAAGAAAATGATGCTACATGATCTTATCTAGACTAGTAGCGACGTAAAATGCCCAAAACTATGAAGATGGTAGTTAAACTGACAGTGTTCAGTAAGAAGACCCATTAGTCTTCTTAACCTAACCCTAGTTAGCTGTGCTTGTACACAACTTAGCCTGTCGCATGCCATCCGTGAAGTCCCGGTAATCAAGATGCGCTTGTCGAAGCCATTTCTTAATACATTATAAAATTATTTACACAAAACGATCTGTATACTTACTATTTGTAACTGATTTATTTAAATATTAAACATATTCATAATTATGTTAATTATTTTAATACATTTATTATTTTTAACCGAATTCAAAACCAAACGAAATTGCTGGAAATTTTTATGTTATTAATTCTAATTTTTAGTAAACAATTTTTTAATATTTTGTATTTTTTATATAAATTGTGGATGCGCAAAAACAAATTGTATTCATTAATCATGAAATTCCACAAAATAAAGCTCAACACCACTAATTCTAATTTTTCTTATAAATATGCTCAATAGCTTTAATTAGTCAATTCAATTTTTAATTTAAAATTGTTATAAAAACGATATGGATAATCTCTAATGTACTACAATTTAATATACATTGTATTTCTTTGAATTTATGAGCACAAATAATTCAAAAAATAATTCTCCAAATTTAATAAAATTTGGTAAGCATAATCTAAACATAAACGAGGCGAGTCAAAGAGTTTTTCGCGAAAAAAAAATTCACAAAATGATTATGTTTTTTAAACAAACCACTTTATGTTTGAGTCATTTTTTCTTAACCTATTTAGATTAGGTAATTCATATAATACTTTTTACCTGTTTTACCAATCAAATATTGATATATTATCATATGCAGGATATCTAAATAATCCAATCTGTTAGTTATTATAGTTATTTTAACTTGATACTATTGTTTCGGATTTCCATATGTTTAGAAGATAATACTGTTAATGTTATTAAATTATAAACTTTAAATAAATTATAAACTGGTAATAAATTATAAACTAAATATTATTCATTAATTTTTCAGATACGTATCATACATAAGCAATAAAATTAATTTCTTTGTTTTGTGCAGGTTAAATTTTTATTATTAAAAAGTTATATGATTGATGTATGAAAATATGGATTAGTAGTTTATAGAAATAATTATTCATTATTTATAAAAAATATAACCTTAAACTTTATCTGCTATCATTTATATAATATCAAGGAAATATTAACAACAGTCTTTTACAATGTTTATTATATAATATTATTTAAAATTGTATTTAAACTTCATAATTTTAATAAACATTTATGAAATTACCAGTTGACATTAGCACTTGGTTAATTTATGGGATGGTGGTGTATAATGAACACCCCTACCCAAACTCTTTAGGAAAAACTCTTGTATGTGAAATTGTATGTGAATAGAATTCTATTATTTTGCCCTAAAAATTAACAAAAATGCAATCTAATTAATAATTAATAATATTGCCATAAATAAATTTTTACAAAGGTTTAGTACAGTATCGTTAAGAACACCCAGATGTCCAAAAAGATCCCTGTATTATAAGCAAAATGATTCCAAGGCGACTTTAACTTCGGTGTTTATTTTCAAGCACTTATGGAAGAATAAATTTCTTTCTGTTTGATAAATATGGAAGATATAAATTATGTAAGAATAAATTTCTTTCTGTTTGATTTTTTACCAGATTATTTAATGTTAACAGAACATGCCATGACATGGTAAAATGATCCCTATACCATTGTTTTACTCTACCTAGGTAGGGATCATTTTACTCCAAATAACTTGTTGTTAAGTAACGTCAAAATAAATTTGTTTCGATACTGCAATATAGATGGTAGATTATTTCATTGCTGGAATTGTCATAAACTGATACAAACATCTACTTATCATAAAAAATTTTAAATCTAAAAGTGATGCTTATCTTAATTGGTGCTTATTTTAAATTAGTTCAATTTTTTTTTTATAAAATTTGTCATAATAATTGTATCATTTATAAGCTGTATAGACACGGATGGGGCGGTAGTTTTGTAAAATAGTATAGATTGCGTTGTTAGGTCCATCAAACAGTCGGGAATCGTTTTACTCCCAGGAATTATTAAACACTACATTCCACTAGCATTTTTTCCTGAGAAATACCCAACATTTAATTTTAACTCTAGAAGAGGAATTCAGAAATTTAATTTCGAATGTTAAATATTCAAACTGCGTGAATTTTGAAAACGAACTTCCTAGGTGCCCTCGTGAATTAATTAAAAATATATTTTTATTAAATGAATGATGTTTTTTCCTTTTTTGTTTGTTTTGTTGTTGTTCTATCTTATTTAATATTGTTTAATATTATTTTCTACTTTTAATATTTTTTTAATCTACATATATACAAAATAATTTGATCTAGGAAATTGGGGCAAAAATCGAAATTTATTCGAAAAAATCCTAGAGTTCTCATTAATAATTATAAAAGTTTATGAAAACATATACTTTATGAAAAACTACGATACATTACTTATATTGTTACATAATTGTAAAGTATTATATAAATATACTGAAGGCCGTTTTATTAAAAAAATTACACACTTTTATTGTTGTAAGAACTGTTTTAAAATAATCCAGCTAAGCTTTTTATTGAGAAATCTATATTAGATTTCAATTATTTTTTATGTAAAAAATTTCTTTTAGTTCATCTTTGCTCTTTTTTGTCTATTTTCATATTTTTATTTATTTTTAATACACACAATTTTGGTGGGTAAACAAAATAATATTTACTGTTTGTATTGAATATATGGTCTCTATTCGTACCGTACATAGTACTTGGAAAGGACTTCTTAATCGATTGACACGGTATTTGTTCAATTGTTGGCATGTTAACTGTGTAGCAAGTGTCACACAAAAATTATTGAATAATTACAAAAAATGAAGAAGACATTTAATAGAAGTTATTGAGTTGGAAATCGTAACAATGATTGAAGAAATGACATTAGTAATTGTTTTTAATTGCAAATATAAATAATTATACGTTTAAATAAGGTAATAAATTTTGAGAAATTTTCTATTTTAAATCATATACACCATTCACAGAATTATATATCATTTGATTGATAAACTAGTATGTCGTTATCATAGAAACGAGTAATAAAATTTGGATGCACAGTTGTCTATAGGACTAAATTGTAAGCCCACCAAACTGTATTCAGAGGTATATTTTCATGGTAGCAATTTTATTACGATTATTGTACATAATATAACATACACCATACTAGATGAGGAAAAATTGGAAATAGAATCACATTAAAATGTTTGACCTGATTTTTAATATCTTGTTGTTTTAATCGTTCTGAACAAATATCTCTCCATACAGACAGAACCATATAAACAAACCTTCATTGTTATATAGGAGAATGTACAAGCTATTTCGTTTCGTACATTATGATATATTGTAATAAACGAAGTGATAAGAACGATTTATTAGGTTGGGTATATTTATGTGGTAATCCGTTGTTAATACCGATACGTAGTTTAAAACATTACTGCTGTAAATATTTTCCATTTTTGAATCTTTCCATAAACTTGGATCTGGCTATAAGTTTTCAGAAGAACAAATTCTGGCCATTAAAATTAAGAGTAAAGTTATTTGCAAATAAAACATTTACCTTTTTCAATCAAGAATTTTGGACTGTTCAATTATTGATACCTCTATTTGGACATTGTTTCAAAGATTGTAATACGATAGAATAGACATGAAAAAGAATAAATAATTGAATTAAATTTCACCACATGGCTCTAAATTGAATGGAAAATTAGGTGTTATTTAGGTGCTGCAAAATTGAATCAGGTGCTCAAATTTTATATTAAGAAAATTGAATCATTATGATGTTTTGCTTGCTGTTAAATCACGCTGTCATAGCAATGTGAAAAAATAACATTTATAATATAATGTAAGTAAAAGAATTAGGTGAAACACTTCTGAAAAAAGTACATAAGTTCATAATTAGGTGCTGCAAAATTAATTGAGGTTTTCCAATTTTTAATTACAAAAATTGAGTCATTAAGATGCACTGCTGACGTGATATTACTCTAGCAAAGCAATTCTGAAATATAAACTATAATAATACAATGTAAGACTAAAATTAGGTGCTTTTCGATGCTTTTACGGAGTGTCTTCAATACACCAATTTAATCAAAAGTACCAACAAAAATCCGTGCAACATCCTAGTATGATATTTTGCTTTAGTGATCCATGTTGGCAAATTTTTATTCTGGCGTGATTTCACGATAGGAATGCATCATAATGACTCAATAATTAAAAATTTGTAAAATTGTTGAACACCTAATTTAATTTTGCAACATCTACTCGGTTAGCTTGACTAGTTTCTCGAAATTGGTTTTGCAGATCAGGGTGATTTTTAATTTTCAAGTTCTTATTTTTTATTCCGTGTTTTATCAAATAATATTTAGTTTGTATATAGAGTTTGGGTAGAGATTTGAGATCAAAAGATTATTTAGAACAAAATTGAAAATCAGTTAACATTATTAACAAGAAATAAAAATGTCAAAGGTCATATTATGAAAATGAAAAATTAATGTTGAACTGTAGTTTCCGTTACTTAAAAATTAGCAAAATTTAATATCTAGTTGATAAAACTACGGAAATCACTGGTTAATATGGTTTTTTATATGTGATATCATCTTCTGGTGGAATTTGGCCATACGAACAGAAATTAAATATAAATATGAATTAAATATAACCGGTTATTATTTTTTTTTAAAGAGAATTTTACACTTTTGTACATTAATCATATATACAGGATAGTTAATTTTATTTTATTCATACAAATTGTCTACCAGATAGTGGAGTTTTCCACCCTTAAATTTTTTGTTATAGTAATGTAGTTTAAGTTTTACTTCTTTAGGCGCGTTATGAAAAAATGATCACCATCACACAAATTCACAGGTTGAAGCTGTTACTTAATGTCAGAAAATATATATTTATTTCTTTAATTTTTCAAATTTAAACTGAGCTTTTATGACTGTGTTGAATATCCTCCTCCTGTCCTTTTATTATTTTATTGTAATTAATTATTTGCATGCAATTAAAAATTGTTATTTAATGATGTCATAGAATTATAATTTCTGACGTGCGTACATTTGTACACGATTTAGACCCATTTAAAAAATTTAATTTGCATATATAATTATATTTTTAAAAAGAGATGTCTTTTTGACACTTTACTCAGTCAATTCATATAGTAAATTTTTTTACGGAATAGGTAAACAAAATTTTTTTATAAAATTTATAAATAATATTTTTATATACAAAAACAGCAATAACAATAAAAAATAAAAGAAGAAATAATCTACCATCGTTGGTGATGTTTTTATTTTTATCACTGTTTTTGATGCCTCGATAATAGTTTATGACGCCAATAACTAATACATTTTAACAATTTAATGTATCACAATGTTGTACAGTTTTCTATAGATCATTCCGTAACGAATATTTTTCATATTTATACCAAATAATAAATTGTTATACATGTATATACTTAATGCTTACATCAAATAATAATAAAAATTTTGTTTAGGCTAAAACTTGTTACCTTACATGTCAAGGTTGGTGGAAACATAATACTGAAGCCGACTCGTTTATATAAAATCTTTGAATACACAAATAACTAAAAAATACTCATTCAAATGTTTAGACATTTAGTATTCACAATATTGCTTGTCGAATAGTTTTTTTTTTCAAAAAACATTTCTAAATATAAAATTAAATTTTGATTTTTACCTCAGAAGTTTTTTTCGAGAAAATATCTTTGATAAGCCCTCTGTTTTCAAGAAGTGTTCTTCTAACATTTGTGGATAATTCCTCTTAATAATGCCATAACTTGATACAGCTTTTAAATAAGTTTTTAATTGTAGAAAAAACCATTTTCTTCCTGTACGGTCAGAATAAAAAATTCAATAATGTAACATGAAATTAACAGTACAAATAATTCAGCTATATGTTGGAGGAAAATTATTTTATTGCAAATTTCTCTCTCTTTACGAATTTTTTATTAAAATTGTTTTAATTACTTATAGTTCAGACGGAATTTTCTTAAAACTCGACTTTTACGTTTTATGAATTTTAATTCACTGATAACTCTTGCAATTGTTTCTGTGTGGGTATCGAATTTTCCTATAATTTTCTAGACGTAGATCCGAATCGAATGAATTGTTATTATTCATATTTAAACTCATAGTATCATCTGCTTACTAGTTTTGAATAAGGTAATTTGATTATTATCATCGCCTTGATATCAGCCACAATTTCAATTTGCGTGTTTAAATTTACAAAAAAAAAAATTACAACTCTGTATATTAAGAATAATATTAAATATAAAAAATTAAATTTCAATGTTAATAAACCGCAAAGGTAATAAATAAAATTATAAATATTGTAGCTACATTAAGACATTTCATTTAAATATGCCTCTACAGTTCATAAAGTAATTCAAACATCAAACATTAAATCAAAAATATAAATAGTTGAAAATATGAGTTGAATGTCATTATGTAATTATAAATATATTAAATTAATTTATTACATCTAATATCATCTCCTTCTTGCTTTAATCTACTTTATAGTTAACTTACTGATAGAAAGTTGTTGTTTTTGCTCGGAAAATTGAAAAAAAAAACTCAATTATCATACATTATTGTCATAAGCCGGTTGATATATTACCAATAAATTATCCAACATAGTTCATAAGGAAATATTTATCATAAGTTTAAGCCAAAGTTTTCTTAAATCCATAGGTCTGTTGTAAAAATCAGCAGACATATTTGGATATTTGGAAGAAACATAAAATTTGAAAATTCACGGTTATAATTAATTAATCTTTACCACAAAAAAGGTTATAGAAATTTTAATTTAATCTTTTCTATAAGTGAACAAGATGTAGGAAGATTTGATATTTGAATGCAATTAAAATAATTAAAAATATTTTTTTTACTAATGTAAATTTAAATATTTATATAAATATTTGTTAATCAATAAGTTTTATTGCAATTTGTCAATGCAAACTTTCATTTAATCATGACATTATTGATTTAAATCCCTAAAGACCATATACGCCATGGCGCCTATTTACATTTATTATTGTTTTAATTGAACCCAGAAATACTTTTTATTTATATACTCATTGTTAACGGGCTTGAAGCATAATAAGTAATTAAGTATTAATATAGAATATTTGTAGTATATTTTGATATTTATTATTTATATTCAATTTCATTTTCTTCAAATTAACTATAAAATATTTATAAAATACGTGTCTCAGGAGTTTTTTTATACTATCACTAGCAGATCCGGTCACGCGGCTGTGACCATTTGAAGCACCCGGTATTTGTTGTGGAACATCCGGTATTTGTTACGAGCCACCCGATATTTAGTGTAGGAAACTCGTGATACAGCACAGTATTATGTGTGTACGTTGAATAGCTAAATATGATTAGTTTAACTTTTCTATTTTAATTTTCCCGGAGGAATGCTGAGTTGTAGAGCTTGTAGAGCTTGAACATTACGTCATCTTAGTAAGTTTGAAGAAGAATTGGAGCCATTTTTGAGAAAAACATAAAAAACCTGAAAATTAATACGATTTTAATGAAAGTCTTAGCGAATACTTAGTTTGATCCATTTAGGATAAAGCGATCGATACGAAGGCGCACACACATTCACACAGTCCTATTTTTGAGACTTACTTTATTGGATTCAGAGCACCTGAAAACAACTATTTTCGGTAGACATGCATTAATTTGTGTTTATGTATTTCTGAAACTGTCTATTATAGTGTATACTGTATTATTATGGGTGATGGAACTTCGGAGAAATATTAAGAGTCTTTTGTTTATACAATTATGACTTAATTTGCCGACGGAGGAGTCTTCAATTTGGCACCATTATAGTTTACATACAAATGCACTGGCTAGAAAATGCAAATAAATTTTAAAAATTATGCATAAAAAATATATTAAAGCAATATTAAAAACATTACACACATGAATCTTTATAAGAGGTACGACTTATATTATACACACTATAGTGCACACGCATATGTAAGCTATTTTGTTTTGCTATACTGTTTTGTTTAAAAGGTACACATTTATACTGTTTTGTTTAAAGACAGTGAGAATCACTTTTGAGAGATTAAGTCAAGTTAAATTTTGGATAAGATCGTATGCTTTCTTATTATAGTTAGGATGACTAGGATTTATATCTTCGTCAGCCTCAGCATAACTATCTTCTCGTATACCATTCAATAGATATTTCCATATGACGATACTATTCGTTACAAAATCGTATTCAAACATCATACGTAATGTAAGAAATTCTTAGAATTGAAAAAATAACAGAATTTCCTAGAACTACATCTGATTTATAAGCATTAGTAGATACAAACGTAATTTCTTCTAGAAAATGAAATATTTTATATAACATGGAAATTAAACATAAAAAGCAAAGGAAAATAATTGAAATCGATAACAGAACAACAATGCTATAGGTTTTTAAACCTTATTTTCCATCTCTTTTATATAAAATGAATTTGTAGTGTAAAATTATAATGAAATACTGTTTGCGATATTATGTTGTGTATTATTTATAACCTTCCTTGTGGAATGCTTTTAACTTTGAAGGTTTATAAAACAGTTTTGTTCTGTTTGGCGTCTTATATTACAGCACAATTTAATAAATCCGTTTGTCTTAAATAGTTCAAATCTAGACAAGGTCCGTCAAGTCGATACAATATAAGCAACAAATTACTTTTGTATTTTTCCATCTTCTAGTATCACTAATAGCCATTATTGAGATTCTAAAATTAAAAATTATTCGCCTTGTATACTGATTAGCAATTACTGAACTATTTAAAATTTTGTATAATATACAAAATAAATAATAATACAAAACAAATAGAAATAATATATTTATTAACAAAATATTTTTTTTGGCCAACATCTCGTCGACTTTTCGACTTTTTCGGAGCTCTAATATCATGACGCAGCCAAAATAATTTAGAATTTTACATTTAAAAACGTTTCACATATTATGTGTTGTCAATAGTTATTTCATGAAAATAGAATACTTTATGAATAACTTTCTTTATTACCCGTTCAAACTCAAATAAATTTATAATCTAGTTACCAAGAGCTATTTATGTGTTATTCGATTCGGAATGGTATTTAGAAAATAGAAAAAAAAAATGAAAAATGTATAAAAATTATTAAAAAAAGGGGAATGTTCCGATTCATGCGAATCTCTCAAGAACTATTATAGAAATCAAAAATCAAAAAAATTATTTATGAAGAAAAATAAATTTACTTAAAAATGTACTTTTTTCTCCCTAGATACACCATTATGAGTCTTTATATTTTAAATAAACTGTTTAAAATAGTGTTAGAAAGCTTAAAAAATTTTTTTACCCATAAAATATGATAGACGTAAATAATAAATATTAAATACTATTTTTAATATTGTTTGTTTTATCAAAATTGCTGATTATAATCTGTTTAACTTTGCACGAGCATGATCTCTTAAAAATTAGTTTATTATTATTCTCCTATTAAAGATTTGGAAAATTTTGTTTGCTGGATCCTCGAAAAAACATAGACATAATGCGTAGACTGAGTGATAACAAGATAATATTCAATTATGATTAATACGACGTATATTTAAAATCAAAAGTTTAATAACTTTTTGAACAACTACAATTAGATGATTTAAATAAAATAATTTTAAGTGGGTACAATAATATTGATAATTAAATCAAATCACATGCTCACTGAATGTACTTAGATTAAGTCCACTACCTTAAAAATATTAAAATTGTCAAGGCTGTTTCACGTTCTTTGTACATTTAAGTGTTGGACTTATTTTAAAAATAGTTTTTTTATTTCTTTTGAAAATGATCTTAAAGATATGTTGATTAGATATTATAATTCATTAGTACCAAAAAATCAAATATACAATAAATATTGGTAACAAGATTATTATTTAAAACTTGTAATATCGAAATAAATAAAATTTTTATATAAATATCTTCCTAAAACTGTTATTAAGTCCAAGTACAAGGTTATTTATTTATGTTTATAGAATAATTACAACGAGATTAAAACAAAATCGACAAAATAATTTCCAAAGAGCTTTCCTTCTGATTTTGCATGTTTCCTTAGAAAAAAATTTATTCCAAAAATATCAAAATAATTCGTAGAGACATTTTGTTCTTTTAATCGAAATCTGTATAATGTTGAAATGAATTTCCAACCAGAAATGTTTGATTCCAAATTTGATCACTTTGACCTGCTTCATTCTTTATTATTAATTTTGATAAGGATCATATTTTCTTTTAAATTAAAATTGTGTTAAAATTGTATTACTAATAGTAAATTTACATAATAAACCTATAAATTATAATTTTTTCATTCATATCGGATAAGTGTTTTATTTCTGTACTCTTTTCTGAGCTTAAAGTAACAAAAAAATATAGTAATTTACAATAAAAAAAAAATATAAACCCGAAAGCTTAAAGATTTAGTAAGAAAACAAATGATTAGTTTGTGTTCCACATAAACTATTAATATCGATTATAATATTCGAATTTTCTAACCATCAAAACCATTGCGAGTGAAACCATTTTGTGTGGGGCAAGAAAAATTAACGAATTTTAGGGAAATTTTGATACTTACCATTACTAAAATTATCCATTATTATGAATTACAAATAAATATTGATTGTTGTGAATTAATTCTTAGTGTAAGATTCGTAAAAAACCGTTTACTGTTGTCGCTCCCAAAAATCAAAGTATATTCCATGTAAATTAATGATAGTTCATCTATCTTTATTTGTCCTGCTAGCTTTACAGAGAAAGAGGTGAACATGTCATGGTCGATATTAATAATTTTTGGCATATACATAAATAATTTATTTCATTAAATTATTATAATTATAATTATAAAGCCAGACATTATTATATTTATCATAATTAATATAAATTTAATTATTTATTAAATTAAATGCATTCATTATATTTATAATATAAAATTATATTTTGCAGTTGCCGCAATAGATGTTATTGCTGTTGAAGGACGCACAGTGTCATTACCATGTAATGTAACACCACCAGGACATGATAAAGTTTATATGGTATTTTGGTTTCAAGATGATGCTGGTATACCATTATATAGGTTAGTATTACATTCTATTTTATTTATTTTAATCTGTAAGGTATTTCAAGCAACCAGAAATATGCATCGTAGTTCACTCTAAATTATCAAATAATATTTAACTTGTGTCATAGATATTAAATCTTTTAGTCTAACCAAGAAGTGCAGAAAGTTATCGGCAGCGGCTAATTTGATAGTAAAAAATTAAAAAAAATTGTTTTCATATAGTTTTAAACAATTATAAAATGAAATAATAGGAAACATTAGAACACATTTTTTTTTGGTACATTTTCCAGTCTTCCACTTTTGAATCCCTTTAATTGTTCATACAACAATGAAAATTCAAAAATCACTATTATTAAAAATTTAGTAGTTAGGTTTCGCGTTCGTCTATATAATATTAGCAGAACGACTAGGCAAACTTACACGAAATTAAAGTAACTCAGGAGGTTCCAAAACATCGGTATATAAAAAATTTTTGGAAAGAGAAGTTTAAAGTAATACAATATATAATGAAATACAATACTTTCGATATCGGTGGTTATAGAAGTAAATAAATACCTTCAAATGTAATACAATTCATGTTGTAAAAGTCCTGGGTAAAAATACAGATTTTGGTATCTAGATACAATTTGATACGTTAATATATAAAATTCACGTGTCATGATGTGAGTCTGAGATCTATTTATCCGATCATAACTCAACTTTTCAACTTAAAAGATAGGATAGTTTTTATTCTAATAATTTCCTTTTTATTTTATTACAAAAAAAACTATTTTCGAACTTATAAAATGTATAAAATTTCCGTGTCAGGATGTAGGTATGCGATAAACTCCGAAATTACCTATCCGATTTTAATGTTACTTTGTTTTAAAATGGGTCTTTTTCTAACTTTAAAGTTTGGATATTTTTTATACCAATTATTTCTTTTTTACTGTATGATTAACTATACTTACTTAATTGTCCCGTAATTTCTAAATAGATGGCAGAGTAAGTTAATTATTTGATATAACAAGCTTTGTTATTTAGGTTGAGTAGACATCCAAAAGATGGCGCAAATATTTTCTAATAAATTTCTGGATATTGTAAACGATAAAAAACTATACCCATATACTCAATGTATCAAATTGTTGGGTAGGCGTCCAGTAGTTTTATGCTCGAGTTTTTTTGTCTAAAATGGAGAGAAATGAGGAAAAAGTTTCCCTTCTGGAAATTTTATATATGTGTGGTTTTTGCATTAGATGTGTAATGATTAGGCGGAATGAGAAAATTTTTTTCTAACCCGTTTTTCTTAATTAAGTTTCTATAAGTAGTTTTTTAATGCTAGGAAGATGTTTTTTTTTTTTTTTTTGTAATTTTTGCTTGATGAAATGGGAAAATTTTATTGAAATGTTTTGTGAAAATTATCACAAGCGTGACTGGGTCTGCTAGTACTTCTATATATACAAACCTGTCTTAAATACTTAGAAATGTACCTATACGTTCACCTGGATACGTATAAAGTGAATAGAATATTTAATTATTATATTAAGTACAAGGTACATTGAGCTCAAATTTGTATAACTTTATTCAACCAAATTTATTTATCTAAAAATCACACAAAATGTTTTAAAATGTTAACCATACAAATATTAACAAAAGCTTTTATTCTAACATGCTTTTCAAGAGATGAATGATTTTCCAAATAAAAGCAAGCAAATAAAAATGATATAATTCATAATTATCATAAAAAATATAAAGCTTTTTTTCTACATACCTGTATGTAAATACAAATATTTTAAAATGTTAATACATGTATTTCAAAAGTATCTGCCTATGCACAGCACTGGGATATAATTATAGTTGTGGTCTGAAATAAAATTTTAATGTATACAAACAGAATATGTTTGGTATCATTTTGAGATCATCAAAATAACATTAAACAAATGGAATCACAGTATGTAAATAATTCTACTGAAAGTTTAAGAAAAAAAAAAAAATGCATAAAAAATACAACTGACTTCAAAACGATTCATTAAAAAGTTAAAAATTATTTTTAATTAAAGATAAACTAATAAAAAAGGTAAAATAATATTCTTGTATTTTTCAAAATCAGCGCCAGTATAAAAATTAATAAAATTTAACAAGCCGAGATAATATTAGTGAGCACCGATATAGAATGGTAGTCACAAGGAAATTAAATTTAAGTATTCAATTTTTTATTATTTTTTAGTTTGTAGTGTTCCTTGAAGTCGGTTTTATTTTTAGCGAAAAATATTTATTTTTTAAATGTTGTATACAACCACGGAGAATGTCTTTTTGATGATACACAATCACCAAAAATTTTGCATCATCCTTCCCCACAGAGTAGGATTTTTTCGGATTTCAAAAGGACCATAAGTTCGTATAAGAAAAGAATCATTTAAATTGGATTTTGCGACAAGTTATTCGTGGTCCTAATAAAAAAAACTATATGAATCAAACTAAGAGCCTCCTTGTCTTTTCGTCGACGAATAAAATAAAAGTTCATAAAAGAGGTTTTAGTCCAATTTTCAAATCTTGACTCGTTGATAATTAAATCGTTTTCGGTAGTTCATTACATATAATATATATATATATATATATATATATATATATATATATATATATATATATATATATATATATATATATATATATATATATATATATATATATATATATATATATATATATATATATATATATATATATATATATATATATATATTTAATATAATATGTATTAATTAAAAAAACAAAATCCATAATAGAAGTCTTAATGTGATCACACAATGCATACATGATCAGTGGACTAACGGTAACGATTCTACTTTAGTAAACAAAATTTCGTGTTGTGATTCAAGACTCCAAGTATTTTAAAAATGAACACACCTCTTTAAATAATTACTTTTTTTTTACTATACTAGTAAATGAAAGTATCTATAGTAGTTCTGTAAAAATTTCGTTTGTTTGGTGGTTCCCCAACTACAAAAAGTGATTTTAAAAAATTGGTCGTTGTGTATGTGCGTATGTTTGTATGACAGCGAAAGAGCATTGGTAAGTCGTCGAACTTTGTATTCAGCCTTAATATAGCCTCAAGTTATACCATGAAAATTTTATATAAAATCGGACTATTGCGTTCCCCTCTTTATTTGTGAAATTTCATGATTTTTGCGTTTTTTCTCGAAAATAGATTCAAAGTTTTTATTAAACTTAATATATGTTCACAAAACATAATAATTTCTACTTTTATTTGAAATATGTCTTTGTGATAATTCTAATAAGCGACTATTCTAATATTTAGCTACATAACATATAAAGCTTTACATAAAATAGTTAACGAGAGTCCTGTGAAGCGTTGCCGAATATTTATTTTGTCTTCTGATTTAAATCACAGAGCCACATATTTATTAGAATTGGTGTATTGTAAATATTTTATAAAGTCAATCTTAATTAGTGATTTATAATTTCTGGTTGCTCTGAATATAATAAAATTATTTTATCTATTTATTAAAAATATATTAAAAAATTTGAATATACATTTTATTTAATAATGTTATTAAAAAAAACTATATATATTTATTAATATAAGTACAGGTAAGTACTTTACCTACCTAATAATAACTATAAGATATAAATAAAGTTTACATATTAAAATACAAAGTTTGATCATAAAATTATTTACTTACTTAACTTTATTTTACTTAATATACATCTATATTTATTCTATCTTATAGGTACAGTGTGTTAAAAAAGTCATAGACATAGGCTTTGTTCAAAGCTTCTTCTCCGACAACCTTTTAAACTAGATTAGCAATCCAATTTTTTTAAAAGATCTGTCAGACTCGACGAATATGAGCAAGGCAGCTTTAGTAGTTCAGATGATGAAAGCCTCAACTTGTATACGCATATTATACGGGGTTGTGCGTTTGATTTGCATTATGTTCAGGTCGTAAATTGAATCAGTGGTTCACTACATGTACAAAATTTGTCATAATCTACTAATTGGGATTTTTTTTAAATAGTCGGGAATATAAGCAAAAATATACGCGATTGTTATTTTAAAATTTGAACAACTTAAAAATAACGTCACACTTTTTAATTAGTTGTAAATTGTATCGGCGGTAGACTTATTGCCCAAAATATCACATTATCTTAAAATTACTAATTGGGACTCTTGTTTTAAATTGCCGAGGATAAGATAAGATATTAAATAACGCGTTTGTCTAATTAAAATTTGATCAAAATCTAAAAAACTCCACACTAGTGTTTTTAGTTATTTAAAACAAAGTCGTGGAAACATAAAAATAATGTCGAATTATTTTATAAACTGTCGCATGTATATAATTTCATAAATTATTTTTATGGTCGCTACAGATCTATTATAGGGATCCGTAGTAAAAGTTTATTTGTTTTTCTTCCACTACTACATGGTAGATGTAGCGTTTTGATGCTACATATTTTGATAGTAATTTTTATTAGAGACGACATTTTTTAAATTTACAAATAAATCATTTTAAATAATAAATTTTAGATACCAAAAAATTACTATAGAAAAGGCTGCCCAAGGCTGTCGGTAAATTTAGTTTTTCGTCGCTTTCTGGACATACTGTATACACATATTCATTACATCTACTTTTAAATATAATATTTAGGTACACCCATTTTATATTTTATATATTATAAAACCTAAATATTTATATTCTTTAATAAAATACTTTAATTATATTTTATAACATTTTATTAAAACTTATCTTATATATATATATATATATATATATATATATATATATATATATATATATATATATATATATATATATATATATATATATATATATATATATATATTTTTTTTTTATCAACTTTCAAATAACAACAAACTTTTTCATTTGATCTGTTCAAAATTATTTTGTAACATATGTATTATACGCAAAATTTGAATTAAAAAGCACACATATCCAACGATGTAGTTGCTTGGAGCTATATCACTATATCACTTGTCTTAGAAAGTACAATAGACATAGTAGAGGAAAGGAGGGTATATCTTAGCGGCTTGTAAGGCCGTTCCCAAGAAAATCACTTTTCTTAAAATCATTTAATAAATATAAATTCACGTTCTTTGCGGCTCTTGAAAAAATTGGTGGATTTCATATTTAACACGTGGGCTCTGGTGGATGTCGAACATTTTATTATGAAAATTGTCTTAAAAAACTGCAAATCATTAATTGATGGTATAACAATTATGTATCTATAAAATTTATCATAACAAGCGATGCCCGTTTAGTTATAAAAATGAAAACATATAGTTTTGATTATTTTTAATCTGAAAAGTAAAAGATTACCTATCTGAAAATGGCAGACTGAAATGACTTTTATATTTCTGCGCATAGAAGAGCAATGGAAGAAACTCAGTGAATATCAACCTTTTTCAATAGTAGTTATCGTAATTTACATTGGGATAGTCTCTCAATAAATTGAGCGAGCATCACCCTTGGGAACATACGTCCGTATCTTTGTATATAGTCTTGCCTTGTGTCTATAAATAAAATATGTTAGACACTGATGATACAGCTTTTATATCGTTGAAAGAATTATTCACCCACAAAGATTATCGCCACAAAAAAAAATCCTTACTTCTCTATTTAACATAATCTGTAATAGAAATTTGATAGGCAAAATCACTTTTTATATCAAATTTGGGAACATTGGATGAACAAAAATATGTTAACGTATTTTGAAATTAAAATGGACACTTTATGATATGAAAACTAAGTGTTATAGAGTGTATTCGTTAAATGAATGGAAATTGTCGTTCGAAAAATGTCGCTATATACGTTGTAAGATTTATTTTATATTTTATAAGACAACTCAGAGTATAATACATGCCCATTGTATCAAGACCTTTTGGTCCTCTGTACCCTCCTTTAGATCACTCCAACACCTGAAGCCAAAGATACTTTCAAGCACAATATAAGAAGTACATTGTTATTATGTTGTTAGTGGAACCGGTTACTCCATTCTAATACAAGCGACGACAGTCTTTATTAATTAACCACTCGATTCTTTTTTTAATTGATCAAACTTCCGTTGCCTTGATTCGAACTCACAACCTCCCGCCTAAATGGGCAACTAAGCAAGTAAAGGCATCTGAAGTTGATTGGTTATGTTCAATAGACTTTAACAATTTCTGTAAAATTATTTGACGTTAATGTAGTTAATAATCAATTTTTGTTAAATTATTAGTAAAAAATATTATTAGAAAATATTTTTAAGGATTGAGTAAAATAGTTATGATCGTAAACAAGGATCCTCAATACCTAAAAATATTTGTAGGTAAAGTAGCTTGGATTTGTCAAACTCGAGATATTCAAAAATATTTAAGAAATGGTTCGATACAGGCTACTTTCCCCTATACCATACAATATAAAATTCTAATAACTATGGTATGTTATTTGTTCATTCTTCGTAACCACAAAAATGTTATTAAAATTTGTCACGCAGGGACTGGATATTATTATAGACTTCTCTTCCGGCGAAGCAGAATACTTAAATTAAAAAAAAGTAATATTTCAAAATATTTACTAGAGACATCGTTGCTTTGATTCGAGAATATTAGTTTTTTATATAATATTCTGCTGTTCAACCAAAAAAGTGCATATAGATATTAATTTTTTTTGTTTAAGAAAATTATACTGATAAAATTTGAATCTAAATTTAGATTTCTGTAAATATTTTTACTACATCAGAAAGTAAAACCTTCTTGTTAAGGACAAAAAAAAATGAATGAATATTATAACGAAATATTTTGTATATTATATGATTCATTTTGCAATTAGCTTTTACCCGAGTAAAATAATTTATAAATCTAAATTTTATTTTTAAGTTTGAAGTAATCAATAAAAGAAAATGAACGATACCGTAAAAGTTATAAACTATCTTCGCTAACGTAAAGCCCTGATATTATAATGGAATCTTAATTTCAGAGATTACTAGTTCAAATCTCTTACCACCCGTTTGGGGAGGGGATATTATACATTCTAAATATTAGATATATAATTTTAGAAATATGTTAGCTTGCATAGTTTCAAATAATTCATACAAATTTTAACAACACACTAATACCTTCTAAATCCAAATTTTTTAAGCATCGCTGTGCCAAGTCAAATTTTATTGCTCCGTCAAATTGATTTATTCTAAAACGACATTAAATTTTGGTGTTTAAATTATAGTTTTTCTAGTTATATAATGTATTTTATAAAAGTATACATATATTTAAAAAAAATGTACAATTTTTTGTATAATGTAAAAATATTAAAATTACAAACCGTTTTTACTTTGTAACAACTACAATATATAGTAAATAATCAAATAATAATTTTAATACCAAATTAAACACTTAATTAGAATTCTGAGTACATAAATTAATAGCAAATGTCATCAAAATACGCCCACTGCCAAACATAAATAAGCCTTCCCTATATCTTTACCATTGTTTATTCACATAGATGTTGACAGGTTTTGGTGTACAAAAAATATATTTATTATACGTTTTGCACCTTTTTTTTGATTTTTATACTAAGCCCTTATGATGACATACCGTAACTTGTGACATACCGTATGTGTGCAAGCATTCGAATACTAGACAATTTTTTTCCTTAAATTTTCCAGCATTACTTGAAAGTTTAATCTAATTGCAGTTGCACAGCCTTGCTTTGGAAAAATTTTTCTTAAACTATCTCCAGACGCCAATTATTGGCTGAACATAAAATCAAAGGGATCGTATGGATCGAATAATGATTGAAAATATTAATCATGATGAAAATTAACAAAATCTACTAGTCAATAGAAACATAATTCTCGTTTTCATAAGAACCGGATTTTATAGTGTCATAGGAAGTGGTCAGATTGCGTAAAGCGACACCCTCTTTTACGCGATACCCGGAATTTTTTGCAAAATCCCTCATGTTTATGAGAACACAACGTACGAAATGTTAAGTTGATTGACATTATATCTGAGAGTACCCGGGAATAGTTGCAGACGATTTTAGAAATTTTGGGCTACTGTTGAAATTTTAATTAATATAGAAAAATTTACCAGGATATTAAAAAATATGCATACGCCTTATATGTATTATCACACTCACAACGGTTGATTACGGGCGATTTGATAAGTTTCACTACCTATTCATGACCTAAAAGTCGTGCGCCATAAGAATTTAAACCCGCTCTTCTTGCGTCAGTATTTTTTTTTTTTCGGGAAACAGAAAGGCGCAAATACAATATATAAATCGATTCATTTACAGCTTAACCTAAATTCTGGTTATCATCAAACCAGACTAAATATAGACTAAATATAGTATAGCTTTGGTATTTTACACATATACAGGATATAAAAAGGATATAATACCTGTATGTAATTTGTGTTTTCAACATTTACGTCTTAATTCGTTTATACTGTCTTAAAATGAGGATTTTAATAAGAAACATTTATGACGCACCTTGGTTGTAAAAACAAATTGTATTGCAAAACAAATTGTTATGCGTTTAGTATTTTTTAGTTTAGTTAGTTTTTATTGATCATCAAAATAATATTACAAAACACTTTTAAAAGGCACTATAGCCTAACCAATGCTTAGCCTATAAAAAATTATTTACTTCTCTTGTATTTATATTCTGTCATTTTTATTAACCCACTTCAAAAATGCGGGATGTTATCAATTTTTCCTAGTGATCAATTACTTTATGAAGTCGGAGCCCATCATATCCCTGATTAAAAAATTGATTAGTTGGCGACGACTGAGAATGGTAATTGATCTTGATTATGACCAATATATAAAAATTTTTTTACTTTTTAGATTATTTTTTTGAAGACGGTTGTTTCTTGTAAATTGTTTCTATAATCTATAATTGAACGAACGTAAAAGGTTTATACTATAACAAGACGATTTTGCGTTTCGCTTGTCTATATGTATGCATTAATGAATATATCTATGTATCTATCAATGTATTTATTTGCTATTTTTGCTCCGCTGTATCTTTCGAAAGCTTTTTAAATTTTTAAGAAATTTGCTAGGTACGTTTATCACATACAGAAAATTTACTGTATAGTTTTTAGCCTCATTTGGTCTTCAACTGTTTTGTAATACAAAAATTATTGTTTTCATTTCTTCTCGCTAACATTATGATGAAGTTAATAGTATTTCCGTGGGAGATATAAACAAATTCAGAATATTTTCTTATTAATAAAATTGGGTTGTCACCGTGAGTGGAGTCAATAATCTACTGCTTCTACTATTTGATTGTGACACTCGTTACTTCTTGCTACTCATTTACTTGATGAACCACCTGAAACACGAATGTTTCTGGTGATACTTAAAGTATGCGATGACACTTTATATTGTTCGATATAATGCTAGTGAGAAGAGATAAATTCTTTTTTGAATTTCAAATTTAGATTTTGGTTTCCATGGAAATGATGCTAATAAAATTTGTAATATACATCAAGTGAGAACTTAATACAAAATACACTTTGATATTTCCCTTATGATTTAGATTTTTTTTTATAAAAAACACCTGCATAGTTGAACTATATCTTTATAATGAATGTAACACGTATTTAGAAGTTGTACAACTTTTTTATAAGACAATAATATTTATCTTCGAATATTTTTCCACCAGCTATAAAAGTTATAAAAGTTTACTTTTGTCAAAATAGTTATAGTGTTGGCGTAACGAGTTGTCAGTAGCGAAGGACAAGAAAAGAACAATGTACATAATAACAACTATATGTAATAATAATAATTAGTTCTTTTACAACCACTTCAGATTTTTATCATTTGCTTAGTCATGATTTTTTAAGGTAAGTATTTCATGATTATTCAATGGTTTAATTCAAATTGTCACCTCTATGTTGTTAAAATTTATTCTCACAAAATAATTGAGTTTTTTAATCTTGACGTTTAATGTATAAAACTTTCATATTACGTTCTGTTGTAGTCAGTATCATTTAATTTCATTGATTGGAAAAATTTCATGTATTAAAACAACCTGATAATGAATGCGAGGCTCTTGAGAAAAACAAGTTTGATATCTTTTCCCTGTATAATGTTTTTTGTATAAAAATTTTTTTAGGATTTTTGTTCTATAATAAAATTTTGAATTATGTTAGTTTGTAGAGATTCTAGGAAAAGGGTCGATAATTTTTGAAACCAAAAAAAATTTTAGTAGAATAAAACCCATTGGAAACGGAACAAAACTGAAAAGTAAAATAATTTACGATCGATCTGAGGTTGGGAAGTGGGTTAGATTTTAAGGGTAAAACACGATTTATCTCGATTTCCATCAAAATTACAACTCCTGTTATTTTTTCAAAAAGCCCGTATTCGGTAACGAAACAACTCAGAAACTTTGAAATGCTGAAGAAAGTATTTTAAGAAACCATGCAAATACTATTTACAGCTTTTTAATAACTTGGAAAAAATTTTTTAAACCAAGAATAAATGATGCTATGGAAATTGAATCTTGGGAAAACTGTATTTCTTTGAAACGAAAGTATATCATGGTCGATAATTTTTGAAAAAAATTATAGGAGGATCATTGCACCCATTGGAAACTACAAAAACTACATGTCCACTGGAAAAAAGTTGAACAGCAAAGTTGTAGGTAATAAAAAGATCTATAACTTTTGTATTAACATTTTTTCATATAACCTCAATATTTATATGAAAAATAGAAATAACTAAGTTTTTATTATTATCTTTTATAAAAATTTATTTTTTTTATCGAAATTTGGTGAAAACTTACCTTTTTATGTTCCAAAAACACTGTAATTTTTTTGATTTAAAATATTTATTTTTTCACCTTATTTTGAATAAATATCGAAAAAGCACTTATATTCTCTTCCGCTTCCAATGGGTTTCATCCTACTATAATTTTTTTGCACTTTTTACCATTTTTAAAGGCTTTTACGCTGGTCTCTACTTCTTTTCTACAATTATGCTAGTTTTTGTATAACATACTGTATTCTCGGAGGAAAGCTGTTAGATATCACGGTACTCGTTAGAAACAGAGAACAAAGCTAGTAATAACGTTAAGCTTTGTATTGATGCATGTGGTGTTACTTGGAAAAAATAATCTTTACTTATGTCATCTGACAGTCCACTGAACAAAGATTTGTGAGCCAAGTTTACGAATATTTCGATGCCAGGGGAGTATTCATTTGTTGATATAAGTTGATAAGAATGGCAAGGGGTTTTTGGAAAATTGATAGGAAAGACCTTTATGAAATATGAGCTAGGAAACAAGTCTTTAGATAAATACTATCATAGTGGCTCAATTACTTCGGTGCTTTTAAAGTTTTTGTGATTCTCGGATTTTTCTCGTAAAATCGCGTAAATGTGGTGAATTCATGGTATTAAATCATACACGGGACGATTTTTTAAATCCTCGTTATGCCAAGTTTTAATATAAAATTTGATAAATCGCAATAATTATATAATATTTTTCTTTTACATCGTTAACATTGATTATGATTTAAAGGTTGTAGCTATTTTATGAACAATATAATTATAATTAATTTGTTGATAAACATTTATAATATATTTTAAATAATAACAATTATGAAATATAATAATTAATAACAATAATAATAGTATACATACATGGACATATAATAATAACATATAATTATAATATAAAAAAAATAAATAAATATAATTATAAATAATATATTTGCATATACAAGTTTAGGTTAGGTAGAGGTTTGATAGATGATCGAGGGTAGTGTAGTAGGTATTGTTGTACTATTATTGTTATATATGGTGGGTGATACGTGAAGTGGTATGAGTATATACGTATGTACTACCTACTATTTACATATTTTATGAATGTTATATATAATTTACATTAACATTTATATATATATATAAAATAAAGGGTAGATATATTTATAGATAGAATGGAAGGCATTAAAATACAACTATATAAAATATAATCTGAATATATACGGTGTTTTATTTGAAGTCCAACATGACCAAAGCTTACCTAAAATACGAATAATAATATTAATAATTCATAAGAGGAGATTGGTTCTTTAACGTCTGTTCACAGCTAGAGCGGAAAAACCTGAGGGAGAAATTGGTCTTGACAGAACCGGTCAGGATGTTATCTAAGAGAGTACACTGGACTATTAGACTCAGCAGCTATAGGCTCAAATCCTATGCTACTTTTAATAATAATAAATCAATAAAAGGGGGACTGAAATTGAGTCCGTACCCACATGTTAATTCGTCCTCTGTATATTCTTATATAACACCCGGGCTGGTTTTGTTGAGACGAATGGTCATTTAAACTTTAACTGTATAGAATCTAGAAAGGCTTATCCTCCTTGATCAATGAGTGACTACTTAAATGTCAACACTGAGTTGACTTGACCCACAAGCTTGGAATTTTACATGAGGGTGCCTTATAGCAAAAGAAAAGATTTTAGGAAACTCATCGCCAATAAAGTTCAACCTCCACAAATTTGAATAAATAAAAATAATAAACTGCTAAATTAAAAAACTTGATCAAATCAACGATTTTTTCGAAAGGGGATAACACAATTTCAAAGGGGGAGAGAGGACTTTAAAAGTATTCAAATTCGATCAAGGTACAGTTCAAACAAAGTGAGAATGCTTAAAATTCCGAACATAGTTTTCTATGATAACGTGTTTGAGGACTATGGAAGAATTTTATTTTAAATTCAACGTCTTAAAGAGTGAAGAAGCGAATTAAATTATAAAATTTTGGATCAAGTTAGAATCCAACCAGTTAAAGTCACAAAGTTTGATATCTTTGCTTGAAATAGATAATCTATTAACATATTATATCAACATATTATATCTTAAATGAAAAAAATCGTATTATATGAAATTTGACTAACAAAGGGTTGCCGTTGATTCAAATTTTGAATTATAAATCAAGTAGACTGAGTACTAATCTTCATATCAAGTCATTGATAAAAGTACCTCTTCCCTTTTGTATATGGCTTTGGTATGATTAGTGTTACAAGTTTTTCTTATACAAAAATTCTGAAAAGTGGGTCGTTTTTTACCAAAGCCCGAAAAATTTTAAACTGTTCCCACAGATCTTGATAGAAATTATTGATAGAAATTCATTTTTTTGTTATTTTAGTAGGAAGATCCTTCAAGAACAAATGTTGTCTACTACATAATAAAACCAGATGTCCGTTGTCCTAAAAATTGTGAAATATAGCAGTTATGATGTTGTCGGACAAAAGATATCCTGTTCCACATATATGAATTATAAATTACACTCGTTGTAAATTAGACAAAAATGGACACAAATATACTGTGTAAATTTTCATAGGGTAATAAGTTGTTAGATTAATTAAGCTATTTACAAATTTTTAGTGTTTAATATGATATGTACTTAATAACATATAATGGAGACAAAAGATAATTTTATCAAGCAATCCTATTATAACACAGACCGACGCTAAAAATGAATGTTTTCGAAATTCAAACCTTAAAGGGATAAAAACTATGTTAAAAATGTGTTATATTTCGAATGTTAGTTGTGTGCCACTCAGACCACTTGTTTACTTTTGTTTTTTATTCCTTGTCGTCAAGTTGAATACATGAAAGAATCCAGACTTACACCAAATCCTGTATAAAATATAAAGTGTAGATATATCTATAGATAGTATATAGTATTAAAATACAACTATATAAATATAATAATCTACTATATGTATTATATATATATATATATATACATATATATAATACATATATATATATATATATATATATATATATATATATATATATATATATATATATATATATATATATATATATATATATATATATATAATATTTTATTATATTATATTATATGTTAACAACAATCTTAACTTAACATGCAATCATTATATTACATATATAATATGTATAGGGTGTTTAATTTATCTATTTATATATGGTATTATGTTATGTTGATGTTGGTACACATGAGTTATTTATGATATTACTTCCTGTATATAATGTACAATTAAATAATTTTATAATGTTTTCATTAGATACTTTTAGAGAAAAAAAATTTATACATACAAACATATTTAACATTTTAATTGTAAATATTTAAATAACATAATTTGGAGTTAAATGTGTTATATGATATAATTATATATATATATATATATATATAATATATATATATATATATATGAATTATAAATTACACCCGTTGTAAATTAAATGGTTTATTCATTGCGAATAATTTAAGAGTTAATGTTATAGGTTTTTATAAAAATTTTATTAAAAGCAATTATATTAATGCTAGTAGAAGAAAAATAAACTTTTACTAATCAAAATTAATACTATTGGATAGTTGATTTATTATGATATTGATTTATTATTGGGTGATGACCGTACGAGATAGATGGCCAGTTCAATTATTCTTAGAACCAAGATAATAATATTTTATGCTTAATTCACTTCTAGTAGCTTACGTTAATAGAGCAGCCCGTGCAAAGTGATATTTCAATTAAATAAAATGTATGTAAGCACTAGTTAATGAGTTTTCACAACAACAACAAAAAGTTTTTTCATGTGTACGTTCACATCTAGTTTCATGGTGATAAAATTTTAATCAAAATTCTTTTTTTTATTTTTTATCTTGATTGTTATTGTAGAAGTATTGCATTTTCACCTCAAAATTGCCAGTCATTCATTGTTGCCATCTCTCACGGTTGATTAAAGAGAGATGACCACATTTGGTCTGGTAAAGATGGACACAACAGAGTATGCTTTTCTAAGCAATCCGATAGACATAACACATAATCCAACTGTATGTCAAAGCTCAATCACAGTTCCATTTTAATCCAAGATAATGGTTATTATAGATCTAATACAAAATACAGTCAACGAGTATTTAGGTATTACTTTAACTTCTCAAACACATATAGCAAAAAACACTGAAAATAAAAAACCAAATTGGTTAAATTTAGAACTAAAAAAGACAAATAGTAAAAGAGAATAACAAAATAAGGATGATAAAACTAACATAGCCATTTCCCTTCAGGCATCTTAGGAGAAATGGACGGTCGAGATGTATATATATATCGACATATACCTACAAAAGTTTTTTTTTTATAATTATTTTCATCTTAGATTTTATTAATTATTTTGTGCTATTTTATAGTTCAATGATTAAATATTGGTTTATTATAAATATTTTGGAAAAAGGCATTACTAGTTTGATTTTTATAGAGTCTTCTAAAAACATCGATCATGACCTCCATGCTTACCCTATGGTGTTATTTAAATATTTATTAAAGTGATAAAAAATACCATGGATATATATTAAACATACAAAACGTAGACCAAATGTTGAGGTCTAATTGATATGGGCACCATCAAAAAGAACATGGAATGTTATTTATAATTTCTCATTTGGGAAAACTATTTTCAGTATAATAACTTTTCAGTGTTTTAACGGTGAATTTTTGAAGAAAGTAAAAGTTAATTTTTTTTATAAAATGAAATTTGAAAATTACAAAATATACAATAAGGAATTGATATATATATATAAGTCTTAAAATGAATTTATTTATAATTTGTTTTCAGAATATCATGAAAAGATGAAATTTTGATATTGTTTTTCAGTGATTATTTTTGTATTTATTGAAAAATTCAATTAATTGCCTCAAATATATACCCTTCCCAATACATCAGAAACTGCTTTTTTTTGTGAAAAAAATGTCCTAAAAATTTTCATTCTAAAACAATTTCAAGTTATCAAAATTAAATTATGATATACAATAATCATAGTGCCTGAACTCAAAATATATTTTTTTGAGCTTTGAAAGCTCAAAATAATACAATTACAATACAGTAAACAATACAATAAACAATAAAATTACAAAGCATACAGTTAAGAGACAAAGTCACTAATTTACGGTGATTGTTTTTTTCATAATTATTTAACGCCAAAATATGTAGCTATATTTTCTATGCCTATTTATGTGTTAATTTTAATTTTGTGTGGCTAAAATCTTGAGAAATTATTAAAAGCACTGAGATCATCTTAAAATTTGGACACTTGATAATAAAAAGTAAAGAGAAACCAACTACAAAATGAAAATTCATGCTTAACAAATGAATCGAGAATATATCAATAAGGAAGTCATAAATTTTATCAATTCTAAATTATATTTTATCAATTATAGAAAAATTACTAAAACAAATAATTATTTCTTATGGATAAGATAAATTTAACATTTTGATAAAATTAAATAATTACTTAGACTTGGAAATACTAATACAAAATTCCTCGTTCGTATGTTTATCTGTCTATAGATTTAAGTATGGCATCATTGGCATGTCTATAAGTCTAAAATCTTCATTCTTTAAAGAAATTTTCATTGCGAACGGAATATGCAATAAAATGTTAATTTTTCAAATTTTATTAAAATATTTATACAAACTTTATTTTAAATTATAATCAATTTTAGAGCGGCCATTTAAAAATAAATATTTCGAGTAAAGTGAACCTATTTTCAATCCACTATAAATGTGACATAAATTTTCTGTAAAAGTAGACCCAAAAATTTGCCTATAAAAATGGTTTAAAAAATTTATAAATATTCTGTGGCGCATCATCTTTTTAGTTGTAGACTTTTTCTATCAAATAGGTAGCTCCTTTTATTTCCTAAATTTTGATTACTATTCCCTGTTGACATAAAGTTAAATGAATATCAGATCTAAATAATTATTTTTTAAATAATGGAATTTAATATAAGTAATTTAAGTCTATTTAAAATAATTTATTCCTCAAAATACGTAATATGATTGATAAATTTGATAAAATGTCATATTTATTAACCATATGTCATTTTTATAAATATTTTGCTGATGGCCACTGAATTTTCAATTTTATATTGTAGGTTTTTAGCATGTCAACCGATCAAATAGCTTCTAGCAATATTTTCTTTTCAATATTTTAGCACTATAATACGCTAAAAGCAATGTTGTATAAACTAAAAGAAGACGAATGCTTGACGTTACGTAAAGCGGGATACTTTAGGGGGTATATTATCATATATAATTCGTTGATATTTTACGGGTTGATTTTTAAGTATGTGTTGTTCTAAATATGCAATTTATTCGAACTTTGTATAGAATATAATGTATGGGTATATTAAAATAAATCTTAAATATTTAGCGCTAGAAAAGATAAACGGCGCTAATAAAACTTTAGTATAGGTATTTATAGAATCACCCAGTCAGTCCTTCTTCCATTTGTCCTTCTGCCCATCGAATGGATTTATTCGCCATTCCCATTAAATTCGCCAATGTGATTATAATTCATAATTTAAAAAAGAAATCATAACCTATGAGATATGTATTCAGTGTATTTAAATAATATAACTATAAATTGCACAAAAATTAAAAATCAGTTACAGGCCCCATTATAAACAATAACTAAGTTATTATTTTGACGTGTTAATAATTAAAATCATTTCCATTATTGATCCTCAACCACTTTCAGGTATTTCAATTATGGATAGGTGTATAAATCGAATTTATAAATGAAAAACTTGATAAAACCACTTTCTTTTAAAAAGATACGCAAAACTTCTACTGAAATTTAATACCTCAAATTTAATTTAAGTAAATTGTTATTGAATTAAAAAAGGCATCCAATTTCAGTATTTAATAAAATTTATAATTATAAACATGGTACCCCATATCTATCGAACTCCTTATAGGGTCTTGTAGTTTTAAGAATTCAATTTTAACAAATAACTTCCTTAGCCATGTTGAGGGTTCCAAAAAACCATTAGTAATATCATAATTATTTTATTATTTTGAAAATTTCTTTGTTACGGCATTAGTGAAACTGAAATAAAAAATATCATAGAGAATAAAATTTACTACTATTAACAATTAATATTATAAATTTTACTACAATTTATTGATATTCTTACCATTACCACAGTAACGAATATATTTATTATGTTCATTATTTTAAAATAAAATTGGTTTTTATAAGCTTTTATTTAGTTTCATCTGTTCCGGTGTTCAATTCTACTCAAATTGTGCATTTATATGTAAATCAGATACAATATTATGACGTAATAAAATAAAAAAATAATAATATGGTACCATTGCAAAATTTAATGTCTTTTTTATTATTTCCTTGCGTTTCCACCATTTTTTGGTGAATACGTCTATTATTTTGTTTATTTAAAATTCAATAACAAAATTCTTTTAAGAGGTCATTTACCTTATAATAACAACATCAAATATTTTATTTACAAGAATATTTTTAACTGCTATTCTTGTTGGTCAATAAATTTTGAAATTTTTTAATTTAATACACCAAAAAATACTATGATAATGCTAGTTCTTTTCCAAAATAAGAATAACAATTAACGCACCTCTAATTCGTTAATGATAAATGGAATTTATGTTATTTATGAATTATGAAAATTATGAAAACTGTTTCTTAGAATCGTATACTCTATGTCACCGTGTTCTCTAAATACTATGGGCACCGTGCATCAAAATGTTTTTAATTCGTTTTTATGATTACGAAATACTAGTTTATCAATCAAATGATATATATCTCTGTGAATGGTGTATGCTTTAATATTGGAAATTCTGAAAAATTATTAAACTAATTTAAATGAATAATTATTTATATTTGCTTTTAAAAAAATTACTAATTATTCAATAATTTTTGTTTGACATTTGCTACACTATTTACATTAAAACAATTGAACAAATTCTAGAATGTGAAGGTTTTATTACAAATTTTAGACACTTGATGCACATTAATCGATTTAGAAGCCCCTTCACGTACTATACGCGATACGGAAACGGTACGAGGTACTTGATAAAACAAAAGCGAAAGTCATTAAAGATTGAAAATTTATATAATATATGTATATATTTATTAATTGGCATTCTCTAATGAGCGAATCAAAAGAATCAAAGAAAAAAAAATCACAAAAGATTATACAAAAAAATAACAATCTCGTTTCAATACAAGTTAATAAATATATAGAAACAAACCAAAAATAAAATATACATTTAATATTGATACTTAAGATAAAATGAAAAACAACAGATGAAAAATTAGTCCATTAGAAAGCCTTTTGTTTATTTTGAGTTGAATACTTGATACTTTTGTTCAGCCTATATTATTTAGTGCTGTCTTATTAATAATACTAAAAATTTCTTCAGCACTAACTAAGAATGAAAACAATTCACCATATGGCGAACGTGTCCTGGTAATATTCAAAATGGTTTTTATACTTTAACTATTCTCATACAATGCGCATTTAAGAGCATCATTTAGTTTTATTTAGTTCCAATTTGAAACTAAACAGTCTTAATTTCATGACTGTCACTACTTAGGAGCTATATTTATGTAACGCGAACCTTCTTCATAATATGTGTGTGTAAGGTAAACACTCAATTTATTTGGTTGAGAGATGTCACGAATCTTTTGTCTTCACTTGGTCTTAAAATAATTAATCACTACAAGGCACGTTATACATAAGTTGTAAGGGTTATAATCACACGGAAGCGCAATATAAATTTATGAATCGTTTAATATCATAAATTTCAAAAATGGCTTGCAATTTTCTTACGAACAATTATACAAAATTCGACTTCAGTTTATATAGAACGATCCTAAGAAAATTATTATTTAATGGGAGTGTCAATTGCGGTGATATAAGATTTTGGGCGAACAAAAGCTTAATATTTACGAAGCTGCTGTAGTAGATTTTCTTATCATCACAAGATAAACTAGAAGCGTCGTGTGATGGCATCTGTGTATCGTTTGGGAGTGAGTTTGTGTTTACGTGCAGGTGTATATATTTGTGTTATTTTTGTATTTGTGGATTTGGGACACTAGTCAATTAGTTTCGATGAGGATGGAGCAAGTGTTATGCTCGGTATTTTTTTGGAGTTTACTCCTTAACAGTCGATTTTTATATAAACTTAAGGAGTAAACTCCAGGTGTCATTGGATCTCCAGGCATCAGTCAACCAAAGTTTGTTTGGGAGGCGCTAAACAGAAGCTCTGAAACTATTGTGTAGTGTCAGTTTAGTTCTAGTTCACTGAGTATTGTTGTAACGTTAAAAATTGTTACATTTACCATTGTGATAATTTCTATTGCGACGTTAATGTTTGTATTTTTTTTATGCTTTCTGTGAAATTTCTGCAAACAGGAAGGGAATTCAAATCTACAGAAAACATGTTCTTACTTTGTTTATCTACGCAGGTAATGTTGTCAATTACAAGTAACACTTTCGTCGGTAATAAATTTTTTTGTCTCGGTGCTGCTTTCTCGCCTCTATTACTACATCTGATGTATATTTTAATAAAACTCACTTCAACGTATCGATTTATAGCCGTATCGATTTGTTTATAATCCGACTAACAAATTGACTAATTTGTTTACTTTAGTTCTGGATGTACAAAACTTCGATTTTATATAAACATAGGTCTGAAGAAGACGATCCTACAAAATGCGCGGTGTTACACAGTCGCATCGATTCTGTGTGAGTTAGAATGAAATTATCATGTAGAAATTGGATGATTTACCCTCTTTGTGGTCAGTAATAGTAATGGTGGGTATCGTCCGACTAGGAGTTGTGTTATTATTTTATTACTATTATTTATTTTATTACAATATAAATAGAAATCATACTGTATATGAGTAACAACACTGTGTATATATCATATCCACAAAATCAAATATAACCAAAAATATAAAGCTCTGTTCAGTATAAAATAAAGCTCTGTAAAATAAAACAACGCCTTTTTTGTTGTTATATACATGCATACCCATCATACCAACCCAAAATAAAATATAAAATGTTATGTAGGTATGTTATATAATGTTATGTTGGTACTTATATTGTGTAGTGTGTTGGAATTCTCTTATACATATTATATTAATATATGTATATATACGTTTACTACAGTGAGACCTTTTACGGTGACTGTTGATAGATGTTTTGCAAGTGATTTGTATCTGGTATTCTAATCACAAGTAAGCTCTACCATAAAAGGAGAAATGGTACTTCCTATGTTATTTTTCCAGCTGCTTTCTGTAAACTTATTGTTTCAAACCAAAAAGTTACAGATTTTTAAAAATAACTGCGTCTTCAGTGTCCATTTGCATTCAATTTATTATATTTTCGAACAGTTCCCTAACTACATTTTAAATAACCCTTTTAGCAAATATATTTCAAATTAAGCTTGTAATATTCTGGAATTTGCGATTAGAACGTTAAATTTTTTGGTTTGAGGGTAATGAATGATCAGTGCAGTGATTACTGCTAAACAATGAACGATGTATAATCCTTAATTAGTTTTAACCTCAGGTTATGCTTTTGACAAATTTATCTTGTGTAACTAAATGTGGCGATATTTAAGACGTGCTCATTCTAGTTCTTTATATACATAATTTGGTTTTGTTTTGCAATCTCTCAAGTAAGCGATATGTTAAAAATGGATAAATTGCTCAAAAGTAAATAAATGGCAAATATTTTAAATTTTTTTCCCATTTGTTCTTAAAATGCTCGTATTTGAGAAGCTGTTTTTAATCTAAAAACTTTCTTAATTATTTAGTACAAGAGAAGCATTATTAATTATTTAGTACAATTATTTAGAAAAATTTGTCGTGAAAAAAGTAGTGAATTGTTTGTAGATATTTAAATGCTTGCTCGAGCAATACTCGAACCATAAGTAATTACAGCATTACTCGAACTATTTTTTACGATAATGTGTCTCAGAATCAAAGAAGTTGGGTGCCGTAAACTCAGAAGTCGTACTTGCATTAACACAACAACTGTAATACATATCAATAAAAAAGTGTTAAAAAAGTGTCGCTGGTAGGAAACGTAACGACGTGACAGAGAAACAGTTACGATATAGAAACTTTAGAGTTAGTTTTTTGAATCTATATATGGTGTATTATATTAAGGTCAGTCATCATAAATGATTTTCACTATAGATTATGATATTGAGAATGGAAATGCGATAGAACACAAACACTACACACTACAACACACACTCGGAGCTTGAATTGGAGTAAGAGTTAGTATAAGGTACAAGAACTTACATTATATAAATAAATATATGATAGAACATATAAAAAACAGATGTGAATCTTGTATGTTTATTTATTTATTTATTTATATATTTATTTATATATTTAGTTATTTTATGTTATAAAATGGTGAGTATCAACATATAAAAAACATATGTTTGTGTTGTTTTTATATACAGAATGGTTTTATTTTTATAATAGGTACCAGAAGTACTCACATATACTTATTGTATATCACACTTATTAATGTTATTAATATTTACTTTAAAAAATCATATTCAGAAACTCACTTTTAGCTTTATTTCTCAATATATAGTCTCAAAAACACTAGAAAATTTAGTTTTATTTGGAATCAAATCATTCAGTACACATGGCTATTTGCATTGTTTGCATACAGCTCGTAAAGGTGACGATGCCACTTGTACAATTCACTATTTAATTATACTATATATTTACGAAAAAGTAGTATTTTCTTATTGTTTTTTCGTGAACGGCTTAATTATTACTTCTTATTCTAAACATTCCGAATTTATTTATTTTTACATCAAGCTATTTTCTATAGAGGAAACACGATATATAAATGTTCAAAAATTAGTACTATGAATTATTATCCTTTATGTATTAAATATAATTTACAACTTCGAAAATTTACTGCACCTGACAGAGACGGGTAATACTTTTCCAATTGTTTAACGATTTTATATCGTTGAAATCTACCTCTCTGCAAAACTATTTTATGCAAAAATATTTTTACTACTTATGTCGTTAAAAATTACTAAAATTCCGTAATATGTTACAATATTCCTCAAATTTTATATTGAAAAAAATAAAATTGTCATAAATGTTTTACGAAGTAAAACTTAAACTTTAAATAATACAAATATTTCAAATAGTGTAAAATTACATCCACTTCATCATCATGCATTTATTTATAGTTTTGCCATCTAAAAACCACCCTGAACACTGTTTACCCCTATAGAATTCCCCCTCAATTTGGGGGGACACCTCTTAGTTGGCAATACGGAATGTAATAAAGCTACAATATCTGAGACAAAATAACAGGTGGTTATTGACGCTTGACATTTTGCCCGGAAAAAAAATTCTAATTCAAAAAATTTATTTTTCAAATTTGTCATTAACGATTTAGATTGGTCTCAAATTCAACCAACGAACTGCATGGATAATGCAAACATATTTTAATCAATGAGAGTCAGTTGAATGATTTTATTTATTCTCAAACTTAAAATTACTTTGGTCAAGTCTAAAACTCGGAAAAAAAATTATAAAGGACATCATAAGTGTGTCATAAGTGTTATGTGGATGTTTTTGCGTCTTTTATATTAACGTATTTATCATTAACGCATTTTTTGTCATATTTCGAATACCAACCTGTATTTATTATTTAGATGTCAATAAAAAATTGTCAATGTTCCTTTTATTCTCTTAATTTTCTTTATTAAGGACGTCAGAATGAATTTTGAAATATAACAGTAGGTAAATTATTAAGTATTAAATTAACAATATTTTATTGATTTCAACTATATATTAAATAAATTCAAGTGCCTGGATATTTTACAACGAAATATTTTCTGTATTCTGGCTGTATTCGTATTAAATGGTCCTTAAATTTTTAGGAAAGCCTTTCTATGTCTATTTCTTCCATAAATGCATAATGCTTCAGGTTTATGTTAGTTACAAATATTTATGTTGATGACGGCTTCGAAAGATAATTTGGTCTCAACAAAATTATTTAATTATTATTTTTTACTTTTTAATTTGTTCGATGACATTTCTATTTTTATTGATTTTTTTTTTATATCAAGATTGGAAACTTCTAATGGTACCTAAACATACTTGTTACGAAACCAACGAGTAATTAGTTGCATATCAGATAATGTAAAAAAAAAAACTAGCGGTTTAGGTGGTACACGCAAGGTCCTCCCAACGAACTTCCTTATGAGGATAATAAAAACCAATAATTTGTTATTATTAGGAATTAATTTTCATCCACAAGTATAAAAAGGCATTCATTTTTAAGTTACTCAGTTTCGCGTTGTATGAAAGTAATTCCACGTTCATAATTCGAGTTTTCTTTCTAAAAACGTTAGATTTGGGTTCTACTGACTTTGAAATATCTAAATTTATTTATATTAAAATTCGGGATTCACAAAATGGGCTACAAGAACTTCAATGGGAAGTTTATAACAACACTGTTTTATCCTTCCACATGTAGCCTGTCATTGATAAGATTTAAAGATATTATTTTTCATGCAGAATCAATTTATGCATACATCACACTAACGAAACAAAATCTGCTAAAATAAATTAAAAATTTCCCAGGGATTTAGGAATGTGTATATGACAAACTAGGCATCTTGCCACTTTCATATATCAAAAATATTTTACAATGATCTCAAAAGTGGGTAATAGTGTTTTTAAATGAAAGCAATATTTTTAAACAGTCTGTGCGTTGATTCGACAAGATAATTATGGAAGCGTCTGTACAGTCTGTACATAAATTAAGTTACTTTCTCGTAGCGATTCGTAAAAAAGATTTTAGCTTTTTGGTCAACGCAGTACATGATTTCAGTGCCGAATTAAGCCACCTCGGGGTAACACTATCGTGTAACAAAAGTTAATACGTTGATAATTTGAATGTTTGAATGTTGCTTGGTGGGGTAACGAACATTTTCAAATGTATTTAAATATTTCGATATGGAGTGGAACGAACAAAATACATTACAATTTATGAAATTTATCAACATAAACAAATACTTCCAGTGACTGGCTAAATAGATGGAACGCTATACAATACATAGCAACATCGCAATACATAGCAACACCAACAAAGCATTGGTGTCGTAACACGTAAAAATGCAGATTTTTTATACGTTGTTATGTTACGAAAGAATGTTGCACGTGTGTACGCTTCTTAATGAAGTATCGTGGATTTGATTTTGCTATTTACATGTTGGTGCAATCATTCAAATTTTCTGAATATTTTCCTTATCATCGTTACGATATTACAACATTATTTTTTTTATTGAAATATGGTATATAACACTAAAAACTACAAAATAATTTTTAAATGTAGTGTAAAATTTTATTATAAAAAAAATCATAATCCATATTTCAACACATTTGAAACCATAACTTATTTTTATTGTTAACTTCACGGTTTTGATTCGGGTGGGTATTCCTAAATCTGATATGGTCAACTTATATTTGTTAGTAATGGATACTACATAAATTTGCACCGTGCATGTGAACGTTGTGAACATTGAGCTTCGAACACATTATATGTATACCTACCTACCTAGTAGGTACTTTTATATATTTAGAAAGATGTATATCTTTTTAAATATTCATGTTGATAGTAGCTGTAGCTGGTATATACTTATATTTATTTACTACATAAAAACTGTATATTTAATAATGTATTAGGTATTTGCTTTTTATATATATATATATATATATATATATGTAGATATATATATATATATATATCTAGATATATAGATAAATAGATATATATATATATATATATATATGTAGATATATACTTTGTTTGTTTATTTGTCAGTCATTCTTGTACTTATATACAATATATACTTATACTTATATAGACCAGCGTAGAAACCTTTAAAAATGGTTAAAAATTAAAAATAAAAAAATTATAGTAGGATGAAACCCATTAGAAACGGAAGAGAATATAACTATATATATATTTGGGACATAAAAAAGTAAGTTGCTAAATTTCGTGAAAAAAAATCTTTTTTTTTTTTTTAATATAAAAATCAAAAATAAAAAACATGGTTATTTCAACATAAATTTTGAGTTTGAATGTGAAAAAAGTGTAAATACAAAAGTTGTAGATATATGATCAAACTAAAAGTTTGTCATTTAATTTTTTTTTATAGGAGTTTTGCCGGAAATCATTAAAAGCCATGTTTTACTCTTTAAACTCACCCCCTTCCACTTGCCGACCTCAGATTAACTGTAAATTATTTTTACTTTCATTTTTGTTATATTCTCTTCCGTTTACAATGGGTTTCATCCTATTATATTTTCTTTTTGTTTCAAAAATTATCGACCCTGGTCTAATATACTTGTTATAAGATATATAAGATATATATATATCTTATATATATCCACTCTTACAAACATTTTATGTACCCATTTGTAAGTATCTATCCATGTTTGTAGATAAAATCTGTATTTATTTGTAGATAGATATATAAGCATTAAAATGTATTAATAAAATCTATATTATATTATTTGTATGTTGAAGTGTATTTTGTTACTTAATAAATAAATTATACATGTTTATCTAAAACATAAATATTTGGGGATCTTAGATTTGTTTGTATTATATAAATATCTTCTAAAAGCGATAATATCAATTATTCGGGGCAGTAATTTAAGTAAAAGTGAAATTAATTTATTACTCATTTGATTGAATACTCTTTTTCTATTACAGTTTTAATTTTACTCAACTATAATACTATTTGCGTTTTTAGAATACAAGATTTTAATAAACGAACAAAAATATGTCCAAAATCAGAATTTGATGCCCCTGTACTTAGCTTCATTTAACTAGTAGTTCTGTGAACTGTATACCTCACTCAAAAATAAACAGTATATAAATAAAACGTAAACAAAATTTAGAAGATTCCTTACACAATCGAAAACATGGTCTTAGTTCAACATATTAAATATTTTGTCAAAAAATTAAATTATAAAATATGTATTTAATAAAAAGAAAAATAGTATATAAATACATAGTACAGTAGCCTAGTAGGGAGAGAAGCTGCTTGCAAAACAAATCCCGTGTTCGAAATCAGTTACTTTTTTAACTTTCCGCTAAGAAAAGCGAAGATTTTTTAACTTTCCGCTAATAAAAGTGAAGATTTTCAAGAAAGCTATTGGTTTTTCCCCGTTTTGAAAAAGTCGAGTTTTCATCAGATGTCGATATTTTGAGGTTACAGGAAGCTTCCCTGCGAGGTTGTCACTATGTCTGTATGTGTGTGTGTGTGAAAGTATGTGAACCGCTTATAACTTTTAAACGGCTACACCCATTTTATCGCGGTTGGTGCCTTTCGAAAGAACTTGACCAAACTTAGATTTTGAATACAGTTTGGATAGATCCGAAATGGTAGATTTTGAAATCTCAAAAAATTATTTTTTCAATTTTTTTTTAAATTTAGTTTTTATTGAAATACTTTTAAACGGCTCGATCAACTCCTAACATTGATAAATCACGTCGATCGCCGCCAATCCGGTTAAAATCGGTTGATTCGTTCGAGTGATATCGTAAACGAAAAATTTCGTAAATAAGTGTTTTTTTAACATAACTCCGACATTTCTTTTCGGATCGTTTTTGATGAAAAAGAATAATTGTTAAAGCTCTAAAAACCGCCGCCAAGAACGTGAAAATCGATTGATTGGTTCGAAAGATATTGTCAACGAAATGATATTGATATTTTCCGTAGGGTAAGATGAAAATTATTTAAAAATGGATAGAAATTGCAAAATCTTTGTTATACTATAAACCTCACTTCGTTCGGTCAGATATTATCTGAATAACAAGAATAATAATTGTTAGGTATTAGTTACAGGTTCATAGCAGCAAAAACTTTAAACCACGAGTAAAGCTCATTCATTATATTCATAGAATAAAGAAGTGCAATTAATTATTTTAATATATTTTTTTACACTATTTTAAAACATTTCAACTATAATAAATTTTACATATATGTTATATTAATTAATTATTATTTCTACTGGTACTTAAAGTCTCTCTTGATATATAATAGAGTTCGTAATAAAAGTAATTGATTTAAGGCTACAAATAGATGCGTAATGAATCTGTGGTCGACTTGGCACCTTGGCTGAAGCTAGAGTGAACTTCCTAGCGTTTTAAGCTACTTAAGATTAAAGTTGAATGGTTTTTGTTAGTCTACTAATCTCCACACATTCACTGCGTGGTCACATTTAGGTTAGTTTTATTGACTCTATTTTTTTTTTTTTTAATTCATATTATATTATAAATATATAATATATATGTTACTGTGTCGATTTTATAATATCCTTCAAACAATCAATCAAATTGTAGTATACACATATTCATGTGAAACTTTTGTTTACAAACAAAGGACAAACGAAAACGATTCAACTATAAAACGAAAATATTTTCAATAAATCATCAAACCACTTTTAGCGTTTTGAAAATTAATTTTCCAAATGTAAGAGAGCTTTATAAATCCTTCATACTTGTTGAAAACTCTGGTTTTTTTTTATTATAAATGCATTAAGAGCCTAATATTAAAATTGGTGTTTTAAAATTGGTAATTAATTTTCTTTAAGATAAACACAAAAACTAACCCATAAAAAGTATTTTATGTGCCTTTTCTTTGTAAATTAAGTTTAAAATCTTGTAATTAAATAATTGACCCTTATTTTTGGTTTTGCCGTTGTCTCGGGTTATTTATTTCAAAACAATTAATGGTCATCATTAAATCATTTGTACTTTAAATGTTAATTAATGATACAAAACTATTAATTTTATGGTTTTATACTATGACAGGAAATATAGTGTAAGGGCGAAGACTACAATTTTTAGAAATTATTTGAATTTTAAATTTATTGTTTTTGGTTTCGACGTAATGATCTGAAATATACTTCAAATGTCAAACGCTCGATTAAATACGGGAAAATGATTAAAATTTGATATGAAGTTTTTGCGACAGGTAAGCAGACACGCAGACATTACGAGTTAAAACAAAGATGGTAAATACAGAAAGCAAATTTCTTCGGTCTAATTTGTAAATTTCATATTATTAATTTTATATTATTTAATTGTCCATTATCTCAAAAAATATTTTTTTTTATTCTTCGTTTAATTTACGCAATATTGTGACACTTAATAATTAATTTTTTTTCACAAAAAATTTTTACAATTTCAATAATCATGCATCATATCGTAACCTCTTTCTACTGTTCCATCAAAAAGTATCTGTATTTTCAAGTACAAAAGTTAAGTGGAAGTAACAATGGCAGAAATAAATAGAAGTTGAATAATATCTTGATATCCTTGTCAACGTCAGGAAATGAATGACAAAAAAAAATAAAAAATTTAAAAATTGTATTACGTTTACTTAAATATTAAATGTTTGGATTTGCTCAGCAGATTAAATTGAAATTTGGATACAAAATGGAAAAAAATGCAAAATATTTAATTAAATTTTTATTAGTAATAAGCTATATGATTTTTGCTAAATTTCGATTTTTCAGAATAATTTCTACATAATTAAAATGACTGAAAACTAATGTCAAATTTAATCTAGCCTGTACTACAAAATTTTATCAAAATCAATTCACGGTATACGGTATATCACGATTCATATGAAACACTACTGTACCATCAGAATCGAAATTGATAGGTGTTTGTAAAGCGGATAAATATCGAGCACTTACACTACTGTTAACCAAAAATTAATAAACACTTGTTCAGTAATTTTCGAATTTTGTGCGTTCGTCCGAATAATTTTAACAGGTAGACCACCAGGAAAACCATTCGACAAATAAACAAACATTAAATGAAAGTTTATGAAGCGGTTTCTATATGTTGATAAAAATATAATTTTTTGAAATCGGAACAAAATATTTGTTTTTCAAAAATAAATACCAAACTTCCGATAGCGTTAGATATAACTTAGAAGTAATATGTTATATTTTTTAAAGAACTTTTGTATATTTAATCTTGAAAATCCACCAAAAATTTAATCTACTTTTAAGGGATGAAACACTTATCTGGATATAACCGTCGGAGAAAGTTATTAGCCCGAGGCTATAGAAAAACAGTACTTCATAAATATATATATAAAAACAGTAATTTATAAATACTGAACGTGATGTTAGTAGCAAATAACAGATTTACTTTTATTTATATAATATTATAATATGAAATATAATATGATGTTTAATATATGCACAAACAAAATGTTTGTTTTATTTTATGAGAATATGAATATTTTAACTTTAACATGAATTATTTATAATTATTATACTTAGAATAATTTGTTCATAATATACAAATTAATAAGTATACAAATATAATTTATTTATACAATGAGTTTGGAATTCCATTCAATATCATATTTTCGAATCAAATTAATGTTTAATAAAATTTTCCACCTACGATTTAAAACTACGTAGGTATAAAGTTGTTTGAAGCTGTATGTAGACTATACAGTATTGGAATTATATATTAACACTAATTAAAAAACACGATTATAATGTTAATGAAAAAAAAGTATAAAATGTATTTGATCGTAAAATTTAATGTTACCTGCTCGATATCTCTTAGATATGCACACATTTTAATTAGTAGCACTGAGCTTAGACGTCACTCGAAAATAAAACGAAAGCTTACATTTGTCCTATTTGTTTATATGATTTTATTTTACATTTATTGTGGAAAACCCCGTCTTAGATCTTAGTAAGAAAAAAGTAGATATTAGTTAGGATTTGCCAAAATTTCACTGGGGTTTAAAAATCACAGTTTTCCAACGTTATCTCATCATTTCATATCTATTGCAAAATAGATCGCTTTTTCCAAGCTTCCATGGAAGCAATTTTATAAATAAGACGGGAGTGCATAATAATTTCCATGTTTCTTTCATTCCATGTTTCTTCCATGTTTTTGAAGATAACAAATGAGCTAATTGTTTAGATACTCGATATATGATTGAATATCATTTTTTGGACTATTTTTAATTAGCATTCATAAAATACTATAAATATCCAGTCCATGCAGTTATAGATATACATACAATAATAATGTGTATTGTAATTACATATATGTGTTTCTTACCTAAATTTGAGCAAAAAGTGTGGCGAATCCAAACATTTTACGAAAAATATTTTAAATATTGGTTATTTCTTTCAACACAATTAACAACTGTTTTTGTATTTGTACTTTTTTCAATCTTTTCAAGTTTAAAAGTTGGGTCCTGAATTCATTGGACACAATGAACCGATTTTGTTCATTCACGAACTTAAACTCACATTTATGTTTATAATACGTCATCGAAATTTCAGCTATCTCATTTTGTTTATAAGTTATCGTGATAACAGACAGACAGACGAGTGATCAATCCGAAATGGTCTAAACAGGCATTTCTATGAACATCTATACCAAAATTTTGTTAATGACTTTTTTATTAGGCTGCGTTACAAACTTTTGACTAAAACTAATATACTCAGATATATTGTATATAGGTTGAGTATAGAAATAAATAAATAAAACTACCATAAAAGGACACAGAACTTCCTAATGATGTATGAATGTTAATTATTATGTCTGATTATTATCGTCTATAGTTAAAATTATTTAAAATAATCAATTTTATCAAAATCATTGATATAAAACTACATCGAATATTCGTGTACATAAAAGTTAATTTTTAATTTTAGTTTTAATTTAATTTCTAACCAGCGCGTAATGTAAAATCTAAAATAATATATTCATAATTATTTACACATATTAAAATAAAAATTTTCAATACAATAGAACGGACTTCAAAAAAATTGGAGTAAAAGTTAAAATATAATTTTAAATTATTTCAACAAATAATTTCCTGGTGATCAGTTACCATTCGAAGTTGACGCTAATCATTGTTAGTCAAACATACATTTGTTGTCATCGACTTCGTATGCTAACTGATTTCAAGGAAATTATTTGTAGAATTATTAAATTAATTTAAATTTAGGTTCCAATTAATTTTTTTAATTTTTATTTTTTACTCTTTCACACCAAAAACTCGCTATGTTTCACCCCCTTCCTTTGGTTTTATGTTTTTTTTTTCTATAAATTAATATGTGACCAATCGCAGCATTGTCTTTCGAGGTGATGCTAACTGACACCGATTGATTGGATTGAAAGTTTAAGATCCGTATCCATAGCCGCGGGTCTGGACACTGATTATCCGTATCCGCTGATCTCAATTTTTAACAATCCGGCACATACACTTGATACACACACACACACACACATATATATATACATACATTAATAACGTTGGCAAGCTTGATAAAGGCCATAATTCGGTTAAAAAAATATAAATTATATTTCAATTATAGTTGAATTACAAATTTATGTCCTACGGCTATTTGACTATACATCCCATCATTAAAATATATTTTTCATTTTAATTAAACACGGTATATGAATCAAATATGTGAAGGTAAATTAGATTTAATCTAAAAATTGTAATACTGAAAAATCACCAGCAAACTTTTATTATAGAAATGCATATAATTACTGAATTATTTCATTATTGCCTGTCAGTCGACCAGTTTGAACATTCCTTATTCGACATCATAACCGCTCAAAAATGCATAGAGATATCGAGATAGCATACATAAGTGATTAAGATTCGCAGGAGTGAAACCTCAGATAACTAACACAAAGATAAGTGAGCTAACGAACACATACATAAATATTCATAAAATTACTACATATTTTGTGTATTTTAATAATTTCAATAATTATTAATAGTTTAATTACTGATATTTAATCATTATCTGGCGTAAATGAATTAACATCATTAGTTTTCATAAACATTTCCATTAAAATAATCACTTGTTCCGTTCACATGTCAACCGAACGCTTTTCTTCGTTTTATAAAACACTAATTTAATTTAAGTTTAAAATACAGTACCACTAATGGACACAGAACTTCCTCATGATGTACGAATATTCTCACTTAACTTTCATCGGGTCTTCAAAATGGCTAATGTAAAGGGTCTCCGAGTCAAATTTGATCCAAGTAAAACTCGTACTTTCCGAGATTGAGACGAAATAATCTGAGATGAATTACATGTGGTTACAAACTGCAGTAAATAAATTTACAAAAACGTTTACTTAAAATCTCTGTTAATTAAAAATACACAAAATTAAAACGAAACATGATAAATTAAGATACATTTTTATAATATTCAAATCATATTAGAAACATGCACATATGATCTGAATTTAATTAAAAGATGGAGAGATGAAAGAAAAATTCATTTACAATCAAGTGAAGATAACAACCAACAGATTTAATTGTTTAGATATTAATATGTTTCAATATCAATGTTTGAACCATTTTTAATGATAAGCATTCATAAAATACTCTAAATACGCATTCCATACAGTTATAAACACATATATAAAAATATGTATTGCAATTATATAAGTGCTTATTACCTAAATTTATGTTGAAAATATGGCAAATGAAAACAATTTACAAAGAAATGATTGAAACAAAAGTTGTTTGTTTAGGAAAAACAAACATTGTTAGTCTTTGTACTTTTCTTCTATCTTTAATGGTTCAAAACTTGGACCATGAATCGTCATGGATCCATCAAATCCAATAAACAGATTTTGCTCATTCAGGAACTTGATCTTACTATGCCTAAAGTACGTCACCAAAATTTCAATTCGATAATTCATTTTAAAGTTATCGTCATGGGCGGACAGGCGAACATGCGGTAACTGTCTAATTACATGATTTTATATACACAGCTATAGCAAAATTTTGTTTGCGCAGTCAATATTTTCTAGCATTGCAAACGGTAAACTAAAATTATTAAACTTTAACATATGACGTATGTCGAATAACTGTATACACTGGATATTTATAGTATTTTATGAATGCCAAATTTAAGAGTTAACTCTGTTAGTTATTATTTTCACTCATTATATATAATTATGAATTACATATTACCCTCTATCAAAGGTTTATTTTTAACACAAATTAAACATATTAATTTTGTGCAACCTTACCCTATTTAATTATTATAATTTTTTTTGCTTTTTTCCTTTAATATAAAATTCATTATACATATATATATATATACCACATATTATTATAATATGATGATATAGATATACATAAATACATAATCATATAACATATAATATGTCAAATAAAATAAAATGTAATAAAATGAAATGAAATGAAGTGTAATATAATGGTGTGTATGTAGTCTTCTTCTAGTATAGAGTAGTAGTAGAGACTAACTATATTACATACTATGTATGTAGTATATAGACCAGGGTGGACGCATTTAAAAATAGTAAAAAGTGAAAAAAGATTATAATAGAATGAAAGCCATTGGACATGGAAGAAAATTTAACAAAAATGAACGGACAAATAATTTACGTGCGATCTGTGGACGGGAAGGGGAAGGAAGTGAGGGTAAAACACGGTTTATCCTATGAAAAATACTTAAATGGCAAACTTGTAAGAAACTGGTAATAAAAAGATCTACAACTTTTGTATTTACACTTTTTTTACATAACCGCAAAATTTATGTGAAAAATTGAAATAAGTTATTAGTTTTTTATTTCTTTAAGAAAAAGACTTTTTATGTTCCAAATACCTGTATTTTTTTTGATTTAAAATATTTATTTTTTCACCTTATTTTGAATAAATATTGAAAAACCACCCTAATTTTCGATCGCAAAATTTTGAAGTTATGTGAATAAAGTGTAAATACAAAAGTTGTAGATCTTATTATTACCTACATCTTTGCTGTGGACCTTTTTTTCCATAGGACTTGTAGTTTTGCCGTAAATCAAGATAAACCCTTAAAAACTCACCCCCTTCACTTACCGACCACAAATCGTCCGTAAATTATGTTTCCTTTCATTTTTATTATATATTCTCTTCCATTTCTAATGGATTTCATCGTACTTTAATTTTTTTTTTGTTTCAAAAATCATCTACCCTGGTCTTAAGTATATCGGTAGTAGTAGTATAGTATAGACTAAAATGTAGTAAGAAGTTGATGATGTTGAAAAAAAGGAAATAACACTTAAATTTAATGGTTAAGAAGAAAAAAAAAAGAAGCATTGTATATGTGAATAGTATTGTATTGTATTCTATTATTATATTGTACTATGTATGACGAAATATAAAAGAAAACTTACTTATTTTGATATTGGTTCTTTTTTTTTATTATATTATATATATTATTACATATATTATATTATACACATAATATATATAAAAAAAATTGGTATTCCATTGTATAATATTAACACACTATATAATATTCACTTGTATTGATCATATTATATGATATCATATATATACATAATATAACATAATTATATTATATTACTTATTGTTATATGTCAATAGATATATAACCTTTTATTTGTACAGAATGAATCAGGAAAAAACGTTATATCCTAAACCTAATGAGCAAAGCATATTGTTAAAAAAATTACAAGTTATTTGTAAAAATAGACTTACAAAAAACACACCATATTTATTTCCATATAAACAACAAATTGTATTGTTATTATTTTACAAAATTTGTATTGTAGCCACATATTTAATTTTAAAAAAATTAGCGGGCGTTATACTAGTCGCAATTCATGTGATACATGACATCTCACCTTATTATCAAGGGAAATAGACGTTTGATCCGGAAAAGAAATGACTTTGGTATTATTTGGAATGATTTGTTGTAACGAAGTATATTTTCTTATTGTGAAATATTTATTATTTTTATTTTTTAATTTTATTAATTTAATTTAATTTTTTTTATAATTTTTATTAATTTAATTCAATTTTTTTTAAAATTAATTAATTTAATTATTTTTAATGTATGTATGCGTTTTTTTAAGCGGCAGTATCCTTTTTATGGATTCCAGGCATATCGCCTAGATATGTGAAGACTCGACAAAGCGTCATCTATAACTCAACGCTAGCGCCCATACTCACTAAACCCTAAACCCCTTTTCTTCTACTCTCTTATCCCCCACGGAAACCAGCGTCAGGCATTACTCCGTGAGTGGAGCATCTAGCTATTGCTCTTCCTTCTGGTAGCAAAGGTGTTATCTTTCTTCCTTCTATCTTCTGTGATTTGATCTTCCTCTTTCGATGGAACGCAAGCCTGTGAGGACTTCTGTTGCAAATGTGTTGGTAGCGTTCCAGGCAGCCTCTGATGAGAACATTGCTTCCACTAGTGAATCTGGTTGCATTCTCTGGTTCTGGATCCTTTCCAACTCTTCACGCTGTGAATCGAAACGAGGACATACAAAGAAGACGTGCTCCGCATCTTCAGCAACTCCTGGGCAGGCCGGGCATTCCGGAAAATCATCGTGCTTAAAGCGTGTATACATGTATGTATGTATGTATGTATGTATGTTTTTTTAACTTCCCGCTAGAAAATTGAAAATTTTCTAAAATCGGGAAGTTATTGGTTTCACCCCGTTTTGCAAAAATTGAGTTCTCATCAGATCTCGACGTTTTAAGGTCCTAGGAAGCTTTCCTGAACACTCCTGAGAAGTCGTCACTCCGTCTGTATGCATGTGTGTGTGTATGTGTGTGTATGTGTGTGTGTGTGTAAGTATGTGAATCGCTTATAACTTTGAAACGGCTTGACCGCATCGAGCTCACCAAACGTCATTCTGAAGAGTTTTACCAAACTTAGATTTTCTGTGAGTTTGGACCGATTCGGACCGGTAGATTTCGAGAAATTTTTAAAAAACTACGAAAAAAATTTTTAAAGCTCTAAAAACCACGTCGATCGCCGCCAAGAACGTAAAAATTGGTTGATTGGTTCGAGAGATATCGTTAACGAAATATTCAGTAACAAGTGTTTTTTTAACATCAAAGCTCAAAAACCAAATTTTTAGCTCAAAAACATTGTAATATGTTAAATTTTAAATGCTTAGGTATGAAATTAGCGGGAAGTTGCAGGAATGGCCTTTAAGGTCAACCGTTTTCCAAATTTTTTTTATAATGATTCATTTTTTCAAAATACGAATTACAAAATTTTCTAGTATATATTAAAAAATTTAATCTAGGAATTTGGGTAATAAATCGATATTTAATTTATTTTAATTCGTTTTACGAATTAGATTTTTAATTATACTTTATTAATAACAGGCAACATTATCAAAAAACTTTAGCGGAACGAATAGATAGATGTTTTATCTTGAAGGTTTGAAAATATTTTAAATTATTAAGATTTCATCATCAAATTATTGTGATGTATATATTTCGATCAAATTTGTTTATAATCGATTGAAAAAAGATTAAGTAAAGGCCTATAAATTCATTTAATTGTTTGTCGAAAACTTTTTTGTATCATTTTTTCGATGCTGTGTACAATAAATTTAGCTAAACAATTACAGCTAAAGTTTTAAAAAGTGGAAAAAATATACAAAGTTAAACATTATAAGTTTATTATAACTGATTTATTTTAGTTACCTTAGAGAAACTTTATTTCAAAAATAAAATGCTTATTTCTAAACAAATAATTTAAAAAGTTTTCTCGTACACAATTAAAGAGTTTTAGCTAGATTATAGTTAGTTTAGAGAATACTACTACTTAAATTACTAGTTGTAATTAATTATGTTTTATTTTATTTCTAAATTAAGTTCACCATAATGCCTTTAGAATGCGTTGAATATAATTAGTATCATCCTTACTACATATTTAATTTTTTAATAAATTAAATTAAAATAAATTATATATAAAAAATCTATTTGATTAAATTATAACTTTTAAAAGTTTTGAATATGTACAACATATTGTTGTAGAGATATATATATATATATATATATATATATATATATATATATATATATATATATATATATATATATATATATATATATATATAGATATATATATATATATATATATATATATATATATATATATAAAACAAACAATAATTTATTTCGCGTACAATGTATAACAAACATTTATAAAATAAAACAAAATCAAATCAAATGAATGAAGTTAGCGTGACTGATATGAACAATAATACAAATAAACATTCGTCTAGTTATTTATCTATTTTACTTACCTTCGTATATATCTATATATACACACCTTTCACCTGTACTAGGTTTGTTTATCTAATATGTAGTCCAGGAGAACTATATACTTGCAAATTAATAAATATTTTATTAAAACACGGCATGTAGAATAAATTAGCGTATATTAATTTTAGTCTCAAGTTTGTAACGCTAGGAAATAATGATGCCTTGAACAAACTTTTGGTATAGGTGTTCTTAAAATCACCTAATAGGGTATTTACAGTTAAGAAAAATAATGCATAGAATTTGGCAAATATTAAAATTTATGTAGAAATATTCTTAAATATTCTAAATTTGAGTCATAAAACCATGTTAATAATTTATTAACTTAAAGTTAATATTCGATATTTTTATTTTTATATAACGTGATTACGTGACCTTAAACCCAAGACTACTACGATGTGACGTGATTTCGGTAAAATTATCAGTTGTCTTTGTCAGTCAAAAAATCTGAATGTGTTTATGTTTTTTTAATAATGTGTTATTATACCAGTATTATCAATATTATATACCAATATTACATCACTAAAATGGTAAACTGCGTTTTTACTTTTATAAAAAAGATTAAAATTTTAATGTAATTTTATGGCAAGGAATCTTTATTTTATTTTGCAAAAATATTTTTTATTTTTTGTGACATTTTATTAAGAAATCAATATTTTGAATACTTTTTTAAACAGACTAAACGACCCTATTAGACCATTTCCAATTTGTCTCAAATCAAAAAAGGAAACGAGTTAGCGAGTAGAAATTTTAATAGTGTATTCTGGAGATAAAAAGTGAGTTTAAGTTCGTCTTCATTGATTTATTTAATATGTCTGAATTATGAAGTCGTGATAACTGCTTTTTTTATAAGAATAACTCTTTAAGTAGTATTTTTTCTATATTCGTAAGAAGTCATAATGATGAATTCTCTAAGAAGTATTTTTTCTGATTTGCGAAAGAAGTCAAAATGATGTGCAAGAAGTCATTTTCAGAGTTCCGTAAGAAGTTGATAATATGTGCAGTTTAAGATGTGTTTTTATCGAATTTTAGAAGAAGTAAGAAGTTTTATCGAGTTCTAAACAGTCACTTTTAGAACTGGATTAGATTTAATCTTTATGATGTGCATTTCACATAATTTATATCTACTGTTTTCTTATCAATTATTGTAAATCAAATATAAAAAATTTGAATACAATTGTATGGCAGTTGTGGTGTAATAAATAAAATAACGTTCTCGCTAGTAAGTGTATTAGTGTTTGATCCTAGGTATATCCTAATAATTATTTTTTATTGATCCACAAAAATGTTTTATTTATGTTCGTAATCTAAGTATTAAATTTATTTGGGTAGTAAGAAAAAATAATTCTTATTTATGAAGTCTAAAGGTATTCTCAAAAGTGGCGCGCATAATCAATAATAAGAATTATTCGAAAGTTCTTCCAGAAGTCATATGTCTATAATGGTGTTAGTTGTTATTTTCGTTTATTTTACATTTTCTACAGAAAAGTAGATTTTTATTTTTGCATAATCTGAGCACTTAGTTGTCCGGAATAGCAGGATCATTGCGTAAAAAATCTGAACGTATATGAATTGCCTCGAATAGAAGTTTCTAGAATATGATTCCAGGCTACCAAGCAGGATAGCAAAATAAAGAATGTAAAAAAAATCTAATTAAATTCACTTACGTACTAGATGCCTGTTTCTATTGGACTACGTTAGGTAGACAACGTCTACCTAATCCGTTCACCTTCAGTAAATAATGAATAGTTTTATAGTAAATTATCTATTATTTAAATAACACTAACAATATTATATACATAAATATATAATCAAATTGTAAATATAATATAATATATCTATGTATCATATAATTAAACGAAATCATTTATACATAATTAACTATAATCAACATTCATATCGGATCAATCATCATTTCATATTTTATATAATTTCTTTTTCTAAAATCTATATGTTTGTATACATTTGGTATATTTTAAGTAAGCCATCAAAACTAGTGTAAGTTCGGGGGACATGTTGTAGTTTTTAAGAGACGCAATAAAAATAAAACTAGTGGTGTTTATTCCAAAATATTTATTAAAATATTTCAATCAATCTTTAATCATTTAACAATAAAATAACATATAGTAATCAACATTTCCTTAATGAAAAACATTAACAAAAAAAAAAATTTTCTATTAGTCTCGGCTGGCTCCCTCTGCTGAGGTATTCGGAGAAGATGACCGTGGACGTTTTATCAGCCTTTTCCTTTTTCTTATTTATTCATATTTTTTAGTTCTTTACTTTTTTGTATTTGTTTATGTTGTTCTGTGGGTGTGTGCGTTTGAGAAGTTAAAGTAATACCTAAATACTCTTTAACAAAGTACTACATCTATAATAGTCGTTTTCTCAGATTAAAATGAAACTGAAACTGAGCTTTGAGTTACAGTTGGATTAGGTGTTACGTCTATTGGGCTGCTTGGAAAAGCATACTATGTGTGCCCATTTTTACGAGAACAAATTTGGCTATCTATACTTAGTTAACCGGGAAAGATGGGTACGATATAAAATATTAGAATACAACACATCTGTTATACCAATTAATTTTTATTGAAATTTTATCACGACCCAACTAAATGTGTACACTTAAAAAATATATTTCCGTTTGAAAAACCCATTAACCGGTGTTTAGTTACTTTTTGATTTAATTTCAATATCACTTTGTACATGCTGCTAATAGCTTACGTTGATAGAAGTGAATTAAGCATAAAATTTTACAATTTACCTACAATCTCATTGGTTCCGAAAATAATAACTGATCATCTCCCCCGGATTTATCCTATATAGGTTAAAATAATAGTATTTAAAAAATTTGGGGAAGTATGAGAAAACTATTTAAACTAATCTAAATGAAAAATAACCAAATAAAAGTTGTAATTTATTTATGTGTGTGTGTGTGTGTGTGTGTAAATGTTGAAAATAATAAAATGTTAGACAAAATTTAGTTAGAAAATTATGTCAATTATGCCGACGTTCAGGTTTGACGTTAGATATTTTGGTCAGTTTTAAATTTACGTTTATCAAGGATATTTCTACATTTATATCTTCAAAGAAAACAATATGTTAACAAAATTCTCTAAATAAGTTTAAGACTTAATTTTTCAATGTTGATAAAGTCATATTGTAGTATTAGAGTGATGTGGTCATATTTCCCGACTGCCTATATTCGAATCAGAAGTGTAAATGTGTCCCTACGACGGAAACCTTCGTTTATAGATTAACAAACTGAATTTCTTAAAATTTACTTAATATACTTCTCTTTCGTAAACTTTTCATATTTTACTCTGGATTGTCACCCAAGTTTCTTTTCAATCCAACAAAAATATACAAATCCAGGAAAATTCTCTTTGAAACATATTAAAATATAAAAATATGTCATGAATACGAATAAATATGAAATGGAAGCTTCTGTGTGAATAATTAATTTAATGACAGTTATAACATATTTATTTAAGTTTGATATTTAATATTAATATTAATTTTTATATTTATTGATTTACAGTTTTGATGTACGTGGTAAACCATTAAAAGAGGCACGTCATTGGTCAGCACCAGAAGTATTTGGGAGTCGTGCATATTTTAAAACATCAAACAATGATGGAGATAGTAACAATGATAATACAGATGTAGCACAATTAGTTATTAATGATATTAAACGGCATGACGAAGGTGTTTATCGTTGTCGAGTTGATTTTCGTAATACACAAACACGTTCATTTCGTTACAATTTAACTGTTATTGGTAAGTACTCATTCTACCACTATAATATGAATAAGTTCACTTTTTTAATTAATTCCTAAATAAATTAACAGAAAACATCAATAATTTAATTAATGTCACACGTAATAAATTATAATTACTCTCATTGTTCCAAATTGTGAAATATTATGACGATGTTTACAAAATGTTTCAGTAGGTGAGTAAATAATTGAGAAGACATTTTTAATAAATCGGTATGTCTTCACTCTTTGAATTATGAACGACTAAGAGTTATTTTTTCGATATAGGATATTTAAAAAAAAAAATGCTTTTTTACATTAATACTTTCATATCCAAAATGAAAAAAGGCAAATGCTCAATAAAAGCCTTTAAATTTGAAATAAAAAAATGTGAAAATTCAAGTCGATGGCTAAATATGCTACTTAAAATCTTTATATTATTACCATTGATAGATTTAAAAAATATTTCAAAGTGGACTTATTGTTCCAAAGCGTTGTTTATAATTATTAAATTGAAATTTGAAGTAAAAAATATAAAAGCTCATTATGGTGACTCAAATGTTTGTTCACTCATCTATGCCATATGATGTTCTTCTCTATATTCGGTCACAGTTTTCGTTTATAGTGATAATTGGAAGGATTTCATTGTCTTAAAAGAAGTCCTCAAATATTTCTGAAGGATTTAGGAAATTTTTACAAAAATGAAACGCAACAGATTAAATATATAGCATGAACTTAAAACAGAAAATAAAATTATGCTTGAGAAAATTTCATATCTTTTCATTTCTTGTCCTTCTTAAATATATCTTTTTTTCCTGTACAGACTTAGTAGCCATATACAATATCTATATGCAAATTCTTATTTAAAATTGTTAATAATATAAAAACCTTAAATGATTTCTACTAAAAACTAATTTATTTTGAAAACAAAATAATTTTGTTTACTATAACTGCTGCTTTTTTCTCTGAAACATCCTGTAATGAAATATAAATCATTTATTTTACGACAGATGGAGTTATTATTGATAATTCAGCAATTTATTAATTTCAACAAAAACAGCAGGTTCTTTAAATTACTATGTCGATATTTTTTTATCCTTTGATAATATTTTCGTTATTTTTCCAAATATTTCTACAAATAGTCATTGTTACTTCAAACAATAAAAAAATTTTTATTATTTCATTGGAGTTATTCAAATTTTTTAGCTAAATATTTGTCTTTACTTGTATGAAGATTTTCTTAATGATGAATTATAATTTAGAAAATGACTAAAAGAAACTTGGGTAAAAAGAAATAAGAGTTCATAACTGATAAGACTGGTTATAAGAGATAAAAATTACGCTTTAAATTAGAAAGCTTTTCTTTATACTAAAACAAGGAATCCAAGATATGCTCCAGAGGAATAGGATTCTATCAAAAATATAAAGCGATGGTACCTGACTAACCCCTAATTAACATCAATTATTTGAATTTATCCATAGTGTCTTGAATTATTATCAAAATTGTTTCGTTATTTCTATTATTAAAAATTCGTTTATTTGATCGCATGTATTGGAATATTTGGTATGACTCGGAGATTTTACATTTCGCTTGCTTGTATCTAAGTATTTATCTTTATTTCTATGTTTTTCCACCGTGACTTTTGAACACGTTGACAGATTTTCAACATCAAATTTTATAGCAAATTTATCACATTGGGGAAATTAACTGCACAGTTTCTCCCATTCTCCAAAAATCTCAAAAGTACTAAATTGTCTTCTATACATACTAGAAAAGTTTTTAGATGTGTTTTTATGAATCTGATGTGAAATAAAATAACATAAGTACGCGAAATAGGAAATTTTAATTTTTTTATTTCATCTACTCTCTTTTCGAAAAAATCTCCAAAAATATTATTATTTTCTATGAAAGATAAGAAGATTTGTATCCAATGTGACATAATCCTGAATTTAATTTTTTATGTCTCTATTTTTCTATGCAAGCTAGGAAGATTCGATATTTTGCTCCCCCCTCCCTTCATGAAAGCAACTAAGATACGGTTTTTTGGTTACTTTCTAGAGAAGTCTACTAATCTTCCAGTTTATATTGTAAATTAGTCGACTACAAGTTAAAACTGCTAAATGACGGAATCCAGTTAAAGTGAATGGATTTAAATGATTTTTACTAAAAAGTTTACCAAATACCTTATATTAAAAAGTTTACCTTTTAAAATGTAAACAGGGTGAAGAAAAGTGAAAATGATCTGTGGTTAAAGTTGTTGATTTATAACTATATATTCATGATTATTTCGAAAACCTTACATTTTGTCAATGTGGATAAAAAAATGAAGCTTATATAAAAAATAGTATAAAAATTTGTTTTACATTTCTGTAAATTCAATACTAACCAAATTATAATTCGTTGAAAGTGATATTTAGTTTAAGCACAATTGAAATACTGGCATTTAACGTGGAATAACAAAAAATAAAACATAATTTGGGGAAAACTCTCTGAACTTATTCAAGATTACGTTGTGATTCAAAAATAGGGTTTTTAAAGTCGTTAACTCAAAAGATAAAGAGTTAATTCTGAAAATATTTTCGTTTTCTTAATTTTATAGCTTAAAAATTAGTATTTTATTCAATAGCGTCTCCCGAATTTATTGCAAAGCATAATCAGATCTAAGTGTTCAGTTTAGAAAAGCAATCCTATTAAGTTTCAAAATTCTCTTTTTAATTCCCCAAATTCAAAGCAATTTTATTTTAAACGTTCCTATAGCCATTAAAATTTACTGCAAAATGAGTTTTAATTCGATTACTTAGCTTAAAAATTTAAAAAGTTATCGTTGAAAAATCATTTGAATATATTATATTAGAAATTACGTTATTTTTATGGAGAAACTCTTCTCGAAAAAAATTAAAAAACGGAAAATTTAAATGGTTATCTTTTTATTTTATAGTATCAGGAATTTAAAAAACCATATAATATGGAAATCCATCTACTACAACTGGTTTCCGAGGTAAAAATCTAATTGCACTCTCTAGCCATATACATAATTTTTGTTTCTTACCTATGTTACATTCAACAAGGTTGAGAAGATTGCATGTATACATACATCCTTTTCTTATTCAATTAAATAATAAAAAGGATTATTGCATGATTTTATAATTATATTTTCATTCCGTCCGAATTTTTTTCCAAATATTTCACTTATGTGCGTGTCATGTCAACATGTCCAAAATGTCATTTAAAAATATATAATAAAATATATAGAAAGCATGTTTGTATTAAATTTGAATAAAGTTTTAAAGACATAATATTTTGAAAATGAGCCTATTTAAATAAAAATAATGATTAAACATAACTTATAGGCATTAAACATATAGAAAGAATTGTATAATAATATAAAATAAATATATAAAATAAAATTAAAATATAAATAATGAGAACAACATTAAAATGATATCGTATTCGTATAAATACGTACGAATACGTATCCGTAATTAATATAAAATAAGACATAAATATTACGTTTTATTTCAAATTCTATGTTTCTATTATATTCTATGTTTGTATGTTTTTATGAATTTTCTAATAGAAAGTTCTTGTTTTCATGCGTAAAACCGAAATAATTGTATCACATTTCACATTAATGAAAACAAATCAGACGAATGCGCCAAGTACTAGTTTAGTACTAGACTTTCAATTTTTGATTGAAAGAGAATTAAACAAAATTATTTTTCAATTATTTATTACACAGTATTCGTCATTTTGTTGCTGCCTGAATTACGCGTTGTATACAGGTAGCAAATAATTAAAAAACGGGTATAAAAATGACATTTTTTTTATTTTCGCTTAAGGATATTATTAACTATTGTATAAAGAATATTAAAAAGCATATATATTATACACGATGATTATGTATAAGCAGCATTTTTAAAGAAGGAATTTATAAATTGTAGAAATGAATTATTGTTTTAATTTTGTCCCTATTATTTTCAAATAATGACTGTTTACAAACTAATTTTATTTTAATTGGTTATTTCAATATCAAGTTAAGCTTAAAATTGTGTTTGTACAAAACTTAAAAACATTTGAATTGTTAGTCCTGGAAGTTAATTATAAAAAATAAATAATCGAAAAAAGCATTCCTTGTGAATCAAAATCAATTGTCAATGTCAAAAGTCATTTACATGACTTTTCTCCAAATTTGAGATAATTTTTATTATACAGTACTTATTAATAGTATGGAATCAAAATTATTGTATTTATGAATATAGAAAAAAAACTATCGACTCCCCATTTTCAATCGCTTAAAAAATAATAACTTTTCCGACTTACACCGAAAAGTGTAAAATTGTTTCATTATATCATATATTCATATAGATCAATATTTTATAGGAGGCAAATTAAATGTTTTCATGATCATGATAACAATTATGATTGCCTATTATTCACGGCGTCTATTAACGCTTCTTGAAGATTAGATTTCGCATATAAAACTGGGAATCATTTCTCTAACTAGATAGTTACGACCACCAGAATCAGTAGTCACAATTAACGATTTTTAATGCATTTTATAACAAGTCATATAAGCTGTATTAACAGGATTAACATGAGATACAGTTGCTACAAGATTCATCCCTATAAAAAATGAGGTTTATAAAGTTTATAATACATCTTACTTAATAGATTTGCAACAATTATATTAAATAAGTAGTATTCCACAAAATTCTTAAAAATTGTTACATCATTCCTATAATAACTTAAATACTTAAAAACTCTATATTGAAAGTAAATATGTACTTATTTGTAATAGGATAAAAATAAAACAATAATTACTCCCACAATTTATTATACTCTTCTTAAAAATATTTGAATGACTTCTTATGAAAAAAAACGTTGTATATTATTCTTTATCTTGATATATTTTTAAAGGGTCAAAACTTCAAAAGTAACACCGCATTCGAGATAAAAATATTAACTTTATCCTAAAACAACAAAGTACCATTTATATTCGTATTTTATCAAAGAATATAACAAAAATTATCCCGTTTAAAAATTCATTGTAATTGTTTAGACAATTTCAGTTCAAACAATAGAGTACCGAGTTTCCCGCTTGCAACATCCATTTATATCATGTAAAGAGAATAACACAAAAAAAAATACATGGAGGTGTAATACTTTTTGGTAATCATGCGCCGATTCCTAGTAGACTTTTGCCAGAAAGTAATTGATTTGATATGTAAGGGACCGTGTCTACACAGGCTTGTTCTGTTTATATTTATTGGTGTTTATATTCTTTAATTACAATATTCATTATACTATACACAACAGGAAAAACATTACATTATTCGTATTTATGTTAAAATTTTATAGTCAAAACCCTTATAGTTTAAAAGTCCATGGTAAGTTTACTGGTATCAAAGAACACCATCAAAATTTTAAATTATTAATACCATCTACAGAAAACAAACTAATTATTATTCCCCCAAATAATAGCTTTGGCTAGGATCATCCTAATGTACTGATCAAACTATACAGCGGTCATAAAGGAAGCAAAAAATGAGAGAGGTAGTCGATTATTTATTATTAAAAAAAAAATAAATAATATTGCAAAACGTAAAACAAGCTCTAAATTCTCATAAATGATAAAATAAAACGTATGGAAATATATTGCATTTTCTATTTGCCCAAAATTCAATTTTTGTAAAAACTTAAAAAGTTAAAAGTTAAAAGTAAAACTTCAAATTTTTTTAAAAAATTAAAACAATTGTCATTTTTTCTCTTGAAAACTTCATTCTTGTGAATTCTAGTTCTTACGGTATTAGCTCAGTTTCATGCCAAAATTGTGTTTGCAAAATTTCATACCATTTCAATAATTATTTGTTGAGTTATATTGGGTACGAAAATAGAAAGAAATACAGTGTATACTACATTAGATATTATCTTATGTTTTATAGATGTCTCATTTGTAATTTTAATTCTCACTGATTATTCTCGACACTACAAGAGAAAAAACACATATAGCAAACATAAAATTCGATGAACAGATTTCAATGAACAAGTTACATCTTTTATAATCAAATCAATTTTAAAAAAATTTTAATTGCAAATATAAATCATTATTTATTTAAATTAGTAAAGAAATCTTGAGAAATTTCCTATGTTAAATCATACACCATTCACAGAGTTATAGATCATTTGATTGATAAACTAGTATTTCGTAACCATAGTAACGAATGACAACAATTTGATGCACGGTGTCCATACAATAACAAGTGGTTTCACGCTGGAACTACCTTAAATTAAAACCGCAAAAGAAGCATTTCTAATTATTTTTTTTAAATTATGTTAAGTCAAAAGGATTTTACATAGATACAAAGACAAGAACCACATAAATAAATTTATTATTACCTACAACCTTTCAACCCCCTGCTAGTTAGCAAATACTAATTTTGACTATTTTTTATAATATAACAATAGCTTTAGTGAATATATCGTTATAAATAGTATGCTACCCTTGCTTGAAATGCGGTCGCTACCCTCCGGAAGAAAACATGCATGTATCTTTCATGTTCATACTAATTCAATGTAGATGTGAAATAATTATTTCCTTAAAATTCATCCTATTTTAGAGAGAAAAATCAGTTTTTCCGGTACAATTCCCTTTCATTAATTCTAGACAAAAACCCTTTATACTATGTTTCACTATTTTTTGTTACATAATATTTTACAAGAAATGCGGAAAATTCCTAAGGAAAGCTTAAAAAAATATTATAAATAATGAATACGTTTTTGATTCTGAGAAATTCTTTTCATTTTAGAGAATCAAAATAACTTTTGCCGAATTGTAATTTTGCCATAGTTGCTTTTTCTTCAAAATTGCCGTTTCAAAATGAATGAAGAAAATATCAGCAATTAAAACATTTTTGCATCTTCAAATTAACAATTAGATAAAATTTATAAATCGTATAAAAATCGTTTCAATTTTCATCCATAGAAAAAATCTTCGAAGGAAGTAAAGACACGTAAAATGTGTTTCTTTAGAACGAATATCACATGCTTAACATACATAGAAAAAATCTTCGAAGGAAGTAAAGACACGTCAAAAGTGTTTCTTTAGAACGAATATCACATGCTTAACGAACTCTTTTAGGCGTTTTTACTACTTTCAAAGATTTTCTTCCATGGATACAAATTGAACCGCTTTTATTATATTAAAATACCAATCACAAATTGTCTTTCTCAATTTGAGTCTTTAAGTAATTGAAATGGGTTGTTAATTATTATTTAAAATACTTTTTAGGATCTAAACTTTGTCAAAATTCGACAAAATCTTTTTTTAAAGTATCTTTAATTAAAAAACCTCTGGAGGAAAAAAGAAGTGTTTAAAAACTATTCAATGATTGAAATCATCTTTTATCTCATACACAAACATCACAAATACGTAGGTTTTTCCTCATCAGAAACAAAACTTACACTAATTGAGAAGTAATAGTAAATTTGAAATACGTACATATAGCCAGTTATACAAAACACGATTTTTTACGATTCTTTCTTTATACCTCGAAAAACATTCAAGCAAAGTAGCAAGTATGTATATTAGTAACACTTAATACAACTTTCGCATTTGACTACACTATTGGCTTATAGTTATAGTTTATTTTTACATTCAGAATGGACGACTTTATAATTTCAGTAACTTTTTAATTAATTGATGTTGAGAATTTCTCATTAGAGAAAATGTTCGAGTATTTCTTATTTTATCTCGAGTATTTCGTATATTTTATATATATTTAATTAGCCAATCAGAAATGATTTTGGGAATGAGACATGGCATTAACGTCTGTATCTGTTAGAAACAAATATTGTTAATTGTTCTTAAAATACAAAAAAAAACACGAGGTCGATAGGCATTTATTCGCAAATGGCTACGAATATTTCATTTTTCTCAAAATCATTATCACTATTATCTCCAATACCACTAGATTCCGACCAAAGATTCATTTTTATCACAATTTTAAAAAATCGTTACTATAAACATATATATCGAAAGTTTCTCACCTTTAAGATAACTTGAAACTATAACCTCACGTTTAGTCTAGTACGATCTTTTTGGCAAAAATAAGACCGTCTTATATTACAGTGAATAAACAAATGATAAATAGTTGCCTAAGAATCGATTGTGAATGTTATATTGTAGAGGTTATATTTAAGTTAATGCTTAAGTTTCGACTGTGAATCGAAACAATACCTTAAGCATATCTTTAAGAAGAATTTAAAAATGACAAGTGACCAAAACTGTTGCCCTTTATTCTCATAACTACTACTACCTATTGATTGGACTAATACAGTAATTTGAAACATTTCAGATTATGAACATTGATTTTAAATATAATAATATAAATAGACCTATTTTAACATTTAGATATGTTGTATTTAATTAAATATATATATTTATAATAAATATTTTGTATTTAATTATTTCATGTGTATACCGTCATTAACACTACCTGTAACAGTATGTACTAATCTACCTACTAGGTACCGACCTAAATATTAAAATATTATACATATTTAAATAAACCTAACTTTAATTAAAAATAAGAAATGTAAATAATTAAAATTATTAAATTATAAATAAATGAAAAAAATGCACAAGTCCAAATATTTTAAGCTTATGAACAACAGGAAACCCAGAAGGGAAATGTAACCCAATAAATAAGCCGGATAATGTGAAAGAGTGGTGGAACAGTTCCAAAAATTCAAAATTCTTGTTTGTACGTGTTTCTTAGAGAATTACGTTCATACTTACTAGCTTTTGCCTCACTTTGAAAATTGAGAAAATTAGGGTGGTTTTCTCTACCTTAGTAGTAACAGTGATAAAAAATAAAAAAAAATTACTAATTTCACCACGAAAATTGTCTCTTAGGGATCAAGAATCCAAGGTTTTAAAACGACCGAGGATAATTGCAATTCCATTTAAAAAAACCTACCCTAGAAATGATAGGGATCAATTATTATTATTCTTTTTAATTCAAAATTTCGTCTCGCAAATCGTCTCTTCAGGGATTTTGGGGTCGCTGACCACGAATCAGACGTCAAAAAGCAACCGAAAATTGTTTAAACTCCAATAAAATCACAATTAACAAATCGTCAATTCTACGGGTAGACTTAATGGGGTTGCAACCATCCTCAGTAGCTCTTTGACCTTAAACTTGTGCAACCCCAAAAATCTCTGAAAACAATTTCCGAGGTGTAATATAGAATTTTCCAATTTTTTTTAGCATTGGCGTGCTTTTGTGATCATGTTGCATGGATCTATCCTCGGTTGCTTTATACCCTCACAATTCGTTTGAGAACCCACGAGATCTCAAATATTGTATATTTGAGATGAAATTTTGAATTACAATTTTTTTTATTTGTCACTTCTAGGGATGATTTTATTGGGATACAATCATCAGCTGCTTTTTGACATCAGATTCGTAACCAGCAACCCCTAGAGGACGATTTCCGAAATATTTTGAATTTAAAAAAATTTTCTAATCCCTGTCACTGCTAGAGGTGGTTTTAATGGGGTTGCAACTAACTTTAGATACTTTTAAACCATGGACTTGTGATCAGTGGCCCCAAAAGCTTCCGAGAGCTGATGTCCGAGGTGAAATTTTGAATTTAAAATATATTTTATTTCTGTAACTTCTAGGCCGTTTTAATTATATTGAAACTATCCTCAGTTTTTTTTGCCTCGGACTTAAACAGCGACCCTTAAAACTCCCATGAGACGATTTTCGTGGTGAAATTTGTAATTTTTTAAATTTTTTTTTCACTGTTCTTATCAAGGATGGGATAAATGCCCTAATTTTCTAAATTTTCAACGTGAGGCAAAGATTAGCGGCGATGAATCCCCGTAAAATTCTTAGGAACACGTACACGTAAATTTTTTAAATCGATACTGTTCTAACAATTTTCCACGTTTTTTCCGCCTTATTTACTGCGTTAATGTATATGTAATACAATTTCCTATATTATCGACAGTTATTACTACCAAAACATATAAATATAGTTGCTTAGAATATAGTAGCAATTTTCCACAATGAAATCAGTTTTCGATAGACATTTTAAATTGTGTATCCAAAAATAACCTTTAAAAATTTCGAAATTAGCAAATTCTTACACATTTTGTTCTAGTACTATTTATATGAACGCATATTGGCGCAATATGTTATTGATTATGTTTTAAAATACAGGGCAATATGGAACTAAGAAGTTCTTAATTTTTTATTGTAAGATTCAGACAATGGGTTATTTATTTTAAACAAAACTCCGAATGTAATTAAATGAGAGGATGGAAAATAGAAAAGCAGAATGAAAATTTTTAACATATCTCGCAAACAAAGCAAAATTTCTACTTTATTGAACATTTTTGTAGCAAATTAAAAACGCTTATTCAATGAGTTTTAAAATTAGGAAAAAAGCCGAATTGTTTTCTATGCTGCCTGTAATTTTTTTAGGTAAGAGAATATAGTCATTGTTTTATGGAAGAAAAAAACAATACTAAATTTGATTTTATACTAAATATAAAGCCTCCCGAACAGATAAATTTTTTTCGATTTTTATCCCTCTTATACTGATGTTGTTTACATTCTCATTTTGTTGTTATATTATTATTATACTCAATAGATAGTATATTTTTAATTAATTAGTTTATAATAAATAACAAATGTATGCAAGTCCTATTATATTTTTTCAAGCACATTTTCAAACTACATATTGCTGAAGACGATATTATTAAACATGGAAATGATGATCTTTATCTAATATCGCCTTCAGCAATATACACTAATTGCACATTATAGGAATTGACCCTCATACATTCGTTCGAAAATATGGAGCAAGTAATTTGAGAATTCATATACTGAAGTTTTGTTAATAACTTCTATATTTTTTAGCAATACAAACTTTAGAATAATTTAGTATATCCTCATATATTTTATATTTCTTATAAAAATACTATATATCTGGAAAAGAAGGTAACATTATGGGTAAACACACTTAGGAACCATTAACTAACAAAACATTGGGATTGGGATTCTAGGGTTATGAGAAATTTGTTCGTGTCTCGTTTAATTAAAATGCAAGCTGTATATCTGTTAAAAAATTTTATAAATATATTTCACAATATTTTACACTCGGGAGGAATTTGATCATTTTTATCGAGCGGAATAGTTTTTTGTGGTTTTACAAGCAGCGTATACACTTGCAAAATTCGTTCGTAACGTTACACCGTATCGTAAATCTGTACGTTATACATGTTACGTGTTACAAGATTAAAGGTTTATTGGTGTTACGATGTTATGTGTTGCATAGTGTCCCATTTGTTTACCAAGCAGAGTGCCTTAAGTTTAAGTATTTGTTTATGTTGATAAATTAAAAATAAATTGTATCGTGTTTTGTTCGTTTCACTTCATAAAATTAAAATGAATAATGTTTACGTCTTGACTTTGCAAATGTTACGTTATTAAGTCCACCCTATTCGTAACCCCACCTAACAATTTTATCTTTTGATGTGATTCAAATTTACCGACAATTTGTAGGACGCGATGTTACATCGTCGAGTATCAAATTTTGTTACACGACGGTATTACGCGTTCACGCCCATACAAAGATTACTTATACACGTGATTACACGTGAAAGTAGCACGTGTGTTGCAGCTTTAGTATTGTACAAAGGAAAACTGGGATAGTTCGTAGAATAGTCATCTACATACATCTATGCCCCTATTCAATTATTTCGATTTCTTTTATATAATGTATTGATAAAAAAATGATGCATCAAGATAAAATTGAACATTTTACATGTTTATATAAATTAATATTTACATTTTTGTTTTTTTCTATTTACAGTGCCACCAAATGAACCTCAGATATTAGATCGTTGGGGACGACAATTAACAAATAAAACATTAGGGCCATTAGATGTTGGTGATGATATAGTATTAACATGCCGTGTGATTGGTGGTAAACCAGAACCAATTGTTCGATGGCTATTAAATGGTATTATTATTGACAGTGAATATGAACATAATATCGGTGATGTGATTGAGAATCGTTTAACGTGGCCATCAATACAACGTTCTGATTTTAAATCAATATTTACATGCCAAACATTAAATACAAAATTAACACAGCCAAAAGAATCATATATTATATTAGATTTATATTGTGAGTATTATAAAATATATATATATATATATGAGTAGGTTTATCAATACCATATTATGGATTTCTACACCACATACAAGTATTATTAAGTACATATATCTATGGTATATTATATATACTTTGCGCAGAATTATTCTCCTTTGTTCATTATAAGAATTGTTGCCAAATTTACGGATTTTTCCATACATCTATGGAATTTTTTCATTATCTATTAAAGTATAGAATGACCAGTTATAAGTTCAATTGTATCCGTTATTTTAAAAAAAGCGTAAGGAACCCTTAAATTTACATTTTTCCAACGTTTCCTGATTACACAATTATAATTTCGATAAATGCTCAATGTTTACGTACATTTTCAATTTGTTGATACGAAATTCTCGAAGCAAGGGTACTCGGTCAACCCTACACTGTACACATACCAGCAATTTACATACATATAATTTATTTATTATTATGCCATGAGGCCAATCAAATATATTCGATACAATAATTTTAATAATTATAATACATTTGATACATAATAATAATTTTTCGATTTATTACACATAGAATTATTTATTCTCTATTTCTTTCTATGGCACAAAATAAAATTAAAGAAATAAAAAAAATACAAGGGATTACACAAAATCATACTGTTTTGATACATGAACCAGACTTTTTTAAATTGTAACTTTTCGTTTTTTGAAGATACAATTCAACAAAAAGGTTTTATATATAAACATTTTTTTATATTATCAACACTTCCACAGCTTATAATATATAGTGTATAACACCATCTGACGAAACTTACGTCCAATTTCCTTCATCGTCTCCTTTTGTTCTTCTATTCAATACAAAAAAAGTCATTTTCGCTACAAAACTCTTAAAATTATCTCCAGTAGTTGTAAATAATCTGGTCTTTTTTTTTCTTTCTGGAACAAATGCATTAAACAAACTGCCAAACAATATTCGATTATCAAATTTGGATGTAATGAATTCTTGACGATTAGCAATTCTCATCGCTTAAACTTCTAGAAAAGTTCCTGTTCCTGTATTATTTTATAATATCCAGAAAACCTCTTTCAACTAACTTTTAATTTCTTTTACTTTATTTTTAAGTTTGCTGTCATAGTAGAACTAAACAGCCGCAATTCTGAAAGATTTCTATTTATGTTTGTTCCAAATTTCTTATCTTTATGAAATTTCCTACATAGGTTTATTCAGGAAATTTACTATATAATTTTTAGTCCCCATTAAGCCATCAGGAGCTTCGTAATTCAAAATTTTCAAAAATATTTGTTATTCTCCCTTGCAGAAGACTCGTAAACCAATTACAATAAAGACGTGTGGCGTATATTAAACTCTATAAGAATAACATAAATTGTTCTATTATCCAGAACACTTTCCCTGTTTCATACTTGGATAATAGTCGACTGTTGAAAAGATCGAGAATCATTTATAAATTTATTAAAAAAAAATAATAATAACAATTTAGTCATTTCTCGACTTTTCACCCGGTGATATAGAAATCTATAGTAAAAATGATATGTTTTAATTAATATCGAATGTCATTAAAAGTATCATGAATTTTAATTTTCAGTAAGCCCATTAACTGTTAACATAATCAAACCAATAGATCCAACATATTTGGTGGCTGATCGACGTTATGAAGTACAATGTGAGTCAACTGGTTCTCGGCCACCAGCCATTATTACATGGTATAAAGGAAAACGTCAATTAAAACGTACCAAAGTAAGTTTACTATAAGAACAGATATATTTTTAATTTTTTTTTTATAAAGTTGATGATTAAAAGTGTGTTTTTTTAAGCAATTGCATGTTCCGCAACATTTCTTTGAAACTTACACGTTTCTAAGAAAACACTAGTATTGTTTGATTTTGTTCAATAAACATACAATGTCCTATTTACGTATACAATATTAAATTAATTTTTTGCACTGAAAACTTGTTTAAATTAAATATTATTACTTCCGAGTTCGGAAGTAATATTTTCCTGATTTAAAGGAAAAATTTTGCTCCAATAAACAATTTTTTTTATACATGTCGACGTTTTGGAACTTCAGGCCCGCGAAACTCATTCAATGAACGGGCGTAACTCCACAACTTATGAACGAATATTTAGAAATATATGGTAAACAATAGTGGAAAGCTTCAGTAGGGTCCCATTTATGAAATATCAAGTACCATTCCAGGAATATAGCCCTCGAAACTTACCTCTTTTTTCCCCCATTCAATTTTAATGAATTTTTATTTGTACATGCGTGGTACGAAATTAAATGAAGTTTTTTAGCTGAATTTTTTTCAGACTAGAAGGTGTAAATTAAAAACTATTATCATATATAAGAAAGTAAAACCGTCTAGAAAAAATTATCTAGTTTTATTCCGTAAACTACGTTCAGATACTACGATCTATAACTCTAAGTCGTATTAATGCATAAAAAAATTAAGCACTAATACGACTTAGACTTGTACGTAAACACAGTGCATTATTTCATGTAAATCAGTTGGCGATATATTATAAGCTTTTATTTAGTGTCTGATTGAGCTAAAATTGGGCATTAATATATTAATTGTATGACTAAAATAATATGATAGCATTATAAAACTTCTACCTTATTTCGCTTCATTGCGCTCCCACCATATTTTGATAGTAAATGCGTCTTTTATTTCGTATCATTAAATTCCTTTATTTCTATTTAATATCATTGTATTTAAAGAAATATTATTTTACACTGAATAAATTGTTTCATTTAAAAGTTTATGAATACCCTATAGATCAACAATATATGGTAGCAGACACGTCAAATATTTACAGTTCATTTTAAATTAAACTTATTAACATTTATAACATAAAATTTATTTTGATATATTTTTGTAAATGTTACAGGAAGACATAAAAGAAAATAAAACAATATCAGAATTAAGTTTTGTGCCAACAACCGAAGATGATAACAAACCAATCACATGTCGTGCAGAGAATCCAAATGTCACTGGATTATATTTAGAATCAACATGGAATATAAATGTAGTCTGTAAGTACTAATAGTAAAATCGTCTGTCACATAACATTTTTCCAAACATACTCTACGAAAATTGAAATTTAATCTATATACTACTGAGTGAACTTATCTAACCTAGAAAGTATAGCGGAAATTAAATTTTTGTTTAATTTATAAAAGGGTAAGGGAAGTTAAGGTCAAATAACAAATGAAAACCTTTAAGGTAGTTGTACTGTTAAAGTCATAGTGTCAGAAAATTATAGATTTTTTTATACTTATTAAAAATGTTAAGATACAATTACCATTAAAATTTAAAGTCAATTGACCGTCTGAAATTCGAGTTATTTATATCTAAAGTTTATATGGCGGGCCATAATGAGTATACGTTTGAAGTAATGTTCGCGAGTATAATAAATAAACTAACGATCAGTAACTTTTGAAAATATAATAGAATAGTATAAATTATATCTAGATTTAAAAAAAAAATAAATAAAAATATAAAAAAAAAAATTATTTACCGTTTTGTTATCAAGGTATAGCAACTGAAAGTTCCACAATACTTAAAAAAATATACTAATTTAACAGTACGTGTGATGTACATATATATGATTAGTGTAGTTGTGTGTGGTTAACCTATAAAAACAATGCAAACATTATACATAGCAATATTATATACTGCTGTACAGTATCAGGCATAAATTATATTCATTTTTACTACAATCTAATCTACTCTTACCGTGCATACGATGCAGAAATGCAGAATTTTTTTACAATATTGTAGCAGAACAACTTCCTTAAGTAACTTATAAACTTTTTAAGCAATGCAAATATATGTTACTTCTAAAGGTCTATGTCAATTATATCAATTTTACGAATGATTTTAGTGCTCATAGAAATATTTTGAATAGTTCCAATATTATTATAATATCAAAAAATCTCGCTACAAGCATTAAAAATTAGAGAAAGAATAAACTTGAGGGAGCGAATTTTAAATGTAAAGCAACGGTTTAGTACATAATATTCTCACTCTAGGAACGATGTAATAATTTTTTGAAATGAAAAATTAATTTTTAATTACTAAAAATATCCGTTCCAAGATACTAGAGCTGCTAATATATTTGATAAAGAACTATTGAACTTTAACTAGAACTGTAAAGAAATAAATTTTAATTTTACTCATAAAAAGTGATGTTTTTCATTAACTTATCGAGACAATTTCCACTATTCATAGAACCTCCAAACACGTCACAGCTATTTCTTAAATCGCAAGACTTAAGATTAGTAATAATTAGTAATATATATTAAACCTCAGTCAAGAGCAAAGAGCATGAAACCAGTTTTTTTTTTTTTATAAGAACGTAGTGTATAATTTAGATGTTCAGAAGTATGGTAAAATCATTTTTCCAAAGGCAATAAAAGTATCAAAACTATTGAAAATACTTGAACTCTAAAAGTGTTCTGAAACTCAAAAATGCGAGAACTGAAACTATGAAAAAAATTAACAGGAGTTGATTTCCGAATAACGTTAAGTTGCATCAAATTTAGCTGAATAAATTAATTAACAAAAATTGTAATTAATAATTATTGAATTTTCAGATCCGCCAATAGTCTCATTACGTTTAGGATCAACTTTACAATCAGACGATATTAAAGAAGGTGATGACGTTTATTTTGAATGTCATGTAAAATCAAATCCACCATGGAGAAAATTACAATGGTTACATAATGTATGTACTATAATGCTTACCTATATGATTTAATCATTTTATATTAATTTCCCTTTTATTAATTACTATGAATATTGTTTATTAATTTATTGATTTTATTATGAACAATACATATCTTTGACAAGTATGTATGTTATGTACACTCACTATCACAAAAAATGGCACAAATATAAAATACTCGAGAACGGATCTAAGATGACAGTATAAATGTCTTATTTATTTAATTTTTGATATTAATCTAACAGTTATTACAAAATGTCCGGGAAGAAAAACCCAAATAACATCATTTCAATTTTCAGTGTTAGAAAGTTGGAGATTTAAAATTTTCGTACAAGGTCGACCTAAATCGACTTTAAAAATAGGCAGAATTAAATTTCAGGGAAATAATGAGGTGTGTTTAAACTGAAAGCTGAAAATGTATAAACACGAAGAGATTTATGAGCATCTAATACAAGCAACGGAAAAGGTCACTGGCCTATTATAATCAGACCTGCTTATGTTTCAACATAAAAATTAATGTTGTTTGAATATTTTTTATTGTAGTCTGGATTATGTTCTGTTAATTCATTTGTGCTCGATGATCCAGGATAGTTTATACTTTTCGGCGGGAAATCCTTTACTTTCCTTATCTATCATTGGTTGAAGTTTCTATTGTATACGAAACAGAATAGGAACCACAGTGGCTCAGCAGTAGCGCGCATTCCGGTGTAGCGGAGAATTTCTAAGCCATACCAAACTAGATGATCTTGGCTAAACGCTCCCAGGGTTTAACCAGCCCAAAAATAGGGTATCTACCAGGGCCATGAAACGATGCATTGCTATAGTGCATTGAGTCCTTTGGCCAAAACCAGCCTTGAGTATCATTAAATGACAAATAAAATGCTACATTCTAATTTTCGAAACAGGGAAACCTATTCAGAATAATTAAAAGGTAAAACGTTAAATTCAATTTTATTTTTTTTTTGTAGTTTTGAAATAAAACTAATTAAAAATAATTCTTATAAATCTAACCAAATCAACCTTTTAACCAATTATTAACAATAATAGAGACTTATATTTTCCAGTCCGATATTTAAAATTAAAATTCTCGTTGTGTCCATCATTTTTTTGGCAATCAATTACTTTTAATTGTAATGTCGAATCTATTATTTTAGAGCGTGAGGTGATCAATATTTGTTAGATAGATGGATTAGGTATAGACATTGACGTTGAATACACTCTCAGCAAGACAGGGTAAAGGATCGAATAGAGTTATCGCCCAGGGATTAGATGTTGTAAAAACATCTAATCCCTGTAAAAACAGAGTAGTTGGTACTTAAAATATTTAATCCTTAGATAATATCACGTATGAATTCGCCTACTTGCATGGTTATTTTTATTACAGCTAATGATACAATGTCTTGAATCATCATAAATGCCTACTTACAATTCACATATTTTGCCCAAAAACAAGAGGAAATAATTAACAGGCTACCGCTGGCCTTTTTAATGACAAATTCTGTATTTTTACTCATATCAAGATTCGGCAATTGAAATACTAAAAAGTGTATACGTATATCGCAATTTTTTGTTATTTAAAAAAAATCCATTTATTTATGATAAGATTGTAAAAAAGCAATTTTACTATAAATTTGATGATCGAATAATATTTTCTGTGTGATATTTACAAAGATATTATACGCTTTTATTATTTTAAAGCTTAAAAGAAATATCTCCCTTAGTATAAATAATATAGAAATATCTATCAGACGCAGATTTGTACCAATAAATATTCTATTTAATCAATATTAAAAATATATTATATATATATTCTTGAAAAAAAAAAATTTGATCAACATTGAGTGCCGTTGAGTGTATGTGTAGATGTATATAAGTTTTATTATTTATTTAATTTATTTTGTTTATAATATAAATAATAGATAGAAGTTCTTATATATATTGATTATAAAAGACTTTATATAATTATGAAAACTTTATCTACACATTCTATTATATTATTAGTTAACTTTTATTTTAACTTTTAAAACAATAAGTGTGGTGTGATATTTAAAGTATAACTTGGCTTATTCACACTGTTAACAATAAAGTTGGAAGTGTGTGTAATCTTTTTCAATTTACTTACATTTTATTATTACCAAACTACGCGCAACTTTATGTGCGTGGAAAAAAACCATTATAATAACTATTAATTTTAATTTTAAGTAGATTCACTCTCTTAATCTATTAATACATAAATAATATGAAGATATTATTGGAGAAGATATAGATATCAAAGGCGAAAAATTGGAATAAATTATTGAGTTATAACCACAATAACGGGAACTATGAAAAATGTGTAGAAGTTTCAGAATTTATTTTTTCTTAAACTTTTCAAAATTTCTCCTACTTTATTGTCTACATATAGAAAAATTAAAGGTACCTGGTCGGTTTAAGGATAAAATTTTTTGGTAAAGATAGGTATTTATAGAGTAGGCTCACACATCGTAAGATATTTTGTATGTAAGTTGTTATGAAATTATTAAAGACGATGAATGACAGTTGAGTGATTCTATAATTAAAACAGTCGATTTGTACAACTATGCATAAAAAATTTGAACCATCTTAACAAACTTTTAATTTATCAAAATTTTATAATTCATATAAGTTGAGTATTAACTTTTTTTAGAAGTTAAGTTAAGTTAGAAGTTTGGCGGTGAAAATTCTATACATAGTACACACAGTTTTGACTCCACTACGATACCTTCATATTGGAGTTTGTTCAAATAGAATATATTAAGAAAAATCTTCGTAAATTCAATGTGGCAAAATACTACCGAATGAAATTGTATCGCTAATCAGATATTTATTTGTAAATGTGGGTGGGTCAAATCTAACAAAAAAAATGGAACCTATTTGGTTTGAAGGTGATCCGACACCTCTCACGATAGATGACATTTTGAAACATATTGATTCAGAAATCGAATAACAGCATAATGTTGAAATTAGAGGCGATGAAAATGAAATAAAATAATATTATTATAAATTATTTTATCTGTATTAGAATAAAATGTGTCTGAATTAAAAAAAAAAAATAACTTTACATACAAAATTAAAACCATAAAAGTTTTAAAACTTTACAAATAAATGTTTTTATAAAAATACTGTTAGTAAAAATCAAAATAAATTTATGTGTGTATAGTGGTACCAATTTAATTGTTTCATTCATTCAAACGTCAGTCATCTTTCAAATTATAATCCTCAATTTCGTAACAATTAAGGGACAAAAACTTTTACAACAGGTGTTTCTACGCTTAGATAAATACTATCGGTACCAATAAAGTATATCGTTTAACCGATCAGATGTCTTTTATTTCGGTGGGCTCGGAATCTAAAAATACGAATCTACTCTAAAGTATATTTCCTAACACCTAATTTTGGATAAAATATGATTATTACATAATGATATACCTAAATAACATTGACCTTATAATAATATAACCTTTCAATATAAATAATAACATAATAAATATCATATATGATATTATAGAAGTAATTATATTGAAAGGTCATTATATATAGATAATGTAATAAAACCATTATATAAGCGTACATATGTGTACCTATAATTATTACATTCAATAAGGAAGTGTTTCAAATGTTATAATAAACTATAATATTAGGCTCAATACACACTTTATATAGAAAAACTCCGATGATGTACACACCTTTATAAATTAATACAATTAGAGTCATGTGGGCCAAGAGAGTGCATTTTTTCTAAATTGTTAAGGGAAATAAAATAATTTATTTTACCGTTTAGTTATAAATAAACAAACAAACAAAAACTAAAACAAGACAGAATTACTTATTTGCAATTCTGGGCAAAATTAAAATATAACTTTGTCAGAATGCGTACTGTAACTAGATAGAGAGATGTATGTGCACAGTAATTCGAGTAAGTGTACGCAGGGAGAGATGGCCAGTCCAATTATAATCGGAACCAATAAGAAGATTGTGATATTTTATGCTTAATTCACTTCTATTAACGTAGGCTAGTAAGCAGCCCGAGCAAAATGATATTGAAATTAAATCAAAAAGTATGTAAATACATGGTTAATGAGCTTTTCAAAGGAAAAAGTTATTTTATTTGTACACATATAGTTTCGCGGTGATAAAATTTGAATACAAATTTGTTTTTTTTATGTTATACCCTGATTGGTATTGTAGATGTATTGCATTCAAACCTAAGAATTGTCATCATTTCTAGTCATTCATTTCTTACATCAATGTGTCCATCTCTGCCGGTTGATTAAGAAAAGAAGGCCACATTTGGTCTGGTAAAGATGGACACAACAGAGTATGCTTTTTTAAGCAACCCGATAGACATAACACCTCATCCAACTGTTGGTCTGATCTCAGTAACAGTTTCATTTTTATCCAAGACAACGGCCATTACAGATCTAATACCTTGTACAGTCAAAGAATATTTAGGTATTACTTTAACTTCTCAAACGCACTTTGCTAAACAGTATAAAAACTAAAGACGATAAGTTAAGAACTAAAACTGACTAATAAAAAAGAAAATAGGAGTGGTAAAACTAATATGGCCATCTCGCCCGGACATACCAGGCGACATGACCAGTGGTGATACACAGAAAAGAAAAAAATTACTTGTTATAATTATTACTTTGTGCTATCTAATAGTTAAATGATTAAATATTGGTTTAATATAAATATTTCGGAAATCAATAATTTGACTTTTATAACGTTTCCAAAAAACTACGGCCATCTTCCCGGACTTACCCTACACATTATTGTACCATTCAATAATATTTTGTAATTTCTATCAACAAACTATATCCTGTAATTAATATATTTGAATACAAGTATCAAATAATTATTATTTATGTATCACAAATATATAAGTTTTTTTCATTGAAAATAAAAATATATCGGTAGATTTTTAAATTTTCTCAGGCAATGTTCACAAAACTACGAAACAATAGCTAACAAGACTCGAGTATTTGTCCATCGCAAAGTGAGTCCTGAAGACCGTTGCTCTTGTCTAATTTAAACGGTTTCAAAAATACTTGTTATAAGCGTGCAACGACCCCTCATGATGATATATGTTGTCTTTTCCCACCGGGTTAATTTTTTCTCGGTTTTTAACTTTCGTCAGCCAATATTTACCTTTAAATTTTCTTTAAAGCTTTCAAAAACCTGTTTGCAATTCCTTAACGTTTATCTGGAACATTTCATTATGGGAATTTTCCCATCCATAAAAAATATGATTAAGTTTGAAAACTTAACCTGTTTATGCATTCTATGTAAAATAGAACTAGCGGATTTTTAGTGAATTTATGAATGCGATAATTTTATTTTAAAATTGATTTAAGAGGAATGATTACTTGCAATTGTTAAGAAACTCGATTCAATAATCCTAAACAGGTTTTATTATTCTTAATGTAAAGGTTAAAGCTGTTCATTGGAGCTATTTTCAATCGTTAATGTAAGGGTATTTTGTGGCCACTCCTTATTATTATAATATTTTTCCAAAAATATAATACATCATATACATAAAAAATAATTTTTGTAATAAATAATATTTTTGTTTATTTTATAGAATAACATAATAAATCATAATATGTCAGCACGTATTATACGGTCAAATCAAAGTTTAGTCTTACAACGTGTAACGAAACATAGTGCTGGTAAATATCAATGTTCGGCGATCAATAGTGAAGGTGAAACTATATCTAATGCATTAATATTCCGAGTTAAATGTAAGTATTAATTAATAACTGTATGAGTGTAATTCAAGACAGATTGATCTAAACGCAAAAAAAATTTTGCCGTAATTTATTGTTTAAGGTGTTATTAATTTATTCACAAATTATAATCAAAATGTACTAATTTTGAAGCTTTGTCCAAATTATGATATATATTATATGAAGTACACAGTTGAGAAAATCATAAGAAAATCTAATGCACATAATGAACATAACTTCGTTATTTTCTTTCTTAGATATATAATAGTATCAAAGATTTTAGATTGTATAGATTCTTAAATAAGGCACATAGCCTAGAGATGAGAAAAAATCGATTTTTTTGAAAATCTATAACAAAAAATATTGATGTTTAAATTCTAACATTGAAAAATTGATTACCTAATTCAATAAAAACTATTATTTTTATTCGAAAAATCAATTTTTAATAAAAACAAAAGGACCTACTTTTGTTTAAGATACCCCTCCCCCCATTTTTTTATACTCGATATATAAAATATGCCAAAGTATATTTAGTTTTTGTCTATATTTTTGAACGCTTTTGATCGTACTAACAAAATTTTAGTACAGGTATTTTGGTACATTGAATAACCTAATTATCTCATTTCCATCCATGTTTACCTAGCAAACCATCACCACCTCCAAATCGTAAAATTATTCGAAACCTATTAAAAAATATAGTGATATTTATGTGCTAATTAGTTGATTTATTTGTATTTTTGTGCTCAAACATTTTAGAAGAAACCGAATACTTTTAAGAAAGTCGAATATCTAAATAATTGACTCTGTGAATTTTTATCTTCACTTGTTTTTATATACGAAGTACACATCAGTAAAATTTTATCACCAAACTATCATATTATCCATAAATACAATGTTCATATTAATTAATATACATAAGTTATTAATTAATTTTATTTTAGATGCCCCAATATGCCGGAATGACCGAATCATCGTAATAGGAGCAAGTCGCTCAGAATCATTAAATATAAATTGTGAAATTGATTCGGATCCACAAGTTTATAAATACAAATGGAAATTTAATAATAGTGGAGAAACGATTGATATAAATATGGAACGATATATAAATAAGTCGAATGGAACAAATAGTATATTAGAATATACTCCAATCACGGACCTTGATTATGGAACATTATCATGTTGGGCTATTAATTCTATTGGACAGCAATTATTACCATGTGTATTTCAAATTGTTGCTGCTGGTAAGTATTTATTATAGCCATAATAAATTAGCAGAGCCTTTTATTGTAAAAAATCTAAAAATAATTTACAAACTTAAATGAAAAATATTTCAGCAAAACCAATCCTTTCTTAATTTGGATTACTCATATTTTCCGTATATTGATAATATAACGAAACTAGAATCATGAGTCCGATCAGTGGTCTTATCTCTCGGCAGATTACCTACTTAATTCCCAATTTACTTATGATTAAACCTTACTCTAGAAGCATTTCTATCTTTAGAAATTTCCAGTATTTTCTCCGTCTCTTATGGTTTGTTATTTACATTTCCTAAATAATCAATCGTGTGATTACACTTGTAGCTCCATTGAAAATTCTTATCAACAATCAACAAAATCTAACGCAATCATTCGTCATTTTTGAGTTTGTCTATATTATCAAAAATTTCACAAATCCCGTAATAGTCAACGACCTTACGAGAATTAGGATAAGAATAATAAATCACAAATAAATTTTTTGGAGACAGATTTATAAATCACGTCAATTTACTATCGTAAGATTAGTATTAATCCTAAATGAGGTTAACTGTCTGTCGCTTTGTTATGAAAGTTGGCTGAGCGGAATTAATTTTTTAACTCACTATTGGTTTATTCATTATTGATAAAATTGATTTATAATTAACAATTGAAAATTAGTATCTGATTATATCTTATTGAACATGTTGAATATGATGGAAAGCCCACGATTGGGAATGTCCTTCTTTATATAAACACCTGGAAAGAGATGACAGTTTGTTTGCCACTCTACTCAATCATAAAGTTTGGTTCTCACATGTAGATATCACAAGTATTGGTAAAAGATGACAAAACAGATTCTCATAGAATCTTTACATAATTTTGAAAACACATTTTAATTACAACTACATTATAGCAACATCATACAATGTAATTGACAGTCTCTAACAAATATTTGAAGTACAACGTAAAAATTCTTTCTAATTTGTGTGTTATGGCAATGCTTTAAAATATATCAAACGCATATAAAATAATTTGACCTTAAACTCAGGCAAATAACCCGACTCCACTTACACACTTTTACAAAAATCTTAGACACTTTTGATCTCGATAACTGGTGTTTCGCGCAGTCGGCGAAACAATAAGAAAGAATTGTGTTCATTGTTGAGGAACAATTATTTTTTCAAAACAAAATATACTTCTTTAGTTTTGAAATTTTAATACTGGACTTTTAACTTTAACATTTAGTGTACAGTGCGTTTAAGTTTTGCGAATCTTGCGACCTCAATATTGAATTTGTATCCGTAAGGAGACAGTTTATATCAGAGATATGCCAGATATCTGTATCCGTATACGATGATATCCGCAAGAAAAAAATGATCTGTATCCGTTTCATTTTCAGTGGATCTTCTAAATTCACTATCTAAATTCAACTTTATTTTCAAATTTATTGTTATTCAAATCAAATAATACTGCTAAGTGATATCACAAATCACAATCACATTTCATCACATTGTAAGGAAATTCAAAATAAGATCCGTACCCGTATCCATATCCGCGGATCTGGACCCAGATTATCCGTGTCCGTATCATCGGATCACCGTTTTTAACGAACCGGAACATCCCTGGTTTATATACATAAAATATTTCAGATTTTACCGATAATACCTATATATGTTTTGATTTTATCGCCATGATTAGTGAGTATATTAAACGGGAAACCACAACCGCGACCCTTGTACCTAGCTAGACCTTTTGCCTTTTAGAACACTCCATAAATTGAGGACAAAAATACCTAATCTTAACACAAGGTATCAATTATATTGTTATTATCTTGTTGGTGGAGCCGATTATTTCGTTTTTATTTCAACCTTCAGTCTAAATAGTCAAATGGGAGAAGTTATTAGAGACTTTACTCACTTGGCCACTGAGCTGGTATCATCAAGGTTACAATTGTTATACATGTTTCAGCAAAACCGCTGAATTAACTCACTAATTTTCAGACTATTTTAAATAACTTAAAACATATGAATGATAATTATTAATTATAAATTGTAATTTATAGGTAAACCATATTCTGTACGTAATTGTACATTATTAAATCAAACATTAAGTTCAATGAGTGTACAATGTTTGAGTGGCTTTGATGGTGGTCTACCACAATATTTTTTATTAGAATTATATACAACAACAATGTTACAAACAACATTATCAACAACAACAATTATTAAAAATAATAATAATCATAATTTAAATAATAAATATGGTTATTTAATATACAATCAAACAAATCAATATGAACCAGAATTTTTATTAACAAATTTACAAAGTGATGTCATCTATCATATTATTATATATGCAATCAATTCAAAAGGTTATAGTCAACCATTTATTATTGATAATATACAATTTATTGATTACGATAAACATACTGGTAAGTAAAATACGTCTTATTTTTTTAGTTATTACTTACCTTCTTTGATCAAACGAGAACTGGTGCTTTTAATACAGAGTGTATGGTTGTTCTTCAAGCACCTCAGTTCTTGTCTGAATTTTATAGCTAAGGCGGTTTATCAATAGCTGATGTCCTGACATAAACAAGTGTGCTTCTAAACCCCTATTGACATAATTTATATCATGTAACATACATTATATTTCATTCAATTTCCCATCACAAATAAAACTCAAAAGATACTTTAAGAAATTTGGTATGCACAATATTGACATGCAAAAACCTAGTGCTTGTCCGAAGAGTTTTTCCCGAAAAAGATTTCTAAGGAAATAATCAAAACTTCGATAAAGAAACAATAATTATTCTACAAGCACTAGGTTTATATGTCAATATTGTATACACGAAATTCCATAACATTTGAATAAATATTTTTTCAGGTATTTGTAATGGAAAATTATATGCGATTAACAATTGTTCATAAACCCCTATTAGTACACTTTATTTTTATTATCCGAGGAAGGAATAAAATGTATAAAAGTTAGTCTTTTTCTGTATATTTAAAAAATTTATGAAATATATTTCTAGTCCGGCAATTCGATGTGCTTTATTTTCATTTTTTTAATGAAAGGTATTGATGCCCAGATTTGCCATCAAGCATTAAAAATCTTCTAACTTTCACACTTCTCAAGTTATACTCAAACGCGAGTTCTTCCTGTGTATTTCTGATGTTTTCATAGCTTCCGTTCTCTATATTCCCGTTTTTAACTATTGCATATTGAAATTGGTTAAGTTGAAAGAAAGCTAGATTAAGAATAGTTAGATATTCGCTTGCTACGAAACAAATCTTCATCCTTGCCTGGAAAATGAGCTTATTATTTTTAATTCAAACTGAAAGCATAAACGAAAAGCCTGCGTAGAAGGCTTAGTAGATGGGTACTTATTTTAATTTTTATGACAAGAAGCATCATTGAATGTCGAGTGGGTCTCTTTATAAAAGATGTTCGGAAATAACTTTAAGGGGGATAACAGGGGGAGAACAGGGATATCGCTTTGTGCAACAAAATGTGACAAGGGAGTGCGGGGACTCTGAGAAAACATGACATTCAAAGTTCATCATACAATTCTACAATTATTTTTCTGACATTTTTTTAAATATATTTTATTTTCTCTTACGATATTAACAGTAAGGAGGGGGGTAAACCTGACGTACACATCCCTCAAAACTGGTGGTAAAAGAAAAATTAGGCGTGAGTGATGTATTTATAAACGGACTTTTAGTTATTGTCCCTTACAGTGGCGTTTATTAAATTTCATGCTGGTTCGTGTAAATATACATTATTAATTGGAATATTAATTATTTGTTTTAGTATTAACAAACGATTTATTACCAATATCAACAACAATTATTGGAGTATTTATTGGTATAACATTTACATTAATTATAATTACATTCTATATTATAATTAAAATACGTAAATCAAAGGATACGACACAATCATGTTTATTAGCCATACAACAGCAACAACAACAGCAACATTTTATAAATAATAATAGCAATAGATGCGACCAACAACAGCAACAACAACAACAATTAATAATTACACCAACAACGACAATTATATTAACAACTACAACAATAACAACGACAACAACATCAACATTAGCTGCGGCAACAGCAACAACAATGGCTTCAGATAAATCGAATAATAGCAATAATATGTTGATTATGTTACAATCACAGCAGCAACAACAGCAACAACAATATATCAATAATACAACATCATATGAGCAACACCAACAACAGCATGAACCCGATCCAGATGTAATATTACCATCGAAATATAACAATGGTAGGCAAATATCATTAAATATTTATTTATTTTAACAAGTTTTTTAGCTGGTTAAGCGCTCTGCCACACCATAGATTTTTTCAACACAGCAACGAAATTGAGTTAAATGTTGCCTACCACACTAGAGTTTATTTACAACGTGCGTTGAAGCGAACGGACTTCAAACGTACATCAGTTTTAGCGCACGTCAAACGGACGTTGCAGCTTTCAATGAAATTAAATATAGCTTGACACGCTAGGATTTGATCGTATTTCACAATTAGATATTTTTAATTTATTTACAGTTATATGTATTTATAAGTATAGTTTATGTTTCATCTTGTTAAATTTGTGTATTGTGTTAGGTAATAATTCTATGGTATTGTGTAAATAAATTGTCATACCCGGTTTCGTTGTATGTAAGTAAGCTTAGGAATATATTTATATGATATGTTTTTGAAATATTTAACAAATAGGGGGTGTGCCACCATGCATTAAACATAAGTAATTTTAAAAAGCTAACATTTTCTTTTTACTTATTAGGAACATGCGGTTTTTTGTGCAATCGGTATGAAATAACATAGGAAATTTTATTGCATTACCGCTTTTGATTAAAATCTTCAAAAATACCTACTTTTTTTCTATAATTACTAGAAAGATGAAATTTTTTGCTATCGATGTGAAATAAAATCTTTCGTTTTTATTGCATTCTATTTGGGGATATCACCAAAAATACTACATTTTTCCAATAAATAGAAAAACTACAATTATATCCCATCCCCCTTTAAAATATCTTAAAATACCCAATTTTTTATGCAAGTTAGAAAGATGCGATGTTTTAAAATCGACGCGAAATGTTTTTTGAACATTACTTTTTTACTTTTTGCAAACACACTCTGTATTTTTTTATGCCAAGTACCAACTTTCGTAATTTCATTCATCCATAGTTTTATTTTTATTTTTTGGTTTCTCTTTTAAATATGTATGTACAAAATATGATAATTTTAAAACATCGCCTGGTCCCATAATTAGAATGAATTATTTTTTAATTAATAAAATTATAAACAACTTTGTTGTTCGATATATATTACAAAAAATATTATTTGCAAATGAGCCATGTATTTTTTGAAAATAACAAAATAAAAATCAGACAAGTTTTAACCATGTTACAATAGATAATAAACAAAATACCAACATTCAACTCGTACGACGTTCACTGAGATAAACGCACGTTTTATAAACTATAGTGTGGCAGCTCGTATTTAACACAATAGAAAGCTAGAACGTCCGTTGTATATCAAACTCTAGTGTGACTTCTTGTATTTAACAGAATAGAAAGCTTGAACGGATGCTGGTTTCAACGGACGTTAGTAAAATAAACAGTAGTATGACAAAGCGCTTAAGTTTCAGTTATACTGTTCCAATTATATATTTATGTATGTATATTTTATTAATGATATTAAATTTACAGATATTTTTACAACAACAACATTGACATCAACAATAAACAAGTATCAACAGCCACAACAACAACAACAACAGCCTTCTACAATATTACTACGGAATGAACTATTGGATTTCATCAATCAATCAGATATAAACATCTTTAATTCTAAACAACAACAGCAGCAGCAACAACAACAATATTATATTGATACATTAGTAAGTGAAATGAATAATTAATGATAGTAATATGGGTACTCCTCATAAAGCTTTCAAACATCCTATGTTTAATTGAAATATTTATTTCGTAAATTGTTTAAATCGGCCACAATTACAGTTTAAATTTAGCTAGTTAAACTTTTTTCTATAAATACCCGGCGCAACGATCCTATTTGAAGTTTTTACGTTGCCGTCTCCCGGTGCGAGACCGCGACACATATAGGATGGTCTTCGTCCATCCTGAGTTTTTCTAAAGCCATGATCAGTTACTAAGCTTAGATAAACCCACAAACTGTTAGGCCCCCCATATTATAAGATATTTAAACATTAAGAGAAGTAGAAAATAGAATATGCTACCACACTTGGAATCGAACCCGGATCGTTATCAAGAGAGATCAGTGTGTGTATTGGTACCACTAAACCACTCCGCTCCAAGCTAGTAAGTCAGACCGTTCACTAAATTTGCAACGAGTAACATATCCTCCTCCCTATGATAATTATTACGATTAGCAATTTCTTACTGATGCTGACTACTTTATAATCGAAATACGTATTCATAAAATACAAAAATTATTCATCGGAATTTATTAGAAAATTCCTACAGTTCTTATTGATAATATTCATTTAATTTATAGTAAATGTCTATTTCATATCTGTTTAACGTATTTTTAGAAGGGAGGCAGAGGTTGAAACAAAGTTTTAGTCATTGTATATCACCAAAAATACAATAATATTTTTTGAGATAAGCCAAAATTAAAACTATAAGTAGTAGTAAAATTAGTTTTAAATTAAATACTTCTATAAATAATTATCTTGTGATCAATTATCTTTCGAAGTCGAATCTAATCATTTATTTAGTTAAAACTTGTTTCTACTCCAAAAGATAGTTCAATTCAATTCAATTCTTTATTCATTCTTATTTTAAAACAATAAATAATTGTACGGAATAAGTCAAAATACTAGGATAGGCATATAAAGGGAAGGGGAAGGTATGTGCAGCTGACTTTATAAGGAACTATCACAGTGGAAAACCAAATGGAAAAACATAGAAAACAATTGGTAAGGATAGCCGGCATCCGATATTAATATCAAATGTCTTCCGCTGAAATATCATTGAGGAAATGATTCGATTCAGGATGTGGACTACACTAAATACATAAAAGATTTTAATAAAAGCTGTAAAATTATAGAAGACAACAAGTTTACTTGTACAGTTGAATCGATGCAAGATTAAAAAACAAAAGATGATGCAATTATCAATCAACATAATTATAGTTAAAATTTAAATTGACTATTTATTATCGATTCAACTGGGAAGTCAAATTTTAGGTAGAAATGTTCTTACAAAATAAATATAAATTTAAATAAGTATACATAAATCTATTCCTAATGCAATTATTCGAAGCACATTGTAAGTCACTCAGCAAACAAAGAGTACTTGTCTATAATTAATCTTAAAGAAATGGAGTCCAAGGCTCAATCTATCTCTCAATCTACCTCTCTCTATGATACTACTTACACATAATTTCAGCACAAGAAAATTATTTTTTTTTAAATTAAATAAAAAGTTTATTACTATGTAAATAATTAACTGTTTTATTTGTTACGTTCATTTATTATTTATATAATTTTAGTGTAATTTACCACAAGAACAACCAATAACAACAACAACATCAACAATGTCACCAATCGGATGGAACGTATATCATGGTGGTACATTAAAACGTGGTGATCATATTGTAACGAGTGATATTAATTATGATATACAAGATTTACATTTAAAACAACAACATCATCAACAACAACAACAACAACAACAACAATACAATAACTTAATAAACAATAAATTAATAATACCATGTTCGAATATTGATATAACATCAATTGATTATAGTAATTATGATGCAAATATAACAGCATCTACAATAACACCATTATCATCATCGACAACAACAACAACAACAATAACAACACCATTAATAACAACAACAAATACAGCTGATTATGAATTAAATGGACATGCGATCAAAGAACGATTGATGGCAAGTCGCATACCTGAAAGTTGTGTTTAATTATTTTTTCTTGTTTAATGTTATGTTTTTTAATCAATAAGTTTTATTTTTTACAGTTTTAATAGACCAGGGCAGAAGCTTTTTAATAATGTAAAAAGTTAAAAAAAAAATTATAGTAGGATGAAACCTATTGGAAATGATAGAGAATACAACAAAAATAAAAATAAAAATTATTTACGGGCGATCTGAGGTCGGTAAGTGAAAGGTGGTGAGTTTTTAAGTGTAAAACACGCTTTATATCGAATTCCGGCAAAACTACAAGTCCTATGGAAAAAAGTTAAATGGCAAAGGCACCCTAATTTTCAATCGAAAAATTTTGAGGTAATGTGAAAAAAGTGTTAATACAAAGGTTGTAAATCTTTATATTCCTTACAGCTTTGCCTTTTTCCATAGGATTTGTAGTTTGGCCGAAAATTGAGATAAACCGTGTTTTACTCTTAAAAACTCACCCTCTTCCACTTCTCGACCTAATTCGCCCATAAATTATTTTTCCTTTCATTTTTGTTATATTCTCTTTTGTTTCCAAAAAAAATTATACTAGGTTTCATCCTACTATAATTTTTTTTTGGTCTCAAAAATTCTTGACCCTGGTCTATAATATATGCATAAAATTTAAAAATCTTGTTTAATGGATCAATACATCCACATACATCCAAACGTCCTAGCAAATAATATTAGACAATCAACAGGCGATATAAATAAAATTTATTCTGAAAAGTGAACAAAATTTGAATCTATCCAAACTATTAAATGAAAGTAAATCGTATAGACATGTTTTCGCGCCTAAACCTCTGAGAAGAGTGGTAAAATTTGACAAGAAGATTGCTATCTGAGGAAAGGGAATATCTTAAATTGTAAATGTTCAACAATGCATCATCAAAATCATCGAAATTTCAACGATTGATACCAAAATCCAAAAATGGAATATTTGCCATTTAAATAGATAAAAATTCTTAGTCAATCGCTCATTAATTATATAAAAATAGAATTCCATAATATTTCAATCACTCGAAAACACAAACATTTGTTACTATTCATTTGATTGCCATTTTTTACATAATTTCAATAACCAAATCAGAATAATCAAAAAATTATTTGCCCATAAAAACGACCATTTCTAATAATAATAATATAAAAAAAATGTTTAAATTTTGTGCATATAGTGTTTCACTATACAGTGAAAATCATTTAAAGCGTTTCATGCATTTTTAAAACAAAAAGTTTTTCCAGAGAAAATATTTCTAAAATAACAAATTATTTTATATTTAAAAATGTTTTTTTCGATATAAAATTTTCGCTTTGAAAAACTTTTGCTTTCATATCTAGATTTTACACGCCAAATTTCATAACATTTGGATAATTTTTTATTCGTTCGTGAAAATTGAAGGAAATACAATATGTATAATAAATCAGATATTGTCTATATTATACATGTCCCGTTTTTATTTGAAAAATACATGGAGCACTTTAAATTACACACCTTGTCTTAAATAAAAGTTAAACAAGAATTTAATTTATCATTATGTTTATTTTGAAAATCTTTATTCTTGAGTTTCAATAAAAAAAATAATAATAAAAAAGACGTATAAATAATCAGTATTACCATGTTGTATTGTTTAATTAAATAAATAGAGTAAATAAAAAATAAGAATAAAAATAAGCTTTAATTAAATAATATTAATTAATTTTAATTAGGATAAGTATCTATTCCACTTATGAGAAATTTTATCAATATATTTTATTAAATTAGTTGTAGTGTCTACTTTCACGGTGGTATCCTTATTCTCTCAATAGAAGCAAACAGATCTTTCGAAATAGAAAGTTCTCATTGTATGTCTGGAGAAATAGGAAGTTCTCATTGGAGACTGTAATTCAAAAAATTTAAAACAATATTTTTCAAAAGTATTAATGAAATTCATCAAACACCGTTTTCCTTACGGATGATGATAGCTCCCTTAGTAAATAAAAAGTTCCGACTGTACCCAAGGACAACCTTTGATACACGTTGTTTTTCTTCAATAGGTCATTAAAAAATTTTGTAGTGAAGAGACATAAATTGTGGGAAATTATTATTATTATATTTTTATTCTAATAAAAATCAGATTCAATTTTGTTTTTAATAATATAATTATTAAAAAAATAAAATCAATTTATAAACAGTTATTATTTAAAAGCTCAATTTGATTTGAGAACAAAAGTAAAACATTAATTCACAATTTATATATCCCCTATTTAAAATTTCTATTTTTTAAGAAAACACCGTGTATAAAGAAGTATTTACATAAACAGAATAAAGGTTGTTCCAGCTTGGTATAGTAAAGTAAAGACATAAACACACACATTGTTGGCACACACGGATAAAGTGACTTATTATAGGCAAAAACAATTGTTATGTTATATATTTTGTTATATATTGTGTCTATATTGTGAAGTATTTTGCCTATAAAATGATAAAATTAGTATTTTTAATTTTAATATACCGAGAACAAAACAGTTTGGTACAATATTTCTTTCTTAAATAATTCCTTAATACTATCTTAGTTCTTTTTAAATTATATCCTGAGTTTTTGTGACATAATAAGTAACAGTAAGTTTTAAGCTTTCAATGGTAAATGACCCTCGAAAAAGCTGGAACAAACTTAATATACAGCATAGCTAACAGCCATTCCAATTAACTTTTTTATTAAGAGTTTAAAATAATATTAACAATTTTTTTTACATAATTACCAGTGTTTAAAGCAGATGGATTTCTAAAGTCTTCTAACAAAACTTCATTGCAGTCAAAATGATCACATAACCACCTAATATTCAGGTAAAACATTTGAAAGCCTTGTACTTAAATAGAAAAAAAAGATTATGCTATCGTGATACTAGACACAGTAATATCATTTTTATGTTAATAAAGTTTTATCTAGACGCCAATCCAATTATCGTAATCGATGGATGTACAACGCTGAATTATGAGCACAAAAATTCTACAAAAATATACATTTCAACATTTTTAAAAGCTTTTATTAAACATGCAACTTCCTCTTATCCTACGAAAATAAAATTTTACATTTTGGTTCAGTTACGAAAACAAGACATATTATTTTAGAATAAATGCCTCAAAAATTATGAGTTTTTGCCAAAATTGTAAAACAATTTTATAATTTAAGAAAAAAAAATTAAATTGAAAAATGTATTATTGACAACTTAAAACTTCTTCTTGATAGAAGAACTTAAAAGTAATAAAGTAATGGAGAATTTATTTTCATAGGTTTAAATTTGAAAAAAATCGTTTCAAACTTTTCTATGAATACAATAAATAAATTCCACAGGTTTCCAGAACAGGTTGATTTATGTGCCTTTTCTGAGATCTGTCGTCTTTAGCAATGGATGGTCTTTTACATTGTAAACATGAGTTAAAAATGAATAAAATTGACTATTGAAAAAAAGTTTCCTATATTCAAATGTAAGAAATGATATAAATCTCAAATAAAAATCAAACTCGAAGCAAAATAAATCAATAAATTAACTTCACTTAAGAAAATTAACATCATGGAAAAGGATAGGTTATATGAAAAACAAATGCATATAAACATGTGGGACAAGGACGCGCTACGTGTAAGTGAGCAAAAACTCGGTATTTCTGAAATGTATTAGATTAGAGAACGGGAATCAACTGCCTTCAATATTTTCTTCGGCATCGGTCAAAACACTCGAGCCTGACTTGGCTTGGCTACGTGCTTTTGATGACATTGTCTAAGCAAAATTTTTTTCTCAAAAATCTTACGATTATACAATTTTTTCAACTTTTATGATACGATAATTAAAATCCATTGGCTACAAATATGTTGTTCATAACTGTAATAAGTTTGATGATCGAAACATCCATCGAATACAAAAAGAGATTTGGAGCCAAGACTAGTTGTAAATGATATTTATTCATTTCAAAGATGGTTGTGAATATAATTTTAATATATTTTAATATAATTAACAAATAGTCAATAAATTGAAAATGAATCAATCAATCAATCAAATCCAAATGTTATAATTAATTACAATTAGTTAGTATATAAATAATTCATTTTTAAACAATATCTCAATTCTTAATAGATTTTAACTTTTTAAACACTACCCGAGTGAAACGATCATAATTATAAATAAACTAATATAGATTACATAAAAAAAATTGGTCATAATTTTTTTATATAAATAATAAAAATACCAATATTTTTGATTGCCTGAGAATTTTTAAATCAATAAATGTTAAATTCGAATGATATTAAAATTCAATATTCAAAAAATACAATTTTAAAATAAAAATACTACAAGTTTATCATTGAATTACCAAATTGAAAAATGTCTGATATATTTAAATTAGACCAGGCCACTCACTGAATAAATTGCCTGAAGTCCTAATTTTGTTTTTATCAAAAGTGCATCATAAAAATTAAGGGTTTGGTGCAGTGATTCTCAACTACTGTATTGGGGTAATTTTGTGCAGCTCCATACGGGGCGCTAGTGGCCAGGCGCATTCGTTATATGATAGATATCTTGAAATTTTCAGACGGGAGAGGGATGCTGGATGTCACATTTTTCCTCTCACGACAAAAAGTGTAAATCCTTCTCTGCTTTTATGTTCCGCCAAATTTTAAAAATGTAAACAATAAAAATTAATTTCTTTGCACTTTTTTATATAGATATTTACAGATATTGGAGAGGCTGCTGAAACAAAAATGTAGGGTTGAGAATCACTCAATTACCGTAATACCATAATGAAAATAATACTTTTTTTTATATATATTTAAGTGCAAATGAACTACTAACATATATCTTTAATTCTATATCTAAATTTACGTACCTATAATAATTAATAATTAATTAGTGGTCCTCCAACCATTTATTTTTTTAACTCACCAATTTGAATTACATGTTTTTCTTTCTAAAAATCATTTCTGAAGTGGCAAATATTCACATTGTAATTTGTAGGACAGATCGGTCAAAGATATGAGCAACCTGTTTTACAACATAAAACCATTTATTTGTCTAAGGAAAGAATAGTTACTCAAATCTTATGTAAGAGGTAAAATATTTGTATAAAATATATTTAAAATTTAACGAAAACTTCAACACCAGCGACATCAACACTTATTTTCTCAATAAACGATTTCGCACAAGAGTGCATATCGAAAGTGTGTTTTTTAAAATTAACATATTAATTATTTTTTGTGCATATCAACATATCTCAACATATCTTTTGTATATCAAAAGACAAAATAAAATTTGTCAACATTCATATCAATGGTAATTAACATTATATTTTATGAAAAAAATACACTTCTTGAAAAAAAATGGTGATACCTATCCATGTAATGCAAACCAAACAGCCAGTCACTTGGGTAATTAGTATGGCATCAAAAAAAGGCACGCTGCATGTGATGTGAAACAGCTCATGAAACTTTTTAAATGATTTATGTTTTAAATTTGAATCGTAATGGATTTAGAATTATTTTTTAACTGGCTTTTCAACTATTTAGAATTTTTTCATTTTACTTGAAATTATACAGTATATCACAATCATACAAGAAACCAAAAAACTATATTCAGGCAATAAAATTTGTAATAAATTTGAAATAATGAAGAATTGAAAACAATACATTCAACCTAGAAATCGAACACCGAATCTCTTACATTCAACGAGAAACGAAACAAAGAAAATGATTCAAGTTTAATTTTAAATATCAAATTCATTTTTTTTCAGAATAATAACGTATTCAGAATAATTATGTATTTATTTGCGCTCCAACGATATTTTAGTTAAACTAACTTTGAGACAGGCAAAAATTAAATGTTAATTCGGCATTATGTTTATGTCCAATGTGTTAAGTTCAGAAAACTAAAACATTAATTTAGACATTTTATTTAATGTCCAAATTTCCATTATCTTTTTCGAAACATTAAACATGAATTTTTAATTGCTTTTTTTTTACTAAAACCATCCTGGCAAATACAAATAAACAAATAGATGTTCCGTTTTATAATATTAATTATTAATTAATAAAAGAGACAAATTCCGTGAATACCATGACGTACGTCCTTTTATAAAGGCTGAAATTTTGTCAAGGGATACTTACTAATGTAAGAAACAATGTTTGGGAGTAATAACTCTTGAGTTTTGGAGGCTTCGCCAAGAACGGGAAGCAAAAGTTTTTTAAAAAGGAGTAAAATATAACAAACATTTTTGTCAATTAGAAAATTACATAGAAAAGTTCCATTGCATTTTTTAGTTATTATTAAAAATAAGAAAACCAAAACGTCTAAAATTTAACGATAGAGGGCTATATAACGAGACGATATATAGCCCTCTTATTTTTAATAATAGTCAAAAAACGTAAAGAACCATATTTGTCCAAAATTTTATGTTCTACAATATTTATTCCTTTGTAAATTATTTTTTCTTTTGAATAATCCTAAGAACATATTTAATTTATAGCGGGCGCATACCATCAGAGTTTCTGATCAGAAAATCTGATGTAACTAAATAACATGTATTTTATATTAGACCCCGCACACGGTAAGATTTTTACATAAGACATCAGATTTTCTGATCAAAAAAACTGATGGTGTGCGCTTAGCATCACAATTTCTGATCAGAAAATCTGACGGTGTGCGCCCGCTCTTTCATACCTTCTTGATAGATGCTACTCAATATTTATAATTCCCAAACATTGTTCCCAACACAAGTAACAACACATAATTTCAGCTTTTTAAAAATGACGTAGATCTAGTACTCATGGTAAAATCTCTTCATATTAACTATTGAATTAATTTTAATAAATAATTCCTAATTACAAAATAAGTGTTTTTAATAAATACAACATTAGTATTTAATTTAAACGAATATCGAATATCAAACGAATTAATAATCAATTTTTATAAATAATCTTATTACTTACCTACTTAATTCATTATTATAGAGATATATTAAGTATATGTACTAAAAATATACTTTAAATAATTTTAAATAAAAAAATGAATAATGTCTGTCCATTTCTTAACATAAATATAAATATTATATATATATATATATTAAAAAAGAAATAAAAAATAACAATTTATTAAAAACTAACTACCTATTGAATGTACATTTATATAAATTAAGTATAATATAAAAATAAAATTAAATGATTCAAACAGTTAGACTAAATGTGATAATAATTATTATAAATAAATAAATAAAATAACATAAATTAAAAATATTTATTTATATTGTGTTTTTATTAACTATTATTATCAATTAATTCATTAGTAATAATATTGTATATTTGATTTTGTATAAAATATGGATAAAAATATCATTTTGTTTTTAATTATTGTAGCTAATCTGTTGTACATATAACTTTATCAAATAATTGTTATTTCATTTGATTAATATAAATAGTTTTAATATAACAATTATTTATAAGAATTTTAATATAGGTAATTAATTATAGATACTCTTCACGTTTAATTTCGTTATTGCATTCTGCAAAATAAATATAAATTATTATTGTTTTGTAATAAAACAAAATTAAAATTAATCATGGCCAACTTAGGATTACCCACTCACTACCACTGTATTTGAGCCGAATTTCATTCGTTGGGGCATCTCTTAAGGCCTGCATAAACCCAGTATTCGGTAGTCGCTGGAGGCCAGATATGAAAAATATGAAAGATGTACAAATTAATCGAAACGCATTTCATTCATTTCAACCATCCAATAAAAGAAATTCTTTTTTATCCATTGTCATTGTTACTAAAATTATTCAACTTCAAATATTTAATGGCGAGTACTTATTGAGTGATATTTATGTATTGTTTATTTAATCATCCGTTATGCAACAATTATTGATTAATACGCTTTATTAGGCCTATCGCACACCATCAGATTTTCTGATCAGAAAATCTGATGTAACTGAATGTAACATGCATTTTATATAAGACCCCGCAAACGGTAAGATTACATACGAAAATCTCATGGTGTGCTCGTACATATAATGCTGTCTGGAGTTGCATCAGAATTTCTGATCAGTAAGTCTTACGAAATAGGCTACCTTTTACCCAAAAGATTTGTTGGAGTTCGTTTTACGTATCCAATGATATCCGATGATATGCGCTTGCTTAAAATTTTTATCAGAAGTAACAGATTTTCTGATAAGAATTTCTTATAGGACTGTCCGATGGTGTGCGTTGACCATCAGATTTTCTGATCCGAAAATCTTCCAGTGCGAGCTGACCTTTAAGTCCAAGCATGGTTGTTTTGCCGATGGATTTGATTATGTATGTCATTCAATTTCTTATCATTGTATGGTCAATAAGATTGAGCCCAATCTAATATATCTAATTGACCGGAATAATTGGGCTCACCAAAACAATTTTTACTTATATAAAGCCATTATTATATAAACACCACTAATTATTAAAACAAATTAGGTGAATATAAAAGTTATGAAATTAAGTTCGCCATAAATTTCTGTATCGCCCATTCTTTTCATTATTTCAAAAAAAAAAGAATAATAATAATAATAGAGTTTGGCGCAATTCGGCTTTGATTTAATAACATTGCAATAACGATTTTAAACGTTGTACACTGTTACGTTTTAACATATTTATTAATCATGTCAAATAGATGACAATAAAATTATAATTAACAATTGTAATTAAAAACAAATATAATTATTTACCTATAACAAATGATGAAATCACAGAAACCCATTGCGATAAAATAACCGTCAAAAATAATATCAAACTGGCTCAGACCACCATGATTTCTGACCTATTGTTGATATCATATACATCATATATTTCGATAATCTTTAAAATGTATTTGATATTATTTTTACGGATATTTTATCATAGGATTAATTTTTCGTCTCAAATGAATGTAACTTCATAAATTGTGCGGTATGTATGGTGATATGGTATGTACGTATGTGTGTATTTATGTATGTAAATTGTAAAGAAATGCAACCGACATAACAACATTCATCGGTTATTTTATGTTGTTCTTCAAATAAAAATAATATCAATTATTGTACTTCAACTAAATTATAATTATATAATATGAATTTAAATAATTTTTTTTTCTTTTATTCTTTTATCCATCTCTATATTTTTCCAAAATCTTTATTACCTAAGAATTTTCTTTATTCAAATTTCCTAGCTTGCATTGTTTACAGTTTCGAAACGTAGTAAATCAGCCATAATATTTGGTGTGGCTAGTATCCTGAAAAACTTCAACCAACACAACCAACAAGACAATGTACTATTTTAATGAAGCAAAGATTAACTTTATTTAATATAAATACCGGAAATGTATAAAATTGAATAATTTGTTTGATAATAAAGTAGTTTTTTGATACTCAAGTAAAAAAAGACTCATTGATTTTAAATAACTACATTCGCTGTACAACTACCTAGAATCGTAATTTTAACTCTATATACAGGGTGGTGCAGAGGAAACGCATGTTTTTCGAACCGCTAGTACGCGGCGACGGGAGGGGGTATTGACCTTGAACGAATGTTAGCAGACAGCCCATGCAATGCCGTTTCAGTCGCCATGGAGCGTTGGAGCGTACAACATCGTGTGTTCGTTGTAGAGCAGTTTTTTAGAAACAATGATTCTGTAGTCACAGTGCAACGTATTTTTCGTCAATATTTTAGAGTTGGACGTCATGGTGCAGTGCCTGATCGAAATACCGTACTCCGATGGGTTGCAGCGTTTAGAAGTACTGGTTCTGTGATGAAAAAGAAACCACCTGGTCTTCCCCGTTCAGTTCGTACACCGGAAAATGTAGACCGAGTCAGAACGGCAATTGTTGCTAGTCCTAGACGATCGACTAGACGACATGCTGTAGCGATGGGTATGTCACGTCGTTCGCTTCACCGCATTTTACATGATGACCTCAAGTTCCATCCGTACAAAATAATGATCGTCCAGCAACTTAACGAAGGGGATTTTGTCCAGCGCAGAGAGTTTTGTCGCATAATGGATGAAACGTTTACGGTGGACCCTAAAGCAAACCTATTTTGCTCATTCATGAACTTAAACTAGCTTTTTAGGCTTAGAATATAATCAGTTAAAAAAGTGATTGAGGTATATGTCAAATTTGAACATAAAAACAATTCGAATTTTAAAGAAGTGAATATAACAACCATCAGAGTTAATTGTTCAGATACTCGACATATGATTAAGTATCAATGTTGGAACAATTTTTAGTCATAAGCACTCTTAAAATAAATATAATATAATAATTTGAATTGTTATTATATGTGTTAATTAGCTAAATTTCAGCTAAAATTGTGGTGAATAGAAGCATTTTAAGATAAAATATTTCAAGTTGTTTTTTTTCAAGAAAAAACTTTCTTTTATGGTTTAAAAGTCATTCATTGGACCCAATGGATCGATTTTCTCAATAACGAACTTAAATTCACTTTTTATGTCTAGAATATTTAGTGATGGATGTACGGACATGTGGAAATTAGCTAATTAGGTAATTTTATGAACACCTGTAAAATTAATATAAACAAATGTTGTTTGAGACTTCAATATTTTCTAGCACTAGAAACTTTAGACTTAAATTAATATGCTCTGACTTATTGAATATATCTGTCGAGTATAAAAAATAACTTACTTTTTAACCTGGATAATCTAAACATATGAAACGGGGGAGCATATTATAATATTACGAGGTGATGTTATTAAGTGGGAATAAATTCAATACAAGTTAAATCGTGGAGTTCAAATATATATGACTCATTCTTGCTGTACATAACTTTTAAAGCTTGTGTTCCAAAAAGCATCCACCACGCCGGCCAAAACAATATAACGTATATATCGTTCTGATCAGCGAGTTGATATGTATTTTAAAAAACATGGCTAAAGTGATAGGTGTACTGCATTCTATCTTTCTACCCTTTCTCCTATCACTACATAGTAAATTATACATAGTACATTAAATGCCATCTAACATTTTTATTGTTTTATTCTACGTAATAGTAAAAAGTAACAATAAAATGATTATAGTCTTATTAATCACATAAACAACTGAAGGTAGGTAGTCTTCCACCAGACTGCGCTAGGCATCATTATATACGACAAAAAAACGAGGTAAGATCGTAGACCATACTTTACTATTTACAATAGAATTTGTTCTAATTTATTAATTATAATACAGACTAGCTTGATACTTGCCGCTTCGCTGCCATAGAACTATAAAAACATATCATACTTAATAATATTTAGTTTAACTGGCAATTTCCTTTTATTGCTTTTTCTTTGAACGCTTATACAGGATACAAATAGAGGGTAACTTTCTACCACATTTTGACTTTGTTAGGCGATGAGTTTCAATAAAATACGACACACGATTTCCTTCACTTCTGTTAAAGAATGGTTATGCAAAATTCGAAGTAGATTGAAAGAAGGAATCACGTTGTCCCATATAAAAATAGCCCCGTTTTTTAATCCTTACATATGGGAAAATCGAATGCCCGGTATTGGCTGTGGTACTCATATTCTTGATGGATAGTATATTGAACTTCAAAATAAGAAGGTTCCAGTGATACTTTAATGATGCGATATGCACACTTTATATAGTTGACCTATTCTATCTCCTATTCCGTACGAAGATAGAAATAGGACTTAGAATAGAATAATTTCAATAAATTTCAATATAAAATTCCATATAACTTGTGTTCAATTTTTATTAAGAACAGAAAATTTATTTAGAATAGAAATTTGATTTTTAATTTCAAATTTAGATTTTGGTTTCGATGGAAATGGTGCTAATAGAATTTGTAACATACTTCAAGTGAGAACTTGTAATAAAAAAATTGCCCCCGTTTTTCATCCGGATCCCGATGACATACAATGAACACACCCTTCAAGTATCAGGTCTCTACGATCAGTAGTTTTGGCTGTTCGTTTTTCCGTCAAAAAATCATTCAGGACAAATCATTATATATACATAGATTATAAATGTACACTTGCCATTTGCTATTTTTATCCGACTACGGCCAATTAAAAAGGTTGGGCAATTTAACAGTCTTTGTATGAATGTGTGTATGTTCTAATATAGCAGTTAGACTACAGATCCAATTTTGATGAATAAGGTGTCCATCGATTCGTTATTACCTACATTACGAGTGTCATGGACACTAATTTATAAGATTAAAATCTATATAGTGAATGTTACAGCAGAAAGAGTAGGGATCACAAAAATCTGTATTAAATGAAAGAGCTCATTTGTACAGTTCAAAAACACATAATACATTAATCCATTCACTTAAGGAGGACTGAAACATAGTACTGAAACGTCCTTCATTATGTAAAATCTTTCTATTTTCGCGCACAAATAACTCAAAAGCTACTTATTCAAATATTTTGAATAATATTGACATGAAAACGGAGGGCAGGTCAAGTTTTTCTCGAAAAAAACTGTTTGAAATATAAATTTTTATTTTTTCCTTAAAAATTTTTCGAGAAAAACTCTTCGACAAGTCTTCTTCAAGATATTTAAATTCTCCACAATTTCAGTTCCAACTAAGCAAAATACATTCAATATAGAAAATTTAATTCTCTTCAAAAAAGTGTTGTAAAAATCTTAAAATTTGACCTACTTTTCAGTTATTTTGAAATAACTGGATGATGGGTATTATAGCCTCCCATTAAAACAACGCACCCCTGTAAAAGGGGCACTTTGTACGTACTCTAAACGTAAAATTTTTTTTTCATATCTTGCGGCATTAAGTTTTGTTAAAATGCCAGTTGAAACTTGTATATTTAACACGTGGTTTCTATTCTGGTTAATTTTAAAGCGAACGTCTTATTATAGACATCAAAATGAATATCTATAATTAAAGGCATAACAATTATATATCTATGAGAAAATTATAACAAGCGGTATTCGGTAAAAATTTTTATGAATCTTTTCGTGTTAAAATTTGATTAATTATTTTTAAATATTTTAATATTCACAACAAAACTGCAAATTTTAATTCTTGTTGGTATTTTTGTTTTTTAAAATTTTAAGATTTCAAAATTTGATTTGAAATGATTTCAACCATTGTCAAATCCGCTTTTGACTCTCATTGATTTAAAAATGCGATGACACTCATTGTAACATGCTAATTACGGATGTAATAATTATTGAAATAATTATATAAAGTATATATACAAATACATGGTATTTAATTAATTTGCAAAGATAATTGTCATCATATTCGAATTAAAATACAATATATTATACAATGACAATATGATATGAAGTACAGAATTAGGACACGAGAATTTGTTAATAAAACAATAAATGTGTGTGAAAATAGTGAATAAGGTCATATTATGTGACCTTACACACATCTTTATTTTTACTAAACAAATCATAAAATAAGGATGAAATCTGAAACACTCAGTATACACAGATAAATATTTGCATGTTGATAATTATTTTACTTTATAGTCACTAATTAATAATGGGATATTACTTACATCTATTACCTATCATACGTACTGTACTAATCTATATTATAATTTATATGTAAATTGTGATGCTTGTCATAAGTGAATTTCACATTTATATCAATTTTTACTATTTATTAATCATGTCAATCGAAACAAAACGTTAATTAGGCTTACTTTCTCCAAATATTCTCATGACCTCTATTTTTAAAAAATTATTAAATGGAAAATGTATTTTTATGATTAAAGAATTGAACAACCAATTATAATTTTAATTTATATCCATGAAGGATAACATAAATTGTGTCCTTGTGTCCATTTTTCATGGTTTCTTAAAAATATATAAGTATCAGTTAGTAACCAATAAGGAATAAATACGGAATTTGAGAGCTCTCTTACTAAAGCTAAACAAGACACTGAAATCTAAGATGTTGTCCAAAACAAAAGATTATTATGTAAACTTGTATCTAAATTGTTTTTAAACTTGTATCTAATATTGTTAATAATGCGCTGTTAATCATAAAGACATTAGGGTAGTTTACTGTATTTAAAAATGTACTTCACAAAAATAAAATATTATGGTAAAATAAACACCATATTGCTTACCCTAAAATTACATTAATATTAAATTTTTTTCATTCCTGTAACAATGCTGACAGCCGTTTTGTGACGTAATACTGGTATATAATATTGAGAATGCCCGTATAAAACATATAGACCAAACCATAACCTAACACTTTCAAATATTATTTTACTAATTAAAATAACTGTTTAGATTGAACTAACTAATAGTTTATGCCAATATGACGTCACATTATGGCAGCTCGTGTTTTAGAACTCTGATATAAAGATTAAAAAAAAAATCAAATTTTAATATTATAAAACAATAATGTGCTTTTATAACTCAAATTCAGAATTTTTAAGTATATTTCTACATAAATTTTAATTTTTGTCAAATTGCATTATTTATTTTTCATTGTATATACCATTTTTTTGCTTTAGTTAACTACGATTAACATTTTTTATAATAGAATAGAAAATAATATATGCAGATATTTCATCTATTGATATACGAAAAATAATATTAAATATACCTATATGGAATATTACATTTTTTTTGTATGTTGAGTAAAATAATGAAAAAAAAAAGGATTTGTATATTATATTCCAACAAGGTGACAATTATTATTTATATTATCGTTACACTAATACATACAGTTGCATTCTATTATGTATGTGAGTAAACACATTTAATAATTTTATAGTGAGTGGATGTCCCGACTAATAACAGTTTATACATTATAATGCATAGCAATGTTCTTACTCATATACATACTAGCATGCGTTTGTATGGATTAGTGTAATATATTTATATGTATGTATACAAATTGTAATATTCTGTATAGGACACAATCGAAAATTATGCAAAGCCAAATAAGAGTGAAACACACAGTTTAAGAGCGCACTATTTAACATATTTCTCCTTGTTATTTTCAGCTAAAAGTGATCTAAATAGATTACGCTTATGTCTGTATAGAATTAACAGAATAGATTTTTAAAAATCCAAAACTCCAATTACATTCAAAATAAGAGAAACTATGCATATCCGAAATTCAATTCTTGTTTCCACAATGGTAATTTTGAGAATGGTAAAAATCTCGAGTTCATAGTTGGTTCTACAATTCTAAAGGACTTGGTATTTAAGGAACATAAAAGGTACTTGGAATATAAAAAGACAATTTTTATAAATTTTAAAACTTTTTTTAATTTTTTTGTTTGTTTTTTAATTATATTGTATAAATAAAATTTTATGTAAGAAACACATGAATTGATTCACTAATAATAGTTAAAATAGAGAAATAGTAAACGTATTATTGAACATAAATATATACATTCGTTGTTCATAGAAAACTATCAAGTCGTGCAGTACACACTTCTCGACTGCAAATTTAAAAATGGAAAGAAATGTAGGTAGGTATGCTTTTTATTTCTCAACATTGTTATTATTACTCAGAAGATGACAATAATAACAATGTTAAAATTATTTTCCACACAATATTATCTTTGAGTTGAATAAAATCAGGAAAAATTACATATGTAAAACCGAAAAATTTCTATCAATTTATGTTTTTCCCACTAGAGTTCAATTGATTTTTTTAGTGTTATCAATAATGATGACCAAATCCACCAAATCCACCATAGCCTCCATATCCACCTAAACCGTAGCTTCCATATCCATAACCGCCAAGACCATGACCTCCATAAGATCCATATCCAAGACTTGAACCGTATCCAAGACCTAAACCATGACCAATACCATATCCTAAACCACCATAATGGCTACCACTGCCATAACCAAAACTTCCATAACCTAATCCATGACCATAATCATCAAAATCATAGGATAAAGGTGCTGAATATGATACTTTTGATATAACTGGTGAATATGATTGATAACTTTTGACAATTGGAATTCCATAACCATATCCATGGCCATATCCTAATCCAGAACCGTATCCGCCGTACACTCCACCTATATAATATTACAATTAATTCAATTAGGATATTTATACTAAAGATTATAAGATAAAAAGGTAACCCCATTTAAATTAAACTCTCTTTCTTTAAAAAATCCAAAATTGTACTATAATTCAATTTTATTTTTTGAGAATTTGATATATCATTTTTATCGTCGTAACGAGCCTGCCTGAAAATATTCAGCCCGATTGATCAGGGAAAAAGGTTACAAGAGTCATGAAATAAGTTATGGCGTATCATATATATATATATATATTTATATATATATATATATATTGATATAAAGAAAGGTATATATTAAAAGCAAAATCACAAGCCTTCTTTTGTCTGTCTGAAAATTTTCAGCTCGATTTATCACGGAAAAGGGGTTAAAATTGATTTAAAGTTTTTTCGACAAACAGACACTGCGAGTTAAAAATGGAGAAGTAAAAACAGAAATGAATATTAAATGCATGTGAAGTATTATCAGCATACTGTAATGAGCCAAGCGTATAATTGATTCCAGAAATTAACGGTCGAAATGGATCTTCCAACACAAGATCAAAAGAAAAATTATAATAGAGAACTTTACTAACATTTTTTTAATATTAATAATAGAGAATGTTTTTAATATATAGTTTTTATCCTCAGCAAGAAACGACTAGACCAATTTTGTTGATAAGTCTAACAGATTTAAGATAATTACGCGTCGAATAAAAGTGGTTCCATATTGATCCATACGCTTATTAGTTCTCGCGATAATAGAGACGAATTAGAAACAAACGCACATGCATATACACGTACATCTCTCTTAAAACGTTAAATTTGTGTCCCATAACAAGAACCTCCCACTGGGAAATTAAAAAACCATTACATTTTCCAATAGCTTTGTGGATTTTAAATCACTTATATTGCCTGTTAAGAACAACAACAACAAAAAAACATATATTTAAATTTATACTAACCTTTATGAAATTTATGATGATGCAATGATGCTAAAAAATGTTTAGCTTTGGCTGGGATTAACATGCGTTAAATGTGTACGTTAGATGAAAACAAAAATATTAATGATGTTAGTTTTGTTAGCTAATCTTAAATTAATTATTAAGTTCATTCATTAATTGAAAGCATTATATTTTTACAACAATCAAATTTTATTACTAAAATTACCTAAATGATGTCCACCATAACCATATCCTCCTAAAATACCACGTTTTTGTGGATTATGTTTTGATATATCAGCTACATTACCAGCTGATTGTTGTTCAATGCCTTGAACACTCTGTAGTACTACAACAAGTACACAGCATATCCCATAAATTAATCTCTGTAATTAATAATTACTAATTAATTTTCTAATTATATTGCATGTCTTAAAGGGAATTGACACGTAAAAATAGACCTCTATAATATAAACAATCTCTAATGAGTATTACATTATACTTTTTCAATTTTCACGCACAAATAACTGAAAAAGTAATCGGTATGAAATTTGGTATACAGTCTCTTGCATTTGGAATTTGTATTTTTTCTCGGAAAAAAATTTCTTGAGTTAAAATCAAAATTTTGTTTATCTTTAGAAATGTTTTTCTAAACTCTTCGACCCGGAGGTATTATCATATCAAGATTGTGGTGCACACCAAACCCCGTATAGCCAAAGCACGACTTTAGTGGTGACTTGTAAAGTTCCACCCCTCCGGAAAATTAGCCCTGGCTATCTACTACACATTGAGTTCACGGATGCATTTATAAGAAGACAAGCATTTTTTTTTAGTTATTTAAAATGATTATTTATTTTGACATCTGCAAATGAAACAATTTCGGTAACATAGTTGTAAACTTCAAAATCGTTGATCCAAAATTTTTACAATTAATGACTTAAAATTTTTAAATAGATATTTCCGTTTAAAACTCAGCATCGAACTTTTCCGACAGTATCAAAATAATAACGGTAATGAAAATGTGAAAGATTCACTTTCCCCTTCAATAATATCGTAACTATGAATTTTATATAATTTTATACAACCTTTGAAAGCGTATAAGTTGTTTCAAAAAAAATTGTAAGTCTTCAGCATCTTGAAAATAATTTACCTCTTATTTTTTTCAAAGGATAAAAAATTTGAAAATTTGTAATGAGTCCAAGGTATTGTTCAAAAAAAATTGTTCAAGCTATTCGTCAAACCTATCTATATGAAAAGGAAGTTAAATTTTTGAAATAATTTTTTGGTTAAAAATTTATTTTAAAACGCAATTAAAGAATTTTTGTAATTAGGAAATTTTTATGAAAAGAATAACCATTTTTCGAATGTTATATTTTGGACAGAATTTTCCCAAATAAGATTTTTAATCCAATATCAAAATTGAAAAGACCACATTTTGGTTAGACTCAAAATTTTCCTTCTAATTAAAATACTGAAACAATTAAGTTTTCTTACATGGAAGTCGTGTTGTGGCCCAAACAGTATTGCGACCTTATGAGATTTCAATATCAATTGGGTATTTTACATAACGATATAGGTATTTTAGATGATATGTTTATATATTTTAGCACGGTCTAGTTTTTTAAATCAAAAACACTTTCGAATTCGAAAAAAATTCGAATTGTTTCGGAATTTGCACGAAAATTCACTTTAAAAGTAAAAAAAAACAAAGCAGTCTATTTTGATAGGAAATGGAAACTTAATAGCTATTTGTGTGGCTCCTAGTTTTGTTACACAAGTGGTCAATTAAAGAAATTAGTTTTCCAGAAAAACTCCTATACTATAATAATCCTATATTTATTTTCCAATAATTTTCGATCAAAGCGGAGGTTAGGTAGAAATAATAACTACAACTTTTGTTTATTATTTTACTACAGAATATTGCCAAGCTAATCCTTTATAATGAAATTATACAACGCACTACTAAGTTTTGCCAGGTCCAGTTAGAATCGCCGAAATAGATATTTCCCCGTTTAAACAACTAAGCCTGCACTTCCGTCCTCAAATCCGGCAAATCACCGATTCGAAATCTCGAAATAACGCAATAATTTTTTCTCAATTCTACACTATTTTTCTTGCACTAAATCACACTAAAACTGTGCATAACAATAATAAATTTAAAAAAATAGCAATAAAACAACAAAGAAGCTTACCATAGATGAAGAATTCATTTTCACAAAGACTTATTGTAGATACAATGAATCACTTATACTTATGCTTATAAAATTTAAAACACTTATGAATGCTTATAAATATCTCGGCATGTTATTTATATATTTATGATTAAATGGTGGTCATGGAAGGAAATGAAATTTAAGAAAATCTATCCACCACATACACGTGTAAAAGAAAAAAAATAAAACAAAATAGAAATCACCCCCTCTAATTATTTATTGAATGACACAAACTACGTAAATGTGTTAGTTGACCCCTCAACACAATTCACATGATTGTTCACATAAAAACACAATTAATTAATACAAGGAACAAATTTTTATTTAGGAAGGAAGGGTACTTCATGTTTGTTTCATTATTTGTTTGTGGATATGGTGACCATCAACAATTTCTTGTAATTGATATTTATCATATTTTTATAATTATTTATTGTTTTATTATATTCGAAATGCTACTCAACGAATCGAACCATTGAACATGAATTTAAAATTAATGATCCTGTTTTTTCATAGTTTATTACCTCTATTTAGGTAGTAACATAGATCCTGTGGGAACCTCACAAAAAACTTTTAAAAAATGTATTTATTTAGCTATTAGGCAAATAAGGCCAACATTCAAAATTTCGGATGTTAGGAAAACATTGACAGGTTTTTGAATCTTTTAAAAGTGTAAAACATTTGGTTCGTGGTTCTATATGGAATAAAGTCTAAGAAAATAACCATGTAGCAGAAATATTGGTGTCTATTTTATCAAAAGTTATCTTATTTAAATGCATATAATTAATTTTAAAATAGCTTCCAGAATATTTCTAAGGATTAAAAAAATTCACGATAAGTTTTTTATTATAGATATTCCAGAATAACTTTATAATGTCAATGAAAATCATACATAAAACGTTGCTATAGCCACATGTGTTATCGACGTTAAATCCATATCTCTCCTACGACCGTATTAAATATGTTTTTAAATAAATAAAATGTTTTCTTTTGTTATTGAACGACAAATAGTCATTTTAAACAGTCAAATTTGTTTTGCCCCAATTCTCTTCAAAAACACAATACTTTTTGAGAAATTTTTTTGCCTACCCCGAGGGTAATTATTACAGGAAATATATAATGAAAGTTCTATAAGTTGTTTTTTCTAATTTACGGGTAATTTTGAGGAGTCTTTTTTAAGATAGTTTAAGAAAAGCCACAAGTTTTTAGATGGGCCTTATTGTACTACGGTGGTTAAATAAGGCTCAAAAAGATAGTTTTTAAAAGTAAAATAATTTTAAAAGTATTGTCTTTTGTTGTATTTTTTAGACTTTTATGATAAATCAAATTGATAAACTCTGTAGAAAGCTTGATTTTATTCTAAAAATCCACAGAATATAGCATTTATAGTCTATATAAATTAGGTGGTCCTTATTTGCCTCAGGTACCTTGCGTATTTATTTCCCTCCGAGTATAGCTGTATTTTTCCAGAGTCGTTGACAACATTATAAAAGCTAGTCGAGACCACGCCGGGTATGTAGAAAACTATAATTTTTTCTAAGGCATTCAATAATATTTCATTAAATTCAGAGGCTCGAATGCGCAAAACTTTACTTCAGTGGTGTGATTGATTTTGATATTTAAGGAAGCGTTCTCAATCATGATAGTGATTAATGTATAATAATACTTCGAGAAGGCCAAAATAGCGACATGCTGCCTTTTAAACTTTAAGAGAAACTCTAATTTTGAAATTCAATTGACATTTTAGGAAATAATATGGAAAAATCGATTCAGGTATAATTCTACAATTTTTCATGTTTTGAAACAAATTGTTACATGTGTGCAGTAGTGGATTTAGGCTTAGGCCCGTGAGGCTGAATCTAGGGCGGAAAATTTTGAAGGGTGCCAAAATTTTCAAGATGACTCAATTTAAAAATTGATTGGGTTTTCTGCAAACTGTAAGACCAAATTTTAAAGTCTATTTTATTGCGCTGTTACTATCGTACATAGTACAATTTTGAGGGTAGAATTTCTTTGTTAAAATAATTCATCAGACAAGTACTAAAATTTGAAATATCTAACAAGGGCGCCATATCGTCTCGGGCCTAGGGCGTCTTCAAACCTAAATCCACTACTGCATGTGTGTTTTCCCAAATGAAAATTTAACCCTGAAATATTGTTAAACATACAGTTTGAAAATTTTCACTTTTGAAATGTAGCTTTTTGAGACCAACGTTTTGATGTATTAATAAATATTAGCGAAATAAATTTATTAGTTAAATATCACATTATTTATTTGAATCTAATACGAGAGATTTTACTTAGTGATGTATATATAGGATTTTCTTAGAGTTTGTAATTAAATCATAAAAACGTTAATTAGACTAGTCTCAGACTAACCCACTTCGTAGTTTGTTTGATTACTCCTATGACTCAGTTAATATCTTTACCTTTATCAAGTCCGTATTAATTGTCAAATAATTAACGAAAAAATAAAACACAAAAAATAATTCTTGTAATACACGTATTAAGTAATTAAGGCAATTAATGGTAGAGAGCTTTAATTTGTGGTATTCCATAGTATTAATTGTATTAGGTGGATAAATAAATTTTTTAAAATTGAAGTGTCTAAATTTATTTATCCACCTAATACAATTAATAATTAAGGCAACTTAAAAAAGATAAAAATGTTAACAATTTTTGTAGAGAAACGTACAGTTCCCTTTAATTTTTTGAAAATTGCGTTTTAGAACATCCATGCCAAATTCCTTTAGGCTTTTTTCCAACAAAAAAAATCAGAGAGAATAAGCAAAAAAATCAACATTAATAAATGATTTCAAAGTTTCCATAGAGTTTGCAAGTTTATATATACTTTCTTTATTTTTCACAAACAAATTATTTACTCTTTATAATTTCACAAAAAATTGTTTACGCCTTAGATTTTTTCGGTATTTATATTTGAAACCACACAAAATAATATCGAAGTTCAACTGATTCGGCTAAACTTAAAGTGACAAAGAATAAAAAACATTCAGAGTGTCAGTTAATATGATTTCTGTATTTATTCAATTATCCATCTTCTTATTGAAATACCTAATAATAATCGATATTCACAAATACTTAAGCTTTTAAATTTGAATCTTAAAATCTAAACAACTTTGACATTTTCCATCCATACCTGATACTATTGAAATTACACACAAAAAGGAGATGAGTGTGTGTTGTGCTCTTAACAATCCTCAGCTCATCTAATTTGAGTGTTTAGTAGCTCAAATGATAGGTATTGAGCCACTGAGTCATCTTAGGCCAATATAATATGCATTTCTTATAATGCGTTCCTTTCTCTAAGAGCTGTGATAATTTTGTATACAAATATCTCCAGTTCTAAGATATAGGGTTGGTTTTGGTCTTAGAACACTAAATCAAGACCTTTATATTAAAAACTCAAATTGGATGAGATGGAGAGGAGCAAGGCGTGGACATTTTTCATAATTTTTTTAATATATAGAAATGTCTTGTGACGCCTATAAAAACAAAGAATTTTTCCAAAAAAAATGTTTTAGGACCGTTCTTTTGAAATCTCATACAAAATGCGCGGCAATCAATATCAACCAGGACTCATAATCATTGGGGTCTATTAATATTTTCTGAAAAATATGTAATGATAGACAATTCGTTGTGACAATTTGATCATATTTTTAGATAGCTATAATTAGATAATAATTGAAATTTTTGGAGAAAATTATCTAAAAATAAAGAATGTAATTAAGTTTAAAGAAGTGAAGCGTATATTAAATATTGAGTACGCAGTATATAAAATATATAAAAGAATTATAATTAACTATAAATTTCTATAATTTATTAGATTACGAAATACCAAAATATTAGGTTACGGAAATTGTAGGTAATATGTTAACTAACAATTATTGACTTTTTATTGTTACGTCTAATAAAGTAAATAATACCATTTGTATCATTTAGCAAAAGCGGAAATCAAAACATAACTGTCTGAACATATTTTTAGATTTCTTAGATATCAGTAATAGTTTAAACTATGTACCTAGCTTAGTATTGATAATAACACTACTTCTTTCAGCTGTAGACGTCGCTCAGAAATATACAAAAACCGTATCTTCTTGGATTACAGAAAAGGGTAGGTGAATTCAAAAACAAAAGTTTTTCCTATTGATCATTCTATTTCACATCGATTGCAAAAAAACGCAACTTCTTGCTAGCTTCCTAACAAGTGCGTATTTTTGACGATTTTTTCCTAATTAGGAGACGGTATAATACAAAATTAAAGTTTTTTCATTTACCCCTATCACGTCCTTTCATTTCTCATCGATTGCAAAAACTACATGTTTCTAGTATGCATAAAGAAATTACAGCAATGCATTCGAAAGTTACAGCGGAGAAACATACGTATAGATAGATACATACAGACAAACGAAATGTAATATCGCTTAGTTAAAACATAGACCTCACCTCGTTCGGTCAACTAATTGGAGATTGATTACAAAGAATTATTATTGTTGTCTAGAAAAATAAAATAAATTAAAATTTTAATAAAAAACCTACTCAGTTTTACGTGTAATGAATATGAAAATTTCAAAATATTTTGAAAAAGTACTTGTATTAAAATTTTCACCTCAAATTTGGTTAGTAATTTTTTCTTTAAAATCGCATTTCATTGATGGATCAACGAAAAATAATATACAGTTTAAAACAAATTCTACTAATATTATAAACGGGAAAGTTTGTGAGTATGTATATATGGATGTTTGCAACTCTTTCACGCAAAAACAACTGAACCGATTCTAATAAAATTATTTTTCAAATGTATGATTTGTTGCAACAAGATAGGATATGTTTTAGGTTTTATTTTTTATTCAAGAACAGGATAAATGAGGACAAATTTTGCCTTATGGATATTTTGTATGGAAACAAATTTAATGGTTTCAAAATTGACAATAAAATATATTCGAGACAAGATAGAGAAATGCAGTTTTTGTACGAGTTTCCCCACAACAAATACCGGATGTTCCACATCAAATACCGAGTGGTGCACAACAAATATCGGATGTCCCAAAATTGTCTCAGGAACATGTGACCGGGTCTGCTGTTATATGAATAAATAGAGGTGAAATACTACCTTTATTCATATATTTGTTTATATTGTTTATCTTTTTCCGTTGATTCACTTACGAAAGGCTATTGTAAACAAAAAATTACTCAGCAAATTTGAGCTGAAAACGGGTTTTTTTTTTCAAATTAACTGAAAAATTTCACATTATTTATTCGTAAAACTGTATTTTTATTTAACGTCTTTTGGCACATTTTACGTTACCTCATTGATTCTACGGTAAAATTATCGAGGAATCCTATATTTGTTCAAAAGGCCCATAGAAAAATAATACAACAAGGTCTATCCTAGTTCAAATGATGTCCAAGTAAAAACTTATCTTTAGTAGGCTTTATCATGAATCCTTCCATTCCAAACATTCTTCATTTAATGACTCCGCATTCGATTGTATTTTATAAGCAGTAAAATTCGAAATTTAGGCAAAAAAAGTGTTCAGTTTTGAGAACATTAAAGTTCTAAAATTTAAAAATCTTTTTGAATTATATTTTGTCGTATCTATATTCGTTAATAAGTAGACTACCAAATGTGTGTCATATTTTCTCTAAGAACTAAAATAAAAAATTATTTCTTATATAAAATTTTTTTTTGTAACAGCTTTTTTTTCATTATTTTTAAATAACTTGATATATTACCTGATTAAAGTATTTTTTAGGTGTCTAACTTACTCCCCATAATAAACCGAATTCAGAATTCATTTATTTACGTCAAGGATATATATGTAAAAAATGAAAAAATTTTAATGTTCCTTTTTTTATTTTTCTAAATTTAAAATGTTTGAAACGAAACTAAATTGTAATATATTCTTAACTCCTATTTAAATTAGTACGAATTAATAATAAGTATAACATAAAATAAAAAATTATTTTAAATTCATTTGTTCTGGATTCAAAATTAATTTTTTTATTCAATTTGTGTGCGTTAAATTTTTAATTAAAATAAACTTTTAGAACGAATCAATTTTTACCTAATACTAATAAGTAGGTATACTTAATATTAACAGTTAATTATTGACTTGTGAATCTCAATGATCATTCCAAAAACACCCTTCAAGATATGATTATTATTGACTAAATTGTATTATAAAATTTAATGGTAATTATTGCCAGGTAATAATTCATTAATTCAAAATCATATCAATCAAAATTAAAATACTTAACTATTAATAATTATTAAAAATTACCAAGGTTATTTATTGTTTTTTAAGATAGTGTGAAACCCTCACAGTACCTCCATATAAACACCACTTGCCTGATCTACGGTTTTATTAGCATCTATCGTTACATATAGGGGAAATGAGGTACGACGGGATAGCGGGTAAAACGGGTAACCAATGTTATATCAAAAACCAATTGACCCATCATGCTTGTTTTTGCACATGTCACACCGCCACTGTAACAGAAATAGTCGGCAGTCTCAGGGCGAAAACACCACTTGATTTCTGAGTAAAATTCCAAAATTGGTTTTTAATGATTTGTTTAGAGTTTGTTCACTTTGTGTATATAATAACATTTAAAAATATAAATGACGTTATTTACATGCGTCCGAAATCATTCTTCAGATAAACACTTGTTTATCTAAAATGTGAGAACATTGTTTTTAGAAGTCAAATTTTAAATTCAATTGGACATGAGAGGACAAGGCGGGTTATGGACTTACCCCATATTAGACATACACGTCTATAACAGAGGCCACTGACGTCATTACTTTTAATCTTTATTTATTAAACTACATCTGATACCTCCATGATGTGAGTGGTGAACAACATATTGAGTAAAGACTTTGATAGGTATTGCACCAGGATTGTATTCTAATTGTTATTTGTAGTCAAATAAAGGCTCACTGCAAGTAGTCTTATGTAATAAGGATGAAAAATACATTGATTTTTGTACGCCCCATCTTGCCCCTTAGAGTACCCTAGCTTACTTTTTGAGAGTTTTTTAATTAATTACGTAACATATGTTCCTAATAAGACTGAATCATGAAAAAGCGATTACCAAGATTATTATTAAAATAAAATTGATAATAAAGATACGAAAATATTGGTTTTATTGAGCTTCAAACGTTAAGTACCCCCATCTTGCCCCGTCGCCCCTATGTTATAAGCTCATGCCCACAACCCTAACTGAGCTAAATAGTCCAACCTTATACCAATACCTTAATAAAGTTTTTAAAAAATTAATCAATACTTCCCTGTAAGAATATCCTATGATTTACTGCACAGACTGTTTCCGGAGGTGCTCGGCTTATTTCAGTTGGGAGTTTACTACATAAATCCAATGTCAATCGAGACTGGGATATTGATATCATGATATAAATGCCTTGGAAAAAGTGATTCAGATGTACCAACTACTTGTTAACAATAGTAATTTAAAAGTTATAATCGAATACCAACTTTGTATGGGTAATTGAAGCCACCCAGAGTTAATATCATCGTCTGTAGAGTAGTATCTGAGTGGCATACCTCAATGACACAGGAAAGATTTCTGAGATAAAGATTATTTATCAAAATGATTTCCTCGATAATATCCTTTAATATTTTGATAGGTATCACAGATAACTCCTAGACTTTTCAGTCTGTTCTTTTCTGCTCACATTTCCGACACAAATTTCCCATTACATTTTCAATAATGGTTTCTCTTCACATTTATGATACTACGTTTGATTGGAGCCTGTCGTAACAAATTAATTTAACTGCCTTTCTTCCATCTATATGATGTTGCAAGTATATCCTTTCCCCAAATCACACACTTTAAAGACATCAATGCATATGTAAAAAGTGTTAAATTTCTATGAAATAGATATCTATTCATAGGAAAACGCAGATTTGTTTATGTTTACAATCAAACATTCTAGCAATCTATATTTAATATAAACGTCTATGTCATTGAATGGAGTATTTATAATAAATCTTTTAAAAAAATATATAAGGTATTTAGGTCGATTTATCACGCTAAACAGCTATACAAACAGTTATAAAGAATTGATGTATATATATGTACGTATATGGAAGGTCATTTGGACATGAAAATGTTTGAAATACAAAGAAATCAACAAAAAATTATCAAGGAAGTGTTGATATTTAGGAAGTTCATAAAACTTTATAAAAAAAAACAAGAATAGGATGCATCTTTTTTACTGAAAATATTAATTAATTAATTAATTAAAAATTATTTTCAATTTTAACATTTCGTAATAATAGTTAAACTTAACATATAAGACGCATAAATGTTTTATCAACTTGGAAGAATTAACATTAAAAATGAGACGTCCATAATAAATATCTATGCAATTCTAAAATCTCTAATGTACTATAATGTAATATGGTATTCCTTTTTTTAGATAATTAAATAATTTTTTGAAAGTGAATAGTCATAAAAGAAACCTAAAGAGCACTACCATTAAAATTTTGTTTACATTCAAAAATATGACATTACTTCCAGTATACATTTTCTACGTTTAACTATTTTATATAGACCCCGGACTGACGTAACGTAATGACATGCTTAGACCAACTAATAAAGGTAAGCAACAGCAGTCACAATATGTATTTGGATGGGTGACCACCTAGCATTACTGTGTACTGTTGTTGTATAATAATAATAATCCCCTTTGGTTAATGGCTATATAGCTGAAAATAGCTAAAGCCAGAAAAAAAAACTATTTTATAATATACTTCGTTTCGGAGTTTTAAATAAGAATTAGAAAAGTTAAGTTTCCAGCTTCCTTTGTTGCGACGTTAGCGAAAATGGTTAATGATGTTTTTTTAAATCATCAAATACATAAATGACATGGAAATTTGAAAACTGAAAAATTATTGAAAAAACGGTCACTACTATTTAATTACTCGTATCAAATCGTCACTTTAGTTATATTTTGTATTTTTGACGATTAATAGATATAGCAAATCATCGCTAGTCATCGAAATGGCTTTCAAAATGATCACTCGATTAAAATCATAAAGAAGCATTTCATAGAAATAAGTCCATGTATATGCAATTTTCAAACATCAAGTTCATCCAAATAACATTAATGGCTACTAGAGTTACAGTTAAAGTTTTGTTCTGACAGAAAGTGGGATTAAAGAAAAAGCTTCTGAATTAATAATTATTTAAATATAGATAAAAAGCAGTTATAAATCGATTTCTAATTCTGTTATTTCTCGTATATTTTATTAAAAACAAACTTTGTTTCACTGATAAATTTCGATTTTTGCCCCAATTTCTTAGATCAAATTATTTTTTATTTTATACATACGTATTTCGACTACAAAGTAGTCATCATCAGTATGAATTAGCTATTACTTAGCATCAGTAATGATTCTCTGAGGAGATGTTACTCGTTGCTAATTTGGTGACGGTTTTCAAACGAAACGACGGTTTTCAGAGAATCATTACAACTAGCTAATTCATACTGATAACGACTACTTTGTAGTCGAAATACGTATTTATAAAATAATTTGATCTAGGAAATTGAGGCAAAAATCGAAATGTATTCGAAAAAATCCTAGAGTTCTCATTAATAATTATAAAATTTGTTTCACTGCAAAAATGAAATTTTTAAAATCTTTTTTATCTATATTTAAATAATTATTAATTTTGATGTTTTTGTTTTCATTTCACTTTCTGACAGAACAAAACAAACTATTTATAACTGTAATTCCAGTAATCAGTAATAAAGTTATCTGGATGAACTACTTGATGTTTGAAAATTACATATATTATTGATGCTATTTGAAATTTTTAAATTAACTTTCTAATATTTAAAATTTTTCCCATTATTAACTTAAAATTTGGCGAAAATGCCTTTAGATGATGACTTATTCGATAGAGCATTGACAAATTTGAAATTCTACAAAAATCTGTTGGCAATATCCAATAGATTTAAATATAATATAATATAGATTCGCTATCATAAAATTAAATAAAAATTGAAAATTATATAATATAAAAGAGAACTTTATTGATTATTATTTATCGATAAATTTCAATAATTAAAAAGTAGGAACCCACCAACCATGTCCTGCTCCTTGTCCACCTTTAGTGACACCAACTCCAAAACCACCGGTCGGAAATACAGGTATTAATGCATGATGATGCTGTACATGATGTACAATCGGTATCAATGTATGGTGTGTTTCTGCGATAATTGCAATTTTCTTTTCAATCGTTTTCTTTGGTACAACCGCTACTGAGTGTGCATTCTCCGCATGTTTTGTTGCATACAAAATATGATGATCATTTTTATCAATGATGCTTGAAATATTTGATGTTATTAATGGTTTCACTATGACATTTTTAATATGATGCGTTGGTATTTCATGGACAGTAATTGTTGATGGTAATGAAACGTATCCGACTGCCAATGCTGAACGTTTTCGTATTACATTTGTCGATATTATTTGAATTTGTGTATAAAATAAAATACCACTCATCTGAAAATATTTTTATTCAATTGTAATAAAGGAAACTACCGATTGTTGGACGTGAAGAAACGATGAGCATGCTCGTTTTTTAATGTGAAGAGTTAATTGAAATTAATAGTTCATTTCGTAGTTACCTTTCAACCATTTTAATCAGTCTAAATTTTGTTATATTTGATTCGTTAGCAATTATAGTTAAATCGTTTTCGTTAGTCCATTGTTTGTAAACTAAAGTTTCAAGTGAGCAATTTAATTGGTTATTTGAAGATTATATTCATTTATAAATAACTAGCTGTTACCCACGCACTTCACAGGACAGTTTAAACTTTCAACACGTCTTCCATCAATTTGAAGTAGATTGTACAAAGGAATCACGTTTTTCTATACAAACTTTAATCCCGTTTTTACCCCCTTATGGATAGAACTTCGGAATCCTCTTATCGGATGCCTACGTCACACCAAGAACACACACTCCAAGTTTCAGGTCTCTATGACCAAAGGCTTAGGCTGTGCGTTGATCCGTTAGTAAGTCATTCAGGACATATTATATAATTATAATATAATATGTGTTAACAAAAAAATAAAATCGATAAAACAAGCCTTAATGTGATCACTCAAGGGATGCGTGAATAATAGACTAACGAAAACGATTCAACGTTAGTAAACAATAAACCGATATTTGACTGTATTCCACACTTCCACCAATTTTTTTTTATTTGTATTTAAATAAAAAATGAATGCAACAATAGGTTACTGGACTAAATTTTTTATAACTTCAATTGAAACGACTTTTATTTTTGGACATGGATCTGAAATTATGTTTAAAAATCGTTAAACATATGCAAGATATGGACATTCAAAGTTTCTGATGAATGCAACAAATAAGTAAATCCTAACTTATGACGTAACTTGTTAGTATCTCCTTATAAATTACATATTATACATCGTTCCGAAGAAAGAGATGAGACAAAATCTTTGGTAGCTTATAAATTTGTTTTAGAATCAATTTTAAGTTTCATTATAGTATTGAGTCTAGTTTCGCATTCTTTTATATTTTATGGTTCACAAGTTGGATTTTCGACCCATTGGACCCAATAAACTAAAGTACGTCACCAAAATTTCTTGGTAGCTTTTCGATTTTGAGTTTTCGTTTTTGGGTGATGGACAGGCGTATACACGGACAGATGGAATACACATGCGGAAATGGACTAATTAAGTGATTCAATGAAAATCTATACCAAAATTATGTCTGTGCGGTCAATACTTACTACGCGTTACGAACTTGGACTAAAAATAATATACTCTGACATATGTCAAGTATAAAAATTTAAAACGAGTCTCAAATAGTCCAATTCAAAATTGATTTTGAGTCCTTAAAATCGCATAATTTTTAAAATAATTAAAATTGTAAGTATATTAATTACCGCTATTTAATTAATAATCCGATATATTAAATAGAGTATAGAAATACAGTACCTATGATTTATTGTGGTAAGGTTTGGTACAATGAATTAAGTAAGAATTCAAAATTATATTTTCATGCATAAAAATGGCAAGTATCTGACGGAAATCGAATACACCATATCTATAGTCGTTTCAATAATTTTTAGCAAAACTTATTGTATAAAAATAGAATTTTAAAATTTGTCACATAAAATTATTAAAATTAAAAAATTTTGTAGCCAGACTTATAATTTGCTCTAAAAGAGAATGTAGCAAATTTAATATTAAAATCATTAAATGTCTACTAAATATTCAAGAATTTTGAGTGTTTCTTTTCATAATTCTACCCACTGTAATAATTTTGATTTAAAAATGCATATAATCCAATTTTGTAACTGTATAATTATTTTATTTTTATTTTTTTTTTTTGATATGCAACAAAACAGAAATAAAACCGCTAACTTTCTTAAAAGTCTTTTTTTAAAAAAACTGGTTTTCATAATTTTTTTTACTGGTTTTAATAATCATATATCAAAGTATATAACATAAAAATATATTATGTATATAGATTTGCACCATACACGTAACTATGTTGAGGTGCACTGGCTCTATCTTTCAAATTTTATGTTAAAGCCACGCTCGCATTTAATTTTATCTTAATTTTCGAGTTTACTTCTGATATTGGATCTTGTTTCACATTCTTTTTTTTTTTTTTGTTTCACACTAGTTTTACATGTGAAATACAGCAAATTTTGTATCAATCAAATATCCAAGTACCTACGCATAAAAATCTTATTACTGTACCATTCATAAATGAATACGAATTCATGAGATCTATTTTAAATTTAAACAAGAATTTATAAAATATTGCTTTAACATATACAAGATCTCAAAAATCATATCCAAGTTTTTGAATTATTTTTTTTAATTGTTCGATAAACAAACTGAAGCACCGGGGCTTTATTTAATAGCTTTAATAACATATTAAAGCTATTATAAAATGATTTATAATAGCTTTAATAATTTTATTTGAATGTCTATAAAATACGACTCTGAAATGATTATAAATTCAATAACATCTATTAAAATATTGGATTAGTATAAATATGGTATATATCGAATATTCAACAGCAATCCATTTTTATACCCCGAACATATTTTAAATATATGAGGAGTTTGAAAATATTGAAGGCACAGGCAAAATTTTGGAATGGGTGTTCATTATAGAATCATCTAATTAGTTCATTCCCGCCTGTACGTTATGAAGATGACTCTATACTAAAATATATATAGCAAGCTGAAATTTTTATGGCGTATTTTAGACCTAAAAGTGAGTTTAAATTCTTAAATGAGCAAAATCGGCCATTTGGATCCAATCGATATATGACCCAACTGTTAAACCATAGCCGATAGAATAAAGTACAATACAAGGAAAGTTCGTTTTTTCAAAAGAATGAACTTTTGTTTGAAACATTTTTATGTAAACTGCTTAAATTCGCCATAATTTCAGCTCAAATTTTGCTAATAAACACAATAACTTAATATATAAAATTATATATACAAAATAATACAACTAAAAGGGCGGCATATTTAGTGTATTTTATTTATGCTCAAGATTATAGAAAACAGTAAAACATTGATACCAAACCATATGTCAAATATATAAACAATTAACATTGACTGAAGAGCAGTTAAGACTGTTAAACATTTCTTAAATTTGATTATTTTAGAAATTATTTTCGGGAGAAAAAACTTCGTTTTCATGTTAACATTGTACGTACCGAATTTCATAAAGTTTGTCTAATTATTTTTTTAGGTTTTTGAACATGAAAATAGTATCCTTCTTTATAGATATCTCATTCTGTCGTACAGAGGGTTTTAAAGTATCTTTTCTTTTTGTATTATTCCACTTAAGGAAATTCCGACATCCCTTGGTTTTGATTTTGAATTCAGTGTACTAAAAAAATATGATTGCATTGCAAAACGCTAAAATATGCTTTATTACTAAAAACAAAAATCGTCTAGTAGACTAAAAACCGAAATAAAAAATTGTTTAGTTACATCATAGACACCTCACTAGGTTCGGTCAAAAAAATAATGATTTCAATCAGTATAAAACCATCCAGCAATATGTAAAAATATGTATCCTTTGAAAATTATTGGCAAAATACAATTTTTGTACGTATAAAGTAAATTATTATAATCGGTTATTATTAAATTAATTCGGAAAACATGCCATACAACGTTATAGTCACCGAGCACCTTTTCGGAAAAATTTTATGAAAATTTTGTTTTACCAGCAGTGATATATATTAATTCATATATGTCGATAACAAAGATTATTAAATAAAAATTATTTTTTAATAAAATTTTAATTTGTTTTCAAAGTAGAAAAAATAAGACATTGATTATTTACGAATCAAGATGACAACATTAATACGCAAAAAAATTTAAGAAACATAATCATGGGCATGCAATGGTAGTATGTTATGTCATTTGTTAAATAGGATAATTTGAATAATTTATCGATTTTTGATTAAAAATGATTTCTAAATCAAGTTTAATAAGTTGTTTCTAAGGAATAAAATAACAAAAACATTCCCTAAAATATTGGTAAGTATTGTAATGCATTTTTTAATAAATTTCAAAATAAAATAAGTATTATTAAACTAACTTACCATAAATAATGATAAAATTGAAATCATTACAAAATACAATTATTGTATATTTAAAAAATAAAAATAAATATTTGTTAATTAAAACTTCTGTATCTTTTTGACTAGATGTCTTTTATTTTAAAAGACATTCTACACAGATTACAGTATATTATATCTGTTATTGGTATCTGGACTTTACACAGTTTAATTGAATCAAATCATATACTTATTATTTTAATAAAGTGATATATTTTACAGTTTTATAAAAGTCCATTCACCAGTTTGTTACTGATTATGGTATTTTATTTAAATGTTACCACTTAGTGGTATTATAATCATATTCGAATGTACGGGGTGTTTCGGAATTGAACGGCATTGCTTTATGCATGCTTCTAGTATCTAATACAACATAACTTCATTTAAACCGAATCTAAAAGAAGTTGAAATATTCTAGATCTATCAGACTGAACAGTGTACAAACCACAATTACTACCTCTTGCTGTACGAACTATTAAAAAATAAAATTGAAAACTGAGTTCTGAATGATGTGGTGGGTTAAAAGTAAATCAAACAGCATAGAAAAATGAATTCGTCTTGCTGAATGAATTATATTTCAACATTACTATGACCATTTTCAATACTGTATATTGAATGTTGCGCAGTATTATTCATATCTTTATACTCGAATATTGATAATGAAAACAATTTTAGGCATATGTCAACATAAAATTTTTTATTTACTTTATTTTAAAGAACATACTTTAAATAGAGCCATAAAATTCTGAAACACCTTATATAATACGTATAAGTTTTCAGTGGTGTAATTTTTAAATGTAGGCTCGCATCTGTTTTAAAACTTAAAATATCATATTCATAAAAGTTTATCTTTTAAAGACAAATTTTTATAATAAGTCCATAAAATTATTTATAAAAATTAATTTTCGACAATTCTAAAAGCATGTCCTAATAAAAAATTTAAGACAAAACGTAACTCAACTTACCTCTATATCGCGTCCCTTGTGTCTTCTTTTTTAAAAGAATTAAATTTCATATTTTTAAACACCTTTTATTTACTGGAGTTGTCCAATTCATATTCGTAACTAACAAGGATTCAAACATTTCAATGTGAATGTGAATATTAAATAAAATTGTTATTATATTTCTAAGTAGCGAGAACTAAGTGCTAAACAAAGTAAAAATACAAAAATTGTAAATACTGTTATGAGATTTAGAAATAAACGGTGAATACGGCTTAAGAGAGATTAAAATGCTTACATAAAGCACACTTCTTTTGTAAGGAATGTGCTTCTAACAAGCTGTTGACTGTAATATACATTGTATTTCTTCCATTTTTGCACACAAAATCAATAAATACTAATCCAAATGTTATGAAATTTGGTACGCATAATATTGACATGAAAACTGAGGGCTTGCCGAAGTTTTTCTCGGAAAAAAAATTTTAAGATTCCATTAAAATTCGATTTTATATTTAAAAACGATTTTTCGAGAAAAACTTTTGGACAAGCTCTATGTTCTCATGTCAATATATTGCATATCAAACTTCAAAACATTAGGATAAGTATTTTTCCAGTTATTTGGGCTCGAAAATTTAAATATTTTACATAATTGAGGATGCTTCAGTATTATGTTTCAATTATCTTAAGATGAGAAACCCCCATTAGGATTTTTTAAATGCAACTTTTAATTCATTTTCATCTAGATACTTCAGTAAACAAGCAAAATGTGTTTAGATAAAATCGATATACCTCAAAAGCAAAGGGATTATAATAGTTGTTAATCTCTTTGAATTTCTTTCAAAATCTTTTTATTACCAGATTGGAAAAATGTATATTTACCAAGACAAATTATCTATAAAAGTATATTATTTTGAATAAAGCATTGTAATAAGATTTGAATTGAATTTTTCAGTTGAATTTTTAACTGAAATGTCGATATTATTGAACATCCTTTTCTAGTTTCGGCGTGACTTAAAATCATTGGATGTGGGTTATACCTTGAAATACAAGCCGGTCGCTCACTTCCACAGTTCCATAATATCCATGGAAAAAATTCATTTTTCAAAATTATGGAAGATTATAGAAAGTTTTGTTGAAGGTATACAAAAAATAACGTTTGTAATATGCAAGTTTCTTATTAATGACACGCTCATAAATAGAATTATATTTTAATTCCCCTAGGTCTTAAACTTTCCTAACAAATCTTTGAAAAATGGTATATTTAGAAATCATTTTCCTGAGTTTTCAGCTCTTCTAACAGTATAACACAGAATGATATTTAGATAGGTTCGAGGTGTCAAAAGACAAGTGATTTACAAACACAGTTTTCTCTTATTATTTATTTTTTTACCATAAATACACCATATTTAAAATATCAGAATGTGTCTCATCATTCTCATTTGACTTGGTCAAATTGTATTACACCTATAATCTAATCTACTCTTAATTTAAATATAATACAAGTCCAATTATTCGTTATGAATAAATTTTTTATAACGCATTTCTTTATATAATCATCAAATTAACAGATACCAATAAATATTTAAATAAAAAAAATAATCTTAGTATTTTCAGCATAATTATTACCCCATAGACAAGAGAATATCACATTTCTCTAATAATGAGATATTAAATATATATTATGTTTGAGTTAAACTGTTAATCGAAATAATTGATTTATTTAATTAATCAGGATTGTTTGAAAAAAAATAAAACGTTTAGAATTAATTCCATAACTCTAATCATTGATTATCTATAATTTATATTTAAAAAGTTGATGAAAATTATTAAATAATGATTTCATGCGTTCAACAAACTATATCAAATGAATGGTAAATTCACCATTGAACTAATTAGAAATTCTTTGTAAATAATTTTTTTTTTTTAATATCACTATAAAATATATCATATTGGATTGCACTGTTTAGCAAATAGCTTTCAAAGAAATAATATTAGTACATTTATTTTTAATTTTTATTGTAAATAAAGAAATTTTAAATTAATTTTATTTTAATTAGGCAATTTGCAAACGATTTCACAGATATGCATTTTTATTTGTCGAAAATTTTCATAATAAACTATTCTTAAAAGTTTTTTTTAATCATTAATGTACTGATATTGATATTAATTTTTAGCCTTTAATACTGTGCCTCTTCTGGCGAAATTTATTTAATACTGACAAAAAAATTATGTGCATATACAACATCTGCAAAATTATCCAACTTGCATTATCAGACACACTGATTGCAAATTGGTATAATTATATATAAAATGACTGAATTTTCGCTTATAAAATATACTATACTGTGTTTGATAAGTGATTCTATAATTTTTTTATCATTATAGATTACCGAATAAACATGCAGAAAATTAAAATTTTGCCATTTCAGTAGACAAAATTTCTTATTTTTGTGATGTATAAATCCAATTGTAATCCTTAATTAATTAAATAATAGATCGAATCGTATTGTATTTAAATCTGAAAATAAATTAATACTTTATTTTAACAGTATATTATTAACTTTTTGTTTGTCGAATTCGAACGAAGAGACATTCATTGTTTGATACATGAACAATATTATTATTTTAATATGTAGTATATGTATGTATCTCTATATTGAATAATTTCGATTGCCATTTTCTGTCTATTATAAACAAAGCTATTTTAAATTTAAACCTAATCAATAAAATAAATAAATCAATAAATTGTGCATTTTAAAAAACTTAAGAGTTTGTTATTAAAACATTTTCGATAAAATAATGAATTATATATAAAATAAAGCTGAATTATTCGACTATAAATAGCTGTGATAAAGGCTTATTAAATAGGTCGAATATATCTGGATTACGCTACGTTTTAATAATTTTATATTATTTGACTTTTGACGATATGCTACTAAAAAAATCACAATATTTAAAGTATAACACCATGTTCTTTTGCACATGTGAATAAAACATGGAAAATAAAATACATAAAATTGAAATTTCTAAAAGTAATTATTAAACTGCAATGTTTTTTTCGTGCCATACTGTACTCGATTTATTATTTTTACCATGCGAAGAAATCTGTTGCTGAATAAAGTATAACGACGTAAAAGAAATATAACAAAATACAACATAATTAAGAAAAATAATCACATAATTTTGTAATAATATTCACGTTATTTCTCTTTCAAAAAACCCTCATGTCATCAAATTTCCTATGTGACTAAAGCCAAATCAGCCAGTTTAATGCGAAGTAGTTGTATTTAACATGCAAATTGGTCATAGCTACAATGAAGCAGGCATATGGGAAAATAATAGTATTGTATTATTTGTCTAACTTCATTATGTATTTACCATATTATCGTAAATCAATGGAATATAATTTATTATTTGTTTTGATGTCCTCTGAAAATTTGAAATTATTCACGAACTAAGTTTAGAAAGTTTGCTTCTCAAAATACAAAATGGCAATCAACATTACTCGTACTTACATAGATTCTTACAAGTAAACAGTAGGTATGTACGAACTAATAAAAGTGAAGTACATAAAAATATAATGTTTGTTGTGTCTTTTTTATTTATTTTTTTATTTTATTTATAAACTATTTAACTCATTGTTAATTAATAAAGTAAATAATAAACAAAGAGTCAAAATAAATTTATTTAGATTTGATATAATTAAATATATAACCGAGTATCAAAATTTTTTATTAAATTTAAATTATACTTTCAAGTCTGTGCTTTACTTTCTTATCAATATGACGAATTCTAATAATATGTAAAATCAATTGATTGACATATTATTATTTTATTTATATCATTGTCACAATATTTTAATTTATTTTATTTCTTCATTTACGCCATGTCTGATCATATCCTAAAAGTATTAAAACAAATTATTATACTTATGTAAGTTATTCATTAGAATTAAAAATGAAGAATAGAGAAGTGTGTTCAAATTCAATTAAAGTAAGGCAGTATTTATAGATTGGAAAAGTGTTTCGTCACGTAGGTATCTATTATTTTCTGTTAGAATTCTCGTTGTCATTGCATTACACATTGTTTTATGGTATGATTATTATTTTAAACTTTTATACAAGTACATTTTATATAAACAAAAAATATAACGTGAAAGGTAAAATCATTAATATTTAAAATTTTTGATTTTCTAATTATGATAGTGTGGAATTTGTAAACATTATTCTGATGCATATACGTGCTCAATGATAAACATAACCACAAATTTGATTTTTAATATGAAATTATTGCTACTAAAAAGAACTAGTTAACACTTCGAAAATAAAATTAGAAAAGACAATAATTTAAGGATTATCGTGGTATTATTTATATAAATTTTACGTTGAATGAATATACATGGCTTTAGTTGGAAATATAGTTCATTTCGACAGAAAACATAAAACTTCAAATATTTGTATAGATTTCATTTTTTTCTTCACTACTTGCATATTAATATAAAAACAATCTGTGGTTCAATGAATAGAAACATTAAACTAAAATTACCTTGAAAATGACAGATACATATTACATAGTGAATACTTTATTACATAGCTGACGCGAGCCTTACCATTTTCATAGAAAATCGATACTTTTCTACTAAGTAGTATAAAATCGATAGTCATCTATTAAGGTTTCATTTCCACTTCTGTAATGAATTTTCCCATACAATAATAAAACAAGTTTCTACAACAGGTTTTCATTTATGGAAAACCACTAATTAAATGTACGTAATAAAGCTAATCTCTGTTTTTTACACATAATCTACTGTTCATTTCGTCTGATGGTTAATTACTTACCTATTAAAAGGTATACAATATTAATAATTCACAATACAGCTAAAAGACGGTCAAAGTAAAGTGCATCGTGACAACCAACTCGGTGGCTTTCTTTGTGGTTCAGATGCTTTCAATTGATGTCCACCTTTTGGGGGATTACTGGCCTCCTACGTGAGAAAAAACTTTCATTATTATTTATTTAAAAAAGACAGTAAAAACTAAAAAGCTATTTCAGTAAATTTAATAAACAGCGTTCAAAAAGAATACTTAAAACTTGAGTGTTTAAAATATGTGTAAATAAAAATACAATTCACAATATTTAAGGAATTCGATCACTTACTATAATATATCTGGCCTCTTACCATAATATTATATTATTTATTCATTGGAATTAATCCATTAAACTGAGGTAATATCATAAAAAAGAAACATTTGACTTCTTGTAAAATATCATTCTTATATTAACTATTCATAAATTGACTAGAGGGTCAGCAAAAATTTTACTGGCCCTCTAGTTGCTGAATTATAGGTTAAGTGACACAATATGATAAAAATAGACAACGATTTAGAGATTTTGAAAATCGTGCAGCGGAATCTTAATCTCTGTAGCCACTGCCTTAAATAAATCAGGAATATACATAGGGAGAATTCAGGAATACATCAATTTCAGAATCAATATTCAATTTAATAACTAAAATCAAATTGATGATCGAATAATTCAAATACATTTTTACAATAATAATAATAATAATGCAAGATGATATTAATTGATTTCACCTTATATTTGTGGTTTTAAAAACCTTAAAAACCACAATAATAACAAACATTACACATATTAATAACACAAACAAGCATTCATTCAAATATCAATTTAACTCAATTAAATATTCACATTAAAATGCATTCAAAATGAAACAAATATTTAAGATATATTTAACATCCTTATTTTCTTATTATCTAGAAATGTTGCGTAAGGCCTAAAATCATATTTTGACATTATGGCATGATCTACTCCCGGCTGTTATACCGTGCAATAACAGACGCATGTCTGCTTAATAATAGACGGGTTTTAGTTAGCCAAATAATGGTACTCCAAATTAGTGATCGGAATGGCGTAATGAAATAATTATAAATATTAGTATTCGATTGATTTTTGAAAACTTTGAAATAATGTTCTTTTCAACGACCCGTTCCAAAGTTTTAATGGACTTAAATCATTAATAGAGTTTCAATACTATGGCTTAGTTGGTCGGAAGATTTTTGGCTTAATGAAATCTCTTTTGGGCTCGATGATTTCAAAGACCTATAGTAAGCTGTAAATTGATTCCAGCGTTCATATAGTTTTTTAGCATACAGTTGAATGTTAATACGGATGAACGCTGGAATCAATTTACAACTTATTATAGGTCTTTGAATTCATTGAGCCCAAAAGAGATTTCATTAAGCCAAAAACTGTGCTGAATAAAGTAAACTTTCTATTTCCGACCAACTAAGTTATAGTATATTTGTTTTAGCTATAAATAAAACTATTATATTAGATTATATAGACAAAAATATTTAGCGGTCGAAATTCGGCAAGTACTCGGAAATAGTTTCCTTAATTCACAAAAATGATTTGCAATAAATCTAAAATATTTGTTTCTTATAATTAAAATGAGCAAAAATACATTGACAACAAACGCATTTCACTTTACGATAGATTAGAAATTCGCTGCAATTTTCTTTCGAATTTTTAGAATATTTGTAATTTTTGGTAATACATATAAGGCATATATAAAATATATAGTTTTTATTTTTTGGTACATTTCTTAATTCTTAACAAAATTTTCCAGCGTTACAATAATATTAAATTAAACACTCCAATTTCTAGATTTAAGCAGAAACATGCGTTTAAATAATATTTTACCTTCTATATATTACAATTATATTCCAAATACAATGTAGGAGAAGCGTGTGTATGTCATCAACAGAAAAATAAAAAAGTCTTCATTTAATTATTGTATCAATTAATATATAATTAATCATTCATATTAAATCTATTTTCTAAATATGACATTATACAAAGGTGATTATAAAATTTCACGAGTTCTTTATTTTATTCCTAAATCTTTAGTTTTAAGATATTCGAAAATCGAAAATAACATTGCCACTGTTTGCAAATTTTGCTAAACGTAACCTGAACTCAACCACGAAATTTATTGCCTAAAAGTATTTTTGTTTGTTCGAAATCACCGACTTTATTGATACGTATTATGTGCCACTAACAGAACATTAAATTGCAAATGTCTCTGTAAATATTAAACTTAAAGAAAAAACGACAATGGATTGTAATACAAATTAATTGTACGCTACAATAAATAAATCAAACATTATTATGCCTTATTTGATTTTACCGAACTTGGCTTTCAAATACCAAAAATATATCGATATAATTTCACTTCGAATAGAGAAATCGAATAGAGCTTTTCTTTTTAATTAACGATTAATTTTTCTTTCTGACAATCAGTTAAAGATTGGCAATAATAAAAGGAAGTTATTATTACATTAAGAAAATCGTATTATTTGAAATAAAAACATCTATTAAATATCTGTTAGATATAAAAATAATGGTTAATTATTAATTCAATAGGCTAGAACAGTTCCACGTCTAACGTCTTCTTGTCTGGTACCCAAAGTCCTTGTTTCGTACGTTTAAATATAGAATTAAAATTTAATTACTTTGGACTGTAGAGAAGAAAAAAAGCCTTTAACCGATGTACTTTTTATTTTATTTCTGAAATTCGCTAAAACGGCACAGTTATTGCGTACGTGGCAAATTTTTAAGATGTTTTAAATGAAAATATTATGATTAGGTATTTACTTTTTATAAAAATAAAAAACAAAATTTCGCATTAAGCTTAAAATTCCGTATTATATTTAGAATCACCTGTATAAATAATTAGCAGATTTTAAAAATATTTATTTGCATATTTTCTTTGATAAAAAGTAAGACAGACTTATTTGGATAGTTATAAATAACAATTACATGGATAAATTATTTATATTTATAGTTATTGAATTTTTTCAATTTCTTTTTAAAACAAACTAAATAAATTTGGGGCTCAAGTACTATAAATTTAGATAAAATATAATTAGAAACCACAATTTGATAGGTATGTCATTTTAAATCAAACAGAATTCATATATCAAGCCTGGTCTAGAGTGAAGCTATACGATCAATGATAGACAACAAATCTGAGAAATTAAGCAATAAAACAACTACCAAGTAATTTAATACAATAACGAAAAATTAAATAAATAATGGGATCATGATGCCATTGTTGTGAAACGAACTAAATGTCAAAACCATGAAATTGAAACTTCCTCAAAAAAAAATGTCAGTATCCTCGTCTACATATTCGAGGAAAGTTGAATAAAAAAACTATATAAATAATATACCTATGAGAAATTTAATTTTAGTTTTGAATGAAGCGACTTTCATTTGCATCGAACATAGGAAATAAAAAATCAAATTAATCTTCAAATTGCAAAAAATACGAAATTGATTTGCTCGTTGGAAGGTAAGATGTTATAGAAAAGACAAATAAAGGCTTTGAACTTATAAATTTGTTTTTAAGACCAGAAAGATCGAATTAAAAATCATTAAAGCTGAGACTTTTCGTGTTAATAATTATAAATATAAATAATAATTAACAGTTCTCGATTAAAAGATGGTTGAAAAAATCAAAGAGTTAATTTCACGATAATTTATATTCTAAAATAGGTTTAAACATACTTTTACATTATTTAATAAAATAATTGTTTACATACCAATTTCTTCTCCATTTTACTCTTAATGTCCCTAGCTAATGTAAAGAATGCCTCTTCTACATTAATACTAGCTTTAGCACTTGTTTCAATAAATTTGATACCATATTCAATAGCAAGTTGTTCGCCACGTTCTTTCGTCACCTGTCGTTTATCGTTCAATTCACATTTATTGCCTAACAGCATTTTCTCCACATCGGCGGATGCATTCTCTTCAATATTTCGTATCCAATTTTTTATATTTTCAAAACTTTTCTCATTTGTGATATCATATGCCAACATAATACCCATTGCACCACGATAATATGCTGTTGTTATTGTACGAAATCGTTCCTGACCGGCTGTATCCCTGTAGTAAATACATATGAAAATTATATGTGTATTTTTTTGTCTAAACCCTAGTATCTTAACTAAAACTAGACATTGTAGCAAAAAATTTATAAGTGTCATTTATAGGCTTTAAGAAAATTTTAAATAAAACTGGCTTCATGAATTTACTATGACGTTTTCAAAATATACAAAAAAATTGATTAACAAAAAGTAATTTATTCCAAAGTTTATTGTTTATTTTTGGATAAAATCTATTTTCTTAAAAAATTATCATGATTCGTGCATAGATTTCAAGTTAACTTTTCTTTCACATAGTTGAAAACCCAAACATCACAATTGCAAGTTTTTTTAAATAAGTACACATTATTATAAAACAAATTTACCATATTTGTAGCTTAATTTTCTTTCCATCCAATTCAATAGTCCTTATTTTAAAGTCAATACCTAAAACATTAAGATTTTTATAAATTATAACCTGTTGTAAATGATGTGCAGTTAATTATTTTAAGTAATAATACACTTCTAGAAAACAAAAAAAAAAACTATACACTAACAGGCAAATCAGAGAGCCCAGAATTAATAAATGTTTCTAAGAGGAATTCAATTTCAAATTGATTATAATTACCAATAAAATGACTCACCTATGGTCGAAATAAATGATGTATTAAAAGAATTTTCAGAAAATCGGAATAAAACACATGTTTTCCCAACACCCGAATCACCAATTAACAATAATTTAAACAAATAATCATAAGTCTTTGCCATATTTCATATAAATGTATATGTTAAAAATGAATAGTATCTTTGAGCGAAATTGAGCAAATATAACCACTACCTTATTACTTTCAGAGCACTTGCAAACGTTATATATTTGGCTGATGTTACGTTATCCGTCACCTCCGTGTTGAGTCGTTCACTCTTTTGTCGTTAACCCGTCAGTCAATGACAAGTAGCGCTGCTCGTGTTCAATGTTCATATTTTTGAGAAATAATAAATGACAACCAAACAGTCAGTAAATTCAGTGACAATAAAAATGTTTTTATCTTGCATTATAAAAATTATTTTTATTAACTATTTTGAACGAAATAATATAAAAAATTAATATTTGTATTTTGAATTATGCGATTTTCTAATTAAGATTACAAAAATTAATTTTTTTAAACATAAACCATACTTTATTTTCTCATTTTTATATTTTTTCTCATTTTCAACCAGCAAGCAGGTTGGTGGTCTTAAGGGTCTCTAATTCATACCCTTTACTATTAGTCATGAAAACAAACTATTAGGATGCAGTGTGTAGAGGGAGAAATTTGGAAAATTGTAATGTGAATCAAGCTTTACTTGTGAAATTTACTCCTTCGGTATAATTATTAAATAATTATAAACGTTTAGCATTTTCAAATTTATTTACAAGTTAAGATAAGACTTGAGTGTCGGAATTAAAAATTTTATAATAAAGCAACGATTAAGCTAATACCTAGCTTAGGTATAATTATTATAATTTATCAGCAATTATTAAGGTTCTATATTTTATTATAATATTTAAAAATTATATACTTATTTTTGATAATATTTCGACGAAGTACTCAAAGTCGATTTTCCTTCACGAATTTTAAAAACACGAATTTGTAAAAATCTTCACTTCTGGATGTTAATTAATAAAATGGCTAAATTGATATGGCAATCAAAATTATCTTTTGCAAACCAAACAAAAAATAATTTGATTGATATACTAATAGGAATCACTTCTAAATCTGAATGTTTTTTGCGTACAGCACTGTTGAGTTCTGGGCACTAAATAATCAGAATACAACACTGTTTTTATATTATGACAAAGGGGAATAAGGAATGAAAAATATTTTCACATTGTTAAAAATTTTGGCTTTATTTTAACAATTGATTTAAAAATAATATTTGATTATATTTCGTAATAAAATCTAAAAATTAATTGAATATAAAAAACCTTGTTCATAAATTTCATTTTGTATATAATTATATATAATTACTTTGTTTCAATTTGCCCAAAATTATAAATAAAAATTGTACCATCAACAATACTTTGAAAGTCTGAAATGATTAAATAATAATGATAAAATAATTTTTATGACGTTATAAAAATTACAATTGAACTATTAAAGTTGAACACGTATATGCCTAATGAGTAGTCAATTTATAGAAGAAAGATATATATATGTATATATATATATATACATATATCGGTTTTCTATGACAAATGTTATCATTTTATCAAAAGAAGTCTAGCCAAGTGTCAACATAACCATTAAATGAAAATTTTATATAAAAATGAAATAAATACGTGAATTGCTATTAAAACGATTTTAAAAAGATGAAGAAGTTTAATATAATTTTAATTTTTTTATTAATTGTATGTTTAAATATTATTTTGTGTCAAGAACATCATATTTTAGGTCCACCGAAAACTAGAAATAATAAAAAACAAGATGTTGACGAAGATGATGAATCGGCATCATCTTCATCAACGACACGTCGTGATCAGTTAACTGATGAAGAGTTTATTGTTTTAAAAGTTATGTCATCGCCAGATCTAACTAAAGAACAAGATAAACGTAAAGGTAAAGTATAATAATTATTTAGTTAATAACAGAACCTCGAGAAAGAGGAGTTTAGAGATTAAACAATCACTCTCATTTACGAAAATAAAATCAAAAGAAAATAAATTGAATTTTGAAAGATATTTGCATAGAATTACAATACTCCCTAAAAAATAATCGAAGTTTTAAGTATCTTCTAGAATATCTTCTCTCATTTTTAAAATTTTTGAGACTGAAATTAAGATAAAACAGGGGAAGACAATGTGAAAAAACATTATCAAATATATCTTTAATGATATGAAAAATTGAAATAGAAAATTTATAATTATTGTCTATAGCTAAGAAATACACTAGATTCATGAATCAATCCATTTGATCATAAATAAAAAATAACAATCTTACCAAAAACTAGGAAATAGTAGGTCATCTTGATAGTCAAACTTGACTATGTTAATAATTTTAATAAAAGAAAACTTAATTGTATGAGCTATTTACAAGTCCATCGAGAAATAAAAACTAAGTAAACTCAAAACCAATTCGACATTGACCAATCCAACTGAAAAAATTTACTCTCAAAGTAAATTTTAGCTGCTTCAGTTCACAATTTGATTTGTACATTATTTAAATAATAAGGAACGCCTTGAAAAATTTTGAAGTCATTCTTGTTCTTTGTTTGTGAATAATACATCGTTAAGGTTTAAGTAAGTTGATTACGTAGAGAATTAAATAGACTTAACTAACCAGGCTAATATAAAAAATATATCTCAACCAGAAATATTAGCTTTACAAAAAATCGTTATATTAATCAAAGATTTAAAAAAAAACTCTTCCCAGTTTCAGAATAGTCTTGTTTTTCGTTTCTGATAAGTAAATATTTATATAGAAAAAGGTAATAAAGCTACGTACAAGAATATACGGAATAGTACGGAACTATATTCTATAATATTTTCTATTCCGTATGTACGTAGCTTTCCACTCAGTATCTGTCCACTTTCTCTTCCTGAAGAAAATATCAAATTGTATTTATTGTGTATTTCGTATAAAATTGTATGTGTATAATTTTCAAGTTTGTACGAATTAAGTTAAATTTCATTCCTGATACATCTGCTTGAATTAGGTTAGTCATTCATTTCAATAATTTAACATCTGCTTGAATTAGGTTAGTCATTCATTTGAATAATTTAACTATGTAAATAACGTTTAGGTGATTCGTCAGAGAAAAATGAAGATAATTCCATTGATTCAAATTCTAAAGATTCAGAGAATGTAGCCTTATTAAAAGATGGTACTTGGTTAACACGAATGGTACAAGAAATGAATGGACTTCAGTATCATTTAAGCGACGACGAACTAGATAAAGATTTAACTGATATATCAGATTCATTAGATGCTGATGCAATTGATTCAGATGCCGCATCGTTGTTATTAAATGATAATGGGGATGAGGTTGATCAAACACCACCAGTAGTACTAACACCCGAAGAAAAAGAAATTCAACAAATTTATGATAAAGGCATGTCAATCTTAAATAAAACAAAATCAGATAAAGTAGCTGCTTATGCTTTCTTATCTGAAGCAAGTGGTCGTGGACATAAAGATGCTCAAGCTGCTATAGCATGGGCACATTTATTTGGTAATCCATTACAGCAAAATCTTCAACTAGCAAAGGACATGTTTACATCACTAGCAGATGAAGGACATCCTGGTGGACATATGGGTATGGGATTTTTATACGCCACTGGGGTTTTAGTGAATGTAAGCCAAGCGAAAGCATTAGTACATTATACATTAGCTGCTATTGGCGGTGATGTTTGGGCACAAATGGCAATTGGTTATCGTTATTGGTCTGGTGTAACAGTTACATCAAAATGTGAAAAAGCATTAGATTTTTATCGTAAAGTTGCAAATAAAGTAGGGCAATCAATATCATTTTCGGGAGGTGCGGCCATACAACGTGTTCGGTTACTTGATGAACTGGAGAATGGCTACACATCCGGGGTAGTTGATAACGATTTAATTGAATATTATCAATTGTTGGCTGAAAAAGGTGATATTCAAGCACAAGTGGCTCTTGGTCAATTACATTATCAAGGTGGACGTGGTGTCGATTTAGATTATCAAAAAGCATTACATTACTTTACACAGGCTGCTAATGCAGGTAATGCTGTTGCTATGGCATATTTAGGTAAGGTTAGTATGCGTTTTAAATATTATTTTAATATAATTTATTACCGAATCCGCAATAATTTCAATCACATGCATTTACAAAGCGAATTTATTAAACTAAATTTAAAAAAAAAAAATCATTAAATTTTAGATATACTTAGATGGAAGTGATGAGGTAAAACAAGATAATGAGACAGCATTAAAATATTTCCGGAAAGCCAGTGAATTAGGAAATCCAGTTGGACAAAGTGGTCTTGGTTTAATGTATTTATATGGCCGTGGTGTTGATAAAGATTACCCAAAAGCGTTAAAGTATTTTACTTTGGCTGCTGACCAAGGGTGGGTAGATGGCCAATTACAATTGGGGAATATGTATTTTAGTAAGTAAAAAAATTGACAAATTTTCTAATATCTCGGAGTATCTGAGAATTGCTCAAGCATTTCATGTCATTTATAAAAACCTTTCTGAATATTTGTATACGATTTAATTATGTTTAAGATTACAACTTTATCTCCGTTGTCCACCAACCTGAAAATGAACATTTTTTTAATTTTCAGGTTGCTGGATAACAAACCTCTGATTTTATCATGTATCGAATAAAAAGGTTTTTGCATTTGTTATTGAATAATATTCCCATTATAATCTGAAAAAACACATATCCATCAATTTAAATCTTGTTCACACAAACGAAAATTTTAGGACTATACTATCTTCATTATTTTTGAATTCCAAATTCTTAACCAATTTGTTTGTATTACTATTAGAAGTTTCCAAAATTAAAAAAAAAAGTTCTTTTTAACTCAATAGAACCTGGTAATTCAATATAATTGTAAAATATTATATTATACGTAATCATTCTTGCCTTAAGGACTCATAAATGTCTCCGTTTAACCGTGTATTATTGCTGAGATCTATTAGCAAGTTTATTTATTTATTTCAGATGGTATTGGGGTTCGTCGTGATTACAAATTAGCTAATAAATATTTTAGTTTAGCATCACAATCTGGACATGTGTTAGCCTTTTATAACTTAGGACAGATGCATGCTGCTGGCAGTGGAATGATGCGATCATGCCCAACTGCTGTCGAATTATTCAAAAATGTTGGTGAACGTGGTCGATGGAGTGAATTATTAATGCAGGCACACGCTGATTATAGAGATGGCCGTTTTAATGAAGCATACATTCAATATGCATTATTAGCAGAACTAGGATATGAAGTAGCACAAAGTAATACAGCATTTATGTTAGATCGTAATGAAGTTCCAATGTTATCACACGATGAAGCTTTAATACGAGCACTACTATATTGGGGACGCGCAGCTGCTCAAGGATATTCACCCGCTCAAGTGAAATTAGGTGATTATCATTATTATGGTTTGGGCACGCCAGTTGATTATGAGGCCGCCGCTCAACATTATCGACTAGCTTCTGAACAACAACATAATGCTCAAGCAATGTTTAATTTAGGCTATATGCATGAACAAGGTTTAGGTATGACGAAAGACATGCATTTGGCTAAACGTTTATATGATTCAGCTGCAGAAACAAACCATGAAGCTAAAGTTCCTGTTGCATTGGCATTATTAAAATTGCAATTAATGTTTAGTTTGCAATCATTACAAGATGTAAGTTGCTACATAGTAAAAAGATTTATTTCTCATATGTATTTCTAAGATAAGAAAAGAGAGTGGTATATCTTATTGTGAAGATGTTTTAACGTTATAAATTCTTTCTATAAAACGAATGAAGTTCCTTTTTCAAAAGTCAAATATATGAAAATTGCACAGCGTCGAGTGTCAGATCACATAATCTACTAAACCCACTTATTGAACCCAAATTGAAAACTTTAATTTTTTTTTTCTAATTTCCCAAATAATATTTTTTGTTGAATTTTTTACAAAAGTTCATAAACGAAATTGTTTCTACGAAAGTCAGTCTTTGAAAAGCTTCCGACAATAGACATATCGAAAAGCGTCTATTTGTCATTAGTTTTCGGTAAAATAATGTCTTAACAAGTTCTTATTTCGAAAACCACTACCTTTCTATGCTGATTATCGCGTATATGTTAGTTTCCAGTTATTGGGCTTAGAATGTGTCTCAACAAATTTTGAGGTACAATTATTTCGACCATCATTTTATTTCATCGGTCTGAAATAAATTATAATTTTTCAAAAAACCCCAAAATAACCATTGTTAATTTTTTAGCATAACTAACGAAAAAAAAAATATGTTGGTAGTATATATGGTTTAACTGTTTTTGACATAAAGTCTTAGTTTAGACTTGATAATTTCTATATTGAAGCGTTTGTGATATGATTTGGCACAATTAACATCATCTTCTAAATCAAACCTCTATACCGATTGAACATTTTGATCGCAAAATAGTTTTATAATTATGGCTGATTTTACAAAATTTTAAATAATTATTAATTTTTTTTAGAGTCCAATGGCAATACTATTAAATTTAAATGAAACGTTAGGTTCGGATTGGGATATTTACTTAATAACATTACTATCAGCAATACTGGGTATGGTTGTGTACTATCGACGACCACAACCTCAACCATTGTTACAACAACAGAATGTACAGCAACAGCAAAATAACATACAACAAGGTGTATTGTAACAGTAAACAAATCATGTCATATTTATTTCGTTCTTATTAAATATAATTTTTTTTGTTTTACTATTGGATCTTATTTACTTTTTATGATAACCAAAATAATTATATAATAAAACTAGGAAATCTTATTATTAAAATAACAACTGTTAAAAATAATTATTGCATAAATTAAATCATTATTTCCACTCAATTCGTGGTTTTAAAAAACTTTAAATCTTTATTTCTATAAAGAACAACAACAACAACATATTAATTTGTCGACATTATCTTGACGTCACTCCAATCATTGTGATTCCTCCAAACATTATTTCTAGCCTATTAGGTTGTTTATTTACGTTTACTACAATAGCTGTGAGTGAAGTCCTACATTCTGAATTTTTTTTTTTTTAAATATTAGGTTCAGTTAGTAATTTCGAAAGTATCTTTCAGTCTTAAAAATTATATAAATAAAATATTTATAGTCATAGTGGGCTCTGTAAGTACTTTCGTTTAATAGGTATACAGTATGCATGATACGCTTAGCAAAAATTATTTTATCCAATTTTTAACACCAAGTATATTTATAGAAAATAGACTATGAAAAGAAATATAACAGTTTAAACAGAACAGAAGCTATGTCTCCACCCCTAAAATTCTCCAAATTTTCAATGTTACGATAGGAAGATATATACATACTTCAAAAATGAATTTTGTAGCCCACAGAAATGCTCATTTAAACCGAAATAATTTCAAAAGTACCTATAGCTAACGAAATTTATAAAATATACTAAATACACAGTCCATATACAGATGAAAAGTGCCCTTTAATAATGTACGTATTAAGTAATTAGCTGGAATTATGGTAAAATAACGAACTTGAAAAAATGTTTCTAATAAAAGTTTTTTTTTTTTTTTAAAGAAATACAGTGGACCTCCGATAATCCAGACCCTAGCTAATCCGACACCCCCTGTAATCCAACATGGTCTATTATTTATTATGTAATGGATATTTTTTTGACAATCTTCGCTAATGCATGATTGAACAAGTAGAATCTTATCACTGGATCTGTAATTTGTCGGATTACAAGGTACTCTTTCGTAAAAAATTCCGGACTATAGGGGGTCTTAGGCAGTACTCTATAATCCGACACTGTCCTGCAAACTGTTTGTCGGATTACCGGGGATCCACTGTACACATTTTTTGTACTTTTATTCAGTCTCTTATACTTTAAAAATGAGTTTTGGATTTACGGGACCTAACTACTCGAATTTGCTCATTAACTTCCTTTTTAGGACTAGAATACCCCATAAAAGTTTCAGCTTGCTATCCTTTTTCGTTTTTGGGTTATATTGAAGAGCAAACAAAAATTAACTACGTGTTTGTATCAAGTTTTGCAAGTACCTTCAATATTTCTTAGTGTTTCAAACTTTAGGCAAAATTTAATATATATTATTATATATTAATATATTATTATATATTATATATATATATATATGTTAGGTGTAAAAACTACCATAATATACTGTGTTGGTATTTTGCTGCTATGGAATGAAAATATTGTAAAAAAACAAGAAAAAAATATATTTCAGGTACAGTTTAAAAGCTATGTATTTACAACAAATTTGCTGAGAATATTCATAAAAAATTTTCCCCATTATTTAATTTATCGTAACAATGATCTAATGGTGTTAATTTTTTATTACTGTATATGTCGTAAGAAGAAATCAATTCGATCACAGTACATTTACAATCAGATTATATATTATATAAATATGTTCAATATTTAATTAATATTACAGATAACATTGACTTAACTCAATTTTTTTTTTCGAGTTTTGTTTAAATTTTGATTCCGCTTACGGGCATAAATACTATAATATTAGGATATATTGCTAGAAAAAAATTATTTTTCATTGGACAAAATTGAAAATTCAATTATGACCTATCTCAAAAGAACTAAAAAATTAATTTATACGTAGAATCTAAAAAAGAATTTATTACTTATCATTTATGAAATGGAACGCCCATTTACAAATATAATTAAATAAATTTCAATTTGCTACATAAATTATTCAATTTAGCCCCACAATTTTTTGCTTTCAATGATAAAAATTTATTAATTGTATTACTAATTTATTTAAAATAGTTACAATTATTTACATTAAAAAAAATCAAAATTTTATTATTGTTGATTGTAAAATGCAAACAAATAATCAATGACCTGTGTATTAAAATGATGAGCATGATGACTTTCAGCTTTACTATTGCATATTGGTCTACCATTCAAATATTGACATTGATCGAACAAATTTATTTTATCTGATGTCCACCATATATTTTTAACATTATTTTCTAAATTAATTGAATTAACTTGTAAAATACCAAATTCATAAAATTTGCCATCAGTTGTTACACTTTGTACTGTTATTGGTTGGAATATATCTTGTGTTGTTTTATTTATTAGCTATATAAAATATAAAAAAATCGTTATTTTTTTAACTGACTTCGAAAAAAGGAGAAAGTTGTCAATTCATTGGGATCTTTTTTTATGTATGTACGATAATTCTGTTCCCTCGGTAAATAGAACATGCATACTTAACATTACAGAAATAATAATGAAACGCGCATTTATTAACACGTAAATCATATATGAAATTTATGCCACGATTGTTGTAAATTAAGACTTTTGAGTTTGGGAATTTGATAGATGTTCCAGTTGGCTCCGCGAAGTTTCTGAGACAAGATCATCTGGAAGTATGCTTTAGGCTAAGATGTTTATAATTACAATTATATTATTATCTATGCTAGACTTATATTTTTTAACTAAAAGTAGAGAAATTTATTACTGAATATCGGTAAAACCACTAAATATTTTGATTCCACTAGCTTAAAAAATATTTCTGACCTGAATTGAATTAGCAAGTTTCGCTTATAATAAAATATCTTTGTAAAAGGCGTATATGTTGCGAAATGGCGCGTTGCAGCCAATCCAAGAACGTCGCAAGATTACAAATGTAGGTGTAAAGTAAACTTCTCTTATTTGGCTTTATTTTTGGTCAAACAATGGTTAATTTAAATTATTTATGAATGATCAATCCATTTAAAATTTTTGTATTAATTACTTACATTAAATTGTTGCACATATGATGAAACAGTAGCATACAATTTCATTAAAGTTCGACTTGTAATTTGTTCATCAGTAACTTCCGTTTCGTATAAATTATGAACATTACATTTGTTATAAGATACAACTAATGTGTGTGGGATATAATTTGAATTATTTATTGCTAAAAATAATACGAATTATAAGAATTTTTGAAAAATCAAATTGTGGTATAACTGATCGATACTTACGATAGATATTACGATTAAAATCATAATAAAATGTTTTTGGTATTGAAATATTGCAATTTAACGGATATATTGGATTATTGCTTTGAGCTTGATCTGATTGAGTTTGATTACTTATAGCATATTGTTGATAGTCGGATATTACAGGTGCCAATTGTTGATTCGATGTTAATAATTTATCAATGGTAACATCCAATTGATATAAAAGTTGATCTTTTTCAAACGATGATAATATTGCACCATTATTCAATAAATATTTATTTTTATTATTTTTACCGCTTGATGTTTCACAAATTTTTAACAATTTTGTTATTAAAAGCTCTCTAAAAACGATTAGATCAGGTATTACTAAGGATGACATTCACAAGACTTTATGTTTAAGACAAGATCAAATATACAAATTTAGTGTGGCTGAAAGAAGTGCTTAACCACATTTAAAATTAAGTCTCAATATTTTCTGAAAAATATGTAACATTGAAGAAAACTAAAATCGTTTTGAGCGAAATATGCATTTATATAGATACTGAAATATCCTTTCAGGTTGAGAAAAAAATTCTGAAGGATGTTCAAATAATATTTACCTGCAAAAATTGCGTAGAAAGTTTGAGTATTATTTATTAAATTATTCACCTAATACAAGGTAACAGTTTTAAACGAACATATCCTTTTGTTTAACACTTACAACGTAATTTTTCTAAACGAAACCGTGTATTCTACAAAGATTTTAAAATTTGGTTAAGTATTTCAGTTAGCCATTAAAATCTTAATTCTTCGTAGAGAATATATGCATAGGTTTGCTTGCCTGGTTTCGACTTACTATACAAAAATTGCAGATAGTCCATTTGATTTCAAATCATGTTAATCCCATGTAGTTTATTTTTCTTAAAATTTACTTACATTTTACGTTGATAACTTATACCATAATCTCTTGAAAAATTCCACGCAGGTTTTGATGGATCCTTCTTCACAGGTAACTTAACTTGCTCACTATCGTATAATTGTGATGATTTTATTGCATCTTCTACTTGCTTATACAATAATTGTTTACTAATACTTAATTGTTCTTGTTCACTGTTTAATAATTTATTCAATACATTCTGGTCAGTTGTATCTAGCTGCAATATATTTAATAAAAGTTTTGCTTGTTCAATTCCACCGACCAGTACATTCGAATCATTAAAAATGTGACAAACACGATCTTGTTTTTTTAAATTATTTGAGTTATCATAATAATATATTGATTTTTTATTGATTTCATTGAAATCTATAGTATTTACTCTGAAAATATTTAAAGCACAAATTTTATACACCCTATATTATTATTTTGATGAAAGTAGGTACATTACTTACTTTAAAAATTGTTCTTTCTCTTCCGCTTTAAAAAAATGTTTTGGTTCCACGATTTCGATTTCTTTGTTAATTTTTAATAACTCGTTTTGAATATCTTGTGTTGTATCAATTGGGGTACGTTTTCCTTGGACAATCCAATGTTTCTTAAACATTCGACCAATATGTTGTCGATATAATACAATATTTAATCTCATTTTAACTGTGTATTGTTAAAATTTTTAGAATTATTGTTAATTTTAATTTTTTCATTTATGGTTTAATTTTTGTACATTTCTAAAGCACAACCTAAGACATAACCTTAATATATATCTTTATTTTTGCCCAGTTTTGAAATAGAATGTATGACTTTCATAGTCATCAGAGTATCCTTGTCTCGCTTATATAAAGCTTATATATTCTATCCACTGCATCCAGAAGTAACAGAATTACAGTCTCTATTTTAGAACACAGGCACAGTGATTTGCGACGAGCGATCTACGACAGATTTTTCAATCACGATTTACCATGGCGACAAATGATTTGCGATGTATTCTTTTGAATAATAAATCATCTAATGTAATTTTTGCAAATTGTATACTACTATGTTATAATATATGATATTATATATTTCCAATCTCAGGAATATAATTGTGTTAATGATTTCAACAATTAAAATTGAAAATGATACCAAAGGTTGTTCAATCATCAAAATTTATACAGTTCAGTGCATAATGTGCATGACCCATAATAATTATACTCTAGTAATTTTCTAAAAGTTTGCTTTTTGTACCATATTATGTTGAAAATATTGAAGAACTTTAAATTACAAAAATATTTATAAAATTTTTCAAAATAATCCAAACATTTTAGTTTGCTCTACCGAAATTTTTTTTTCTTAAATCCACCAGGATGTGAATTCAATATACATTTATAGTGTCTTGTAGTATCAAATTTATACATTTTAAGCCCCAAATACAGAAAATATTCTCTATTTATTTTACAAATTGGAATCTATTTGGAATCAAAATGTCGTTCGATATTACCAACATACGAGCTTTCTAACTAATTAATTCAATAGTTATTTTCAATTTTCGTAGTGATTGGTATCACAGTTTTAAATTCACCCATCTATGCAGCTAATATGTAAATGTGTATGTATAGAACTAACTGCAGTTGTAAGCAAATATTGTCAATAACATCCAAGTTAATATTAAAAATAATAATAAAATATAATAATAGCGACAAATTAATATTTATGAACAAAAAGTAATTATTTAAATACAAAATTTTATTTAAAATGGTTTGAATATAACTAATGATGGTTTGATAATTATTTTATCGTTTGATTGATTGATTGAGTGTGTTAATAAATAAAAATGGATAAAATAACAGAAGTTGGACATAAAATGCGAGTAAGTAAATAATAAAATTGATTTAAATAAAAATATTTAAAAAATTCTTAACAACTCATATTTTTTTTTAGTCCGCTATCAAAGCAAAGCTAATTGAATTGGGCTGTTATGTCGGTAAGTGTTTCAATAAATGATATTTTTGTATGCATTATAACTATCGATTTAATTTAGATGACGAATTACCGGATTATATAATGGTAATGGTAGCAAATCATCGAAGTAAAGAAATGATGTTAGAAGATTTACAATTGTTTCTAGACTCAAATACTCAAATATTTGTCAACTGGTTACACCATGTCTTACAAAAACTACATGAAGTTACTGTTAGTAGTATTGGTAAGTAATTTAGTTTATGAGGACATTGATCTTTAAATAAAAAATTAACCTCCTGAACGGAGTAGAAAAGTATTAAAAATTGAAATATTAGATTAATGTAAAGCTGTAGAAAACAGTCGTCCTATGAACAACATCAATCCGATATGATAGTATGCATGAGACGAGTATTGTTTAACTTGTTTATCAGTGACATAAATTTTTTTACATATTTTGGGCAGCCATACTTTTAATAATAAATATTAACTATAAAAAAAATTTCTCAATAAGGGTAAAACCGGTAAACTTCTATTGCCGATGTATTTTTTTCAATAGATATGACCGATGTTTTGTTACGGTTGTAGTTATCATACCAAATTTCTTGTCATACCAAGTACATAGAATTTACAATAAAATTATGTACTTAAAATATTTCTATGATACGCGTAAAATATTATTGATGATAAATAATAAAATTTATAAAAAAAACTGGAATCAGAAAAGATGTTTGGATTTAAAAAATAAACACTTTGTATTTACAGTTTTTTTTTATATCTCTCAGTTTAGAAGTCGTATTTTAAAAATATTAATCGTATATAGAATATTATATAAAATATTCTACTTTATAGATATCCCCAAAATAACTAAACAAGAAGCACGTTTAAAACGTAAAATTGTTGAATCGAAAAAAATTAAAATTAATGAGAGTTTAATTGATGATGGACTGAAGAACCCAGCAATACATGAAGTGAAAATTAAAACATTAAAAGCGGAAAATAAAACACCATCATTAACAGATGATTTACCAATATCAGCCAAGACAATCGTTGAGCGTCAACGACGAATTTCATTTAAAACTAAACAACAAGAACTAGAAAAGGAAACAAACGTCTCAGATACAAATCAATTAGAATTAGCTGATATAGAAAATAAAATATTGGAAGCAAAAACTAAATTAGCTCAATTAGAAAATAATGATAGTGATAAAAATGTGATTGACGATGATGAATTTATAAATATTGCTGCACATGACGATGAATTACAATTTGATGATGATAAAGACGATGGATGTTTAACACCACCATTATTAGAACACCACCAATCATCAATTAAGGTGAATAAAACTAGTGAAAGAAAAGTATCAATATTAGACCGTTTGGGTGAGAAGAAACAACATAAGCCAATAACATCTGTAGCAACATCATCATCCAGTGAAAAGAAAATACGATTATCAGAAATAAAGAAAATTGAAAATGAATTGTTATATGGAAGTTCAAAACCAAAAGAAATAAGTTCAAGTTGTAATCAATTAAATTCTAAAAGAGAATTAAAAAGAAAATCTGTAAGTGTAATATTTTAATTGTTTGTGTATGAAAAAAATTCGTTGATAAATCAAAGGTACTCTTTCCTCTTTGTATATCAGGATAAGGAGTACATCTCAGGATTAACACTGAAATATCTACTTTTCAGTAGATATTTCATTCCGTTTGTACAGAAATTCCAAATTGATTAATAATAATACAGTTACATATGTATTCTTTTTGCGGAAAATCTCAGGACTTAACTCCTTGTATTTTTTAATAAATACTCATTTGTTGGTATTTAGGTAAATCCCAATAAAAAGGAAGTGTACGTTTCATACTTGAAATCTGTTACAATTGTTTAATGTAAAATTTGATAAGTATGACTCACATTAAATAAAATCTTCAATTATGTACCAATTATCCACTTGTTTTTATTGTTTCTTAATAATAAAACTATTTTCCAGTTGCTAGTTAACCACTTATTGATTTAGTTCCTTACTAATTTAACTAATTATTTATAAATTTCAGAATGTCCACGAGCGTATTGGAATAATGTCATCAATAGTAAAACCAATATCCAGAAATGATAACAAAAGAAGGAGGAGAGAACACGCTGATATTGATGATATAAATAAAGATGTAGATACAACAGCAACATTATCAAGTGTTATTAAAATAACATCTAGAAATTCAAAATTAACAAAGAATAAAATACAACCAAATAGCAATTTATTATTAAAGGCAGTGGCTGATGCACATAAGTCTATTAACATTAGCAACATTATTAATAATAATAAAACTACAACGAATACATCAATCGCTAGTACGACAATTACTACATCGATAAGTGATAGAAAAAATATTAATAATAAGGTACATAATTTAGCTATACAAATATTTCATATACTCTAAAATATTTATTGTTTCTCCGAAATATGGCTATGATCTCAGACTTAACCTTATATCGTCATGGAAGCAAGTCAGTATGATAAGTTTTCATAGTGGTGTTATATTTCGGAATTATAAAAAATGTTTCATCTACTTCGTCAAATCTATATCATAATTAGAGAAACAATGATACCCGAGAAAAAATTAACAGTTATACTTAATGTTTCTTGATAAAAGGAAATATTTTAAAGATGTAACTTTCAGTTTTGCATCACTATAGTCATTAGGAATATTTCATGCAATACGTTGACAAATTTATAAAACCTATATTAACAAGTCACTCGATTGTCTAACTTTTCTTTGTCAGTGAATTGAAACAAATTGGGTCATTTTTTAGTACTGTTGTCAAATAACCAGATTACTACTAAACTGTGATATTTTTAACAACTTTTGTTTTAACATCTATTATTTCAATAAAAAGTGTTTAGATACGCTGTTTTGGGGTGTAAATGCCATTTCTTGATTTTCACTTGATTAATAAAAAAATTATAAAATTTATACATATCTGACAATAGTACAATCAAATAATTCGTAATAAAAAATAAAAAATGTTATCATATCAAATAAATCAGCCTATGTATGTATATAATCTACAATATACAAAGACATACCAATGTTTGAAAGTGAAGAGTTTAGACAGATAAAAATCCTAGTTTATTAACAAATCAGCTGTGATATATGTATTGCACATCTGTATAATTCTGCATTTTTTTTATTATTTCAATAATTATCTCGAATTGGTGTATTATTTGTATTTATTTTGTTATTATTTTAATTACTATGACCGAATTCTAACAATAAAAACACATTTTATTATCACAAACTATATTTTCAGTAAATCTTATTCAATGAAATACCATACATGTGAATAAAATCTTAATGGAAATCATTTAAATTTCTCGAAAAGTTAATGTTTTTAAAGATATTTCCAGGAAACATTATTTTTATGTTTACTCTTGTCCTATTAATTGTTGAAATTTATCATACTAAATCGTTTACACTATGTAATTTTAGTTATTGTACATATTGTAAAAAATTTAATAATTTTATATTTTCTATAATCATAGAGAGCACTGAATGATACATCGAATGAACATATGAGTAAGAAGAAAGAACTATATACATCACATTTTAATAAAAATAAAAATGATAATAAAACGGATGCTAATAAGAAGTTAATAGAAAACATTATTATTAAAGTAAATACTGCTACATCGATTGTTAATGATAATAAAAATGTTGAAGATGATAAAAATATTGATAAAGATGTTCAAGATGATGAAGAAGAAGAACACTTACTATTACCTACCAGTACTACAAATGATCATATTCAGCACGAAAAGTAAGTAAGATAAATTTAAGTAAAAAAAAGACAAACCTAAAACTTAAAAGTTATAAATATAAAATAAATTTTCTTTTTTAATCATATATTTGGAACTATAGTATTATGTGAAGAAAAATTGTAGTTAGTTATAAAAGTTGAAGAAACGAAATTTTATTTTTCGTTATGGGTATAGTGTACTTAATGTTTGTATTGTAAACAAAACACCCCAGTATGAAGTATAGGCTATCAAATCATGTTGATAGCGCACGCTGGCTATTTCTGTGATATCTAAATAGACAATAAAAAAGCTTCATCCAGACCTTTAAACAATAAAACTAAATAAAAATCATTTCACTGTTTAGAAATTATTATGCCACAGGCAGACACATATATATACACGTTAAATTTTTAACATCTTCCTTTTTGCTTCAGTTGCTAAACACAAACACCATATCCAAATAGCTCAGGAACTTTTTATTTAGAGTCGAGATAAAATTATTCATCAAATTTTATATTGATCAATAATGTTTCTCGTGTCACATAATACGTTTATTATGTAATTTTTTGTCTGAAAACTCTCATTGTTTAAAATAATTTTTATGTTTAATCTTGAAAGTTTAATTTTTATTTGATTTTTAAGTTTCTAATCTGGACCGTTTGTAATTGAAATTAAGATTGTGTATTTTGATAAAGTCGATTTTCTGAAAGCAAAAATTTTTTTATAGTGTTTGTTTAATAAAAAAAAATTACAATTATATATTTTTGTCTCTTATTCCATTTTATTTATGTAATTATATTAAATTAGAAATAATTTTTTAGATCAGAACCAAAACAAAGATTTATAGTAACATTAAATGGTGTTGATGAAAATAAAATATTTAAAAAATCATTAAAAACAAAGTCACATAAAACTGATAATGAAAATGATAAACTGATAACAACAACAAATGAAAATGATGACAATGATAAAACAGAAGAATACATTAAAAGGATTAAAATTAATAATGATATAGATAATAAAAAATTAGAAAAGAAAAAAAAGAAAGCACCATCACCAATAACATTTAATGAAAGTGATTTTAATAATAAAACAAATTCTTCATCCACGATTAGTACAATCACAAGTACTGCAACAACAACAATATTAAAAAAACAAAATAAAAATGATGAACAACGTGATCATATGTGTAAATACTGGCCTAAATGTAAATTAAAAGATGGAAATTGTGAATATAGACATGAACCACCTGCAACTTTACCACCTGTTGTATTAAATGCAGGACAACAACGATGTAAAACATTTCCATTATGTAAATATGGACAACATTGTTATTATTCACATCCATTATGTAAATATAATTTGCAATGTACCAGTATTAATTGTATTTATAAACATACAAATAGGAGTGCAATACAAACACAAATACCACCATCTATAGGTAAGTGATAATATTTTATTTAATATTATCAATTTTGGTAATTTTAAAAATATATCTGCTTAGTCTCAACACACATCAGATAAAAACGTTTTTAAACAAAACATTTATCTAAAGAAATGATAATGATGTTTTCCTCCATTCATCATACGTATCCTTTTATTATCTAACACTAACTAACATCATTATTTTTAATTCTTATTTATTTTAAGGTAGTTTGGTACCCAAATGACTTAAAGTTAATCCAATATTTTTGTGTGTTTATTCGAAAGATTATATGCACCTATAGAAAAAAATCAGATTTTTTTACTACACTGTTTAAGAGATATAATTAATTAAAGTTTATCAAAAATACACAAGCTCTTATGAGTGTCCTTGTTCAATAATACCGGAAATGGTAGGTTTGTAGAAAATTGGCAAAGTAGAACCCACAAAAAAACTTTTAAATTGATAGAAATATATCCCAAATATACACTGAAAAAATTTCAGAATAATTTACCACGTACTTTCCATGTAATTAATTTTTCAATATTGACATGCTTCTATCTCTCTCCTCCATATTTACTAGGAAAAAAATGATGACTCTGTTAAGCGCGCCAGTAGTAACTAGCGTTTTTTTTTTGATAGAGTCCTCTACAGGCTCTGTTAATAAAGACAATCATTAATGTAATATACATGGTTTTTTTTTTTTCAATTTTCGAGCATAAATAACTAAAAAATAATAATCCAAATGTTACGATGTTTGGTATAATTGCCGTCCGTTTTCATGTCAAGATTGTGCATATCGATTGCGCGAAAATTGAACAAAATTACAGATTGAACTCTATCAAAAACACATACCCACTTAAGCAGAACATTAGATAAAACATATCAAAATGTTTCTAGTTTAATATACATTTTTCCATTTAAAATTTTAGCATCAACAGTAGCAGTACCAGTTCAAGTAACATTACCAATTTCAGTGAATAATAAGATATGTAAATATTATCCAAAATGTACAAATGTTCAATGTAAATATATACATAAGAAATCAACATCATTACCAATACCATGCAGATATGGACAATATTGCTTAAATCAATATGAGTGCAATTATGATCATAGCATTATTAGCTCTAGTAGAATAATTAGTTCTAGTTCTTCCTCTATGATTCCTAATAAATATAAATTAAAATGGAAATCAACATTATAATCATAGTAATATATATTATTTATTTTTGTTATACAATCAAATATATTATTTAAAGAATTATTATAAAAAAATTATATTACCATATTTATTTGTTAAAAATGTAATATTAAGTTATTTGAAAATAAGATTACAACATTACAAACGGTTTTTTTCATTATTAAACTGGACGTGATAGACAAAATCTACAAAATTTACAGTTTACATTAGAAAAAATATTTGTCACATACACGACATTTTGCAAATTGTAGACATGTTTTCGCACTGGCAAATCAAATTATTGTGACACTCGAATTTTAAAAATATCTGTTTTAATTACCCTAACACATATACAATTAGATCGGCGCAGTATGTTTCATTTACCCCATTTTTAAGCTTTTCCTTCAGAAACCATGAAATGTAGTCATTCGCATTTAATTTTAACTTCATTTACGATATTATAACACATTAAACTTGGTGTAATTAAATGTAATCTTTTTTCTTCTGATTAGATGCAAAAAGTAATCTTCTGATTAGGTCCTTGTGGAGTTCAGAAATTAACTATTTTCTGAATTTAATTATTTTTATAAAATTTAAACCTAAATTACCTCACCGGTGATCTCAAATAACTAAGACAGTTCCATTAATATTTGAATATAAAATCGGTTAAAAATAATAATTGATTGTAGTATAGTGATCTTATTTTGAAATGTTGCTTGCCTTTCAATTAAATGTTTTAAAAATCAATTAAATGATATAGTTTCGGAAAATTGTAAAAGAATTTAATAAGTGATAAAACTAAAAAAATAGTGGTGAAAAGATACATTTTTCATGTGTGAATGTAATGTATAAAGTATATTTGCATTATGAAGTAAAATTCTACTAACCACTTTTTCAATACTGTTTTGATAGTATTTGAAGAAATCTATTAATATTAATGCAAATTTTATCTTACTTTAGTTTAGTTCTATCACCTATTATGAGATGTTTGCAATATTTTTCAGAACACTAAATATATCACTAGTCCAATATTATAATATAATTAATTTAAAAAATGTACAGTGTGTTGTAAATTAATTAATGAATATGTACAGTGTGTACAATGTGTATAGTATTATATGTGTGTAACACTTTGTATTTAATAGATAAACAATGTTCCATTATGTTTTAATTTTTATTATTTTATCGTCCTGGTAATGAAAAAAAAAGTAGAGATTGGTAAGATTGGTGAGAATCCCATTGAGAATATTTTATGACCTTCCTAAGAAAAATTGACATTTTATCTGCTGAAGTTGATTTTATATTGTATCAGAAATTATATTGTAATCGTCTTCAGTTTATATTATATCAGAAACTTGATATCATTGCGATACAACGCCTAAAATTATGTAAAAAGAAAGAGGATTTTACTATTTCCTGAGTACATGTAAATGTTTTTTAATTGTGAAATTTTCACTAAATTAGAGCCGAGCAATACTTCAAATAATATAAGAATAATTTTACTGATGAATGATGACTACATTATGGTCGAAATACGTATTCGTAATACGTATTAAGTAGCTATAACGTTCTAACGTGGAGACGATTGACGGTCTAATGTTTCTCATAAAGAAGTTATAATTTAGGACTACCTACCATGACCATATAATTTTCGAATTCATATCAAATAATTAAATAATTTTCGAATTCATATCAGAATTAAAACTACCTATTTGCCTAAATCTTTATAACTTGTAATTTTCTAAGAATACTCATATTTCAATAAACCAAATTCTAAAATAAAATAAATAATCTTTATTATTTTAAATATTCATTTTGTATAAAAATGCGTCAATAAATGGGTTATTTGCGTTTAAGGCCGACTTTTAAAAGAAGTTTTTCGATATTTACCTTAACGACATATTAGGAAACTGTAGAAAACTATGTCAGAATAGCCGGTATTAAAATACCTCCCGAATATAGGCCATGATAATGCAATATGACCTACTTGGTCAAAGGATAAATAATGTACTACTCAAGTATTTATTTGAGGTCATATATATCTTCACTGCCTTAACTAATTGCCGAACATACTTTTAGAACTTGGATTTAAAAAATATTTCGTTGCTGCAGTCATAGTTAAAGATGTTTTTGCACTCAAGTTCATTCAGTAATTAATAAAAAAACTGTCTTTTCACTAAATCGCTTTTCAAATATGTTTTTTGAAAATTTTTTAGAGCTTTAAAAAGTAAATAGTAAAATAAAAAAGCTGAAGAAACAATATGAAAAAAAAAAAAAACATTTATTGGGAAAATACAAAAATTAAACGTACAAAAAAATAAATAAATAATAAATAAAAACCAAATATTAATTTTAATAGCCACCAGACTGTGGTGGGCCGTATTGTTGTGATTGTGGAGGACCATAACTGTATTTGTTATAAACTTCAGGATAATGTGCTTCACCTTCATATCTCACATCAGCATGGAAACCACTTTTCCAATCCGCGTAATATGTAACAATTTGTACACGGCCATCCGGTAAGTTAACACGATATTCACCGTGTACCGCATTCCCATCACTTGTTTCTTTACGACCATAATCATTCCCGCTGTAATCGTCTTTGACAGCATATCCAAATTCATATGACTTTGGCTAAATATAATTTTTTTAAATTAATTTTTAAAATTGATCTCCGTATTAAAGTAAAATATGAGCATAAACATTGTGCGCAAGTCCAGATTTATGTCTTTGTCTAAGCATAAGGGGGAGTGCCTTTTATGACAACTCAAGCGAGAAGGAAATATAGTCTTCACCTCTCCATGTTGGCGACAACATTCCCATCAACTTTTAAATCGATTATCATTTATCAATATGTGAAACTATTTGGGTGTACAATAGATTTGATAAGTGTACAATGAACTTAAAAAATTACGTTTTCAATGAAATACTAATATTTTTAATAAAATTAATTTTTATTGAAATGATGGAAAGAAGTGTAAATAGTTGACAGGAGTCGAACCCGGGATCTTTCGATTGCTGGTTGGGCATGCAATATGCGTATACACTTTGACTAAGCATTCACTGAAATATTTAAGTTTTAACTCAGTTACGCACCTCATGATTATCATAATGATCGTCGTAGTGATGGTGATCGTCATCTCCATATGAAGATTGTTGATATTCTGGAGGCCCATATTTAGCTGGTGGTTCTGATTTGCTTGATTTTATTAAAATTGTGGCAAATAATATACTTATTAGTGTTAACATCTGTAAAAAAACACCAATGATTAGTTCAAGAAATTTCTGCTTAACTTTAATCGTCGCTAATGAGCTCTTGATAATCGCTTAACACATAATCCTACTTAATTTTCTGTTCAACATTTTAATTTATTACAGTTTGTATCAATAAATAATTTGCTGGATTTTTGTACTTGATAAATATGGAATATATCAGAGTATATTATTTTTAGGCTTAGGTTTGTAATGCTAGTAAATATTCTCCACACTAAAAAAATATAAGCGTGTTAAAATTATGGGGGCATATTTTAAGTTAAAGTTCGTGAATAGGCAAATTTGGTTCAGTGAGTTCATGATCCAAATTTTGAACCATAAAAGATAGAAGAAATATTCAAATGTGAAAAATGTTTGTTCTTTCAAAATAAACAACTTTATTTGAAACAGTTTAAATATGGCACAAATTTAGGTAAAATTAATCTAATAAATACATGTATAAGTATAATACATATTATTATTATGGATGTATTTATAACTGTATGGACTGGATATTTAGGGAATTTTATGAATTCTAATGATTACGAATATTTTAAGCATTGATAAACAATTAACTCGGTTAGTTGTTATCTTCATTTGTTGGTGAAAATTTTTAATTTAGATGTTTCGAATTATTAATTTCAATCATCGAAAAATAGATGCGCGATAAATCGAAATCTCGATAATTTTTAAAAGCCTCCCCTTCATGCATAGAATTGGAAATAGTACATATCTGTCGGGAAACGAACCCGGTACCTTGCCATTTCTTGTTGGACATTTAATCATTCTTTCTTTCTTCGCAGAACAATTTAATGTTTGTTCTTAATTATCTTACGGTTGGTCCGATTTTGACGAAATTCACCAGCAGATAGCTGATATAATAAGGAAGTTGCTTACACTAGATGTTATCTGTCCGTTTCGCAAAACAATTCTATATATATATATTTTTTGTTTTATGACCAAAGGCCGTAGGCTCAGAATAAAGCCAAGGGTGTTTCATAAATTGTGAGCGTAGTGAGTTTTTTGGTTAAAGACCTTAATTACTCTTCTTGCGAGCATTGATGCCGAATTCAGGCCGTAGGCCGACACATCATAATCTAGAGGCAACATTCTCTCTTTGTAATCTGTGTAAGCGTTCCCCCATTTTCACTCCCATCTTTTCGTTCACTCGCATCTTTGTAATCTGTGTAAGCATTCGAAAAATATAAAATCTGATACATTTTTTTTTACTTTTACGATAGCAAAGCGGCAGGTACCAGCTGGTAATATATATTTTTAGAGAAATCGGCAAAGAAAAAACTATAGCAAGTAGATATTTACTTTTTAAACTTTATAAAAAAAATCTGGTCTAAACGCCATAATTTTTATATATATATATATATAGGTGCTCCCTGCACCTATGCAAAAATATGTAGGCCCGAAAACAAATCATAATTGAATAAGTTTAACCGGGATTGGAACCTGAAATTCTTCGAAGCCATGATATTATATCAATTGACTTAAATACACAGAATTAGACACAATATTTATTTCTGTCAATTTTAATCCATTTCTTTTTTTTACGTTTCGCCAGATGTTTCTGCTGGATAGACGTAATAAAAAGGCAGATACTGAATTTTCTACATTTCACGTCAAAATGTGAAATTAGACTCAATAACATAACACAATTCTAAAATTAAATTAAAATTGATTCAAAAATAAAAAAGTCATAAGCTCTCAAAAATTAAAGATTATTTCTTTCTTGAAAACGATGGTTAATAACATGCATCTATGAGCATACTGAATAGTGACGTCACTATTTTGTATGACTTTCTTTGTTTTATCAGGATTTTTGAACATCCATACCGTGGTTATTTTTAAAGATTTAAAAAAATAACTTTACTTTCTTGTTTATGATGTTTATGAAGACGTTTCAAATGAGGCCATTATGCTCATTCTTATATATTTCAATCAATGATTACATTATCAAACAGTTAAATTGATTGAAACACATAATTTGACGATTATTTCAAATAAAATACAAATTTTTTGTAATTAAAAATTAATTTTAATAATCTCATAAAAATTTCAGGGTTATTATTTCACCCTAGATTAGTTAAATTGAGTTTAAAATGGGGATAACTTGATAATTAATTAAAACTTTTCTGTTCATTTTCTTACGGCCGTTTGAATAGATAATTACAGCACTGATATGGAACACAGATACACACACCAAACGCACTCTATTACGATTAATTAAATCTTAATTTCACGTAACATTATCAATTTGAATTTCACAATAATTAACAATATTAAATTAAGAAATAATGAGAATAATGATAGATAAAACACACCTTATAATTAAAAATACAACAATAGTACAACATTATGGTTGTTTATATTTTTATTGTTGTGTATTATTGGTAATTGTTGTATTGTATTGTTTGTTTTAGATTAATTTTTTGTAATAAAAATTGCATCTTATATACTAGGCATGTCATGGTAAATAAAAATAATTATAATATTACACATAAATATTAAATGAAACAAAATGTAATCATGGAATGGGAAATGGTTTAAGATTGTGATATTTGATGAGATCAGATTAGAAGAGATGAGATGATGTGTTGTGTAGTATTCTTGTGCGATGGTTTTAAAATTCAATATATATGCTACCATTATAGTTATATGTACAGTGTCATTAAGGATAAAATGTATATTGTAGTAATATGAAGAGAATATTATATTTATTATTCCTAATGTTTCGGACACTTGGAAATATTAATGCACAAAATTCTAGTGTTTATAGGATCGTCTTATTAGTTCGCATCTCACCGTCCAATATCACGATAATTGTTTGATTTTAGAGGTCTCTAGAGCTTTTTTCCTATAAAATATAGCAAATGGGTAATGTTAAGATAATTTGGAGTTACTGAACTCATATAACAATCTGAATCAAGAATAATATTATTACTATGAACACAAACAAATTGTTTTCATTTTGTGTGCGACTGTCAAATTCTACTGCAAATACAAGCGTATTGTTTTCAGTTTTTGTGTGATTTGTCAAATACTACAACTTAGATATTTGCGCACAACTTAAATATTTGCACCTCAATATATAAACGTCTATTATCGTATTTTCTTGAAGCCTAGAGAGAATTGAAAATATTTCTCACCTGCCGGAGATCGAGCCTGGGACTATCCAATTGCTTGTTGAATGTGCTACCAACTAAACTACAGATACTTGGTAGTAGATATATAGAAACTTCATATTAAACCCGACGTTGTATTGTTGCTAGTAAATTATTAATAGTGATGGGGGCGGCATATAGGGCCTAACAAGTAGGGCTTTTTTACCGAACTATTTTTTCACCAGCTCATTGTAACAATTAATTATTGGCTACGACGGGAATCGAAGCCGCCTGTCTGTTGGTCATCAAGATAACACAAAAAAGAAAAGAGATAGAGAGCGGAACCCTATGATCCATCTTTTAAACTATAAGACATAGAAGCTCAAATACAAAAAAAATGTTTGTTTCTTAAAATAAAGAATTTTGTTTGAAAAATTTTTTCATAAACAGTTTAAAGCCACAATTTCACCACAAATTCAGGAATCTAAAAACACTAGAGTCTCGTTACAGCGGTCTGAATTTGACCATAATCACTCAAAGGGAATCTCACTGCCTTTAAAACAAACAGGATAATTATATGCGTGCCTTAAAACAAAACAGTATATGTGCGTGTGTGGTAGTGTGTGTAATATAAGCCACACCTCTTATATATATGTGTGTGTCATAGTGTGTGTAATGTTTTTTATATTGATTTAATGTATTTTTAAGTCGTTATTTTAAAAAAATATTAGCAGTATCAAGTCCTTCTCTATATAAACTATAAGTGTGCCAAATTTCATACTCCTTCGCTCGCCCAATATTAGTAAAAAGGGGTAAGTTTTCGCTTCAAGTGTTAATATACAGATTATAATACTTAATCATATAGTTTATTTAACCTAGTTTATTTTTTTTTATAGAGAATCAAACGCATTGAAAAAAATGCATTGAATAAATTGTGAATAAAATGGTCTATATTTTTAGTAAATTTTTTAATTTTAATAATTAAAAATAGTTCGATACTCTTCACTAGGTAGTTATCATTTTGAGTTGTTTTTCAATTCAGGTTTAGATTTTAAAAATAAAAAAATTGAACTTTGACCTGAAAAAGGAAGCTTTTCACGGTCTTATTCATGGGAGAATTTTCTCAATCCTTGATTCTACGAAAATATTTTTGTATATGAAATTCATTAAGACTTGTATGAATTCATACTATATTAACATTTGTATAAATATATTTCAAACACCTGTGTATCATTGTGGTAATTATCGGTAACATTATGGTAATATTTACTTTATTAATACTGACAGTAGTACTATTGTTTAGTTACATATTTCGTTATTAAACTTAAGTATATATAGATGTTTTTGGATATTTTCTTACATTTTCAATTAATCAATAAAGAAAATAAGCCGTTTCACCGCCAAGTGGATTCACACACATTCTAGCCAATGCTTCATTAAACTATGTAATCAAAAAGTTTTATTGAGCTTAATATTCAGAGAGCTCGAATTATTGTATAAAGCCAAAATAGAGTTTTCAAGATTATGTAAATCATCAGTGTTTATCTTTAAGTATAGTATTACTTTACATTTCACTTTACTGTTAGTAAATTAAAGGTAAGATTATAAGTAGCTGCTTATAAGGCTCGTTTTCTAAAAAGGGTTTTTATCTAAAAAGGGCGCTGGCGCATTCAAAATGACTCTACTATGAAACATTATGTTTAAGGGTGCTTAGAAATTAATTTAGGGACATAGTCAAAAATGGTGGATCCAAATGAGTCAATTTTCTCATAACAAGCACTGGATAGTGGCATTAGCCATGTTTGGCTACTGTAAACCTGTAAGAATATTCGGATGATCCGGAACTCGAAATATTATCCTTACGCCTAGATTTTCATCATATTTAAGTGTTTATCTCTAGCGATAGGTTGATATTTTAAACTTTTTGCCCATTTTATTCAAGTATTTTTTCGTTTTAAACCGAGTTTTAGTCTCATTGTCTGGTATATATTCTTACTCTATCTGGAAGTAGAATTAGTTCTCAAAATTTGAAAAGGGTAAAGTGTAATCTACAAATTTCGCAACAATCTGTCTTCATAAAATCCAAGCATGCTTAAAATACGTGTCATACTAAGCATCATTTGTGTCGCTGAATGTTCCTCCAACTTTCTGAAAAACGCAGATAAAGTTGTAAACGCTATTCGGTGATGGTTTTAGACCATAACAATCATTACTCATCAGAATTTTTCTTTTATTTGGACATTTTAAATTAAAAATTTTGCCAAGATTTGAATGAATGATTAAATTTTTGAAGCGAAAGCACTGTGATTCCTTACAATTTCTGATTGTGACAACTTTATTTGTAGTTTTTCATAAGTTTCTAGTGCTTAGTTGTAAAACTGCTTACATAACTAAACAATGACTACTGTCTATTTCTATAGTAGATAGACACTTTTATGTTTAAATTACAGACTAGAAGATACAAAGATAAGTGTATATTCATATAATAGATGATAGAATATAATATAGGAATAATGTAATATATTGTATGCAATGTAATGAGTATTATTTAAGTGAATGGATAAAACATAAATTGTTATTTAGAGAAGATTCATCTTTTTTTTTTTATAATTTCTTCATCTTTTGTTTTATTTTGTATCCTATTATATATGGTTACTTCTGTTATATTACATAAAAAATACTAAATATATATCATTTTGTATCACATAATAATATTTATTAATAGTAAATGCTTTCTTTCTTATTATAATCAATTTAGTGCTCTGCCACACTTTTGTTCTTGCGTTGAAATCAACATCCGTTCTAAATACAAGCAGCCGTTGTGTTAAATACATGCAGCCACACTAGAGTTTGATATACAACGGACATTCTAGCTTTCTATTATGTTAAATACGAGCTGCCACACTACAGTTTATAAAACGTGCGTTTATCTCAGCGTACGTCGAACGGACGTTAGTTGGATGTAGGTGTTTTATTTATTATCTATTGTAACATGGTTTAAACTTGCCTGGTTTTTACTTTATTATTTTCAAAAAATACATGACTCATTTTTGTATTTACTCAATACACAAATATAACTGTAAATAAATTAAAAATATCAATTTCTTTACAGTGTGAAATACAATCAAATCCTAGTGTGTCAAGCTATATGTAATTTCATTGAAAGTTGGAACATCCGTTCGACGTACGCTAAAACTGACGTCTCTTCGCTTCAACGCACGTTGAAAATAAAATCTAGTGTGAAAGGCTCCATTTAAGTCAATGATTTCAGCGCGGTTGCTGCGTTGAAAAAAACTATAAAGTGGCAGAGCGCTTATTCAACACAATGACTAGTTTATGAATGAGGCATTTTAACACTATTTAAAAATTAGTTACTTGTGAGAAGTTACTGTTCATCCAATTCTAATTGTCAATTTGTTACTACTTTGATTAGTCAATGTAGTTGATGTTTATTATGACATTTTATGATGAAATCTCAAGTTTCAAATCGATACTCTTACTTATTTTTGAGTGAACAGTGTTAATTGTTATCAATGTTTGTACTATTTTGTATCGTTGGCATTAATAAATGTGGCGAACCGCGAATCTCAGCATTTACGAAAAAATGCCACAAACAAAAGTTGTTAGTTTTAAAGAAACAAACATCTTTTGTATTTAAAATTCTACTTATTATGGTTTAAAAGATGGGTTATCGATCCTTACGGGTAATTGTTACCTTTGTAATAAGCACACTCGTTAATGTAATATCTTCCAATTGTCGCGTACTTATAACTCAAAAACTAATTATCCAAATCTTATGAAATTTGGTATGCACAATATTGACATAAAAACGAAGAGCTTATTGAACAGATTTTCTCGAAAAACATTTCTAAATGTAAAATAAAATTTTGATTTTTACCTTAGAAATTTTTTTCGGGAAAAACTCTTCGACAAACCCTCCGTTTTCATGTCAATATTGTACATACTAAATTTCACACCATTGATCGATTTTGGCCCTCACAAACATAAACATTTTCGGTCTAGAATACATGACTAAAATTTCAGCTCTCTATTTCGAATTTTCAATTCTCTTGATGACGAACAGGCATACGAAAATGGATTTATTTGATATTTTTATGAATACTTATATTGAAGTTTTATTTCCAGCGTTGCAAACTTTAGATTAAATTTATTATATCCTCATTTTTTTGAAATGAAATAATTATAGATTATTATGTTCAAGTTTTAAAAAGATCTACCTACTATTTCTATGACAAAATAGCTAAAAATGGAGTTGAAATTGAACATCAGACAACGTTGTATTTCGATATTTTATATATAATATACTAATAATAGTTATTATTATATATTGTGTACAAGGATGTGTCGGATCGTTAAAAATGGAGATCCGCGGTTATGGATACGGATAATTAGAGTCCAGATCTGCGTATACAAATCTTAACTTTTCAACTCAATAAATCGGTATAATGTTTTGAACCTTAAAATATGATTGTTTAATGCATGAAATGTGATTGTGATTTGTGATATCTAAACAGTATTATTTGATTTGAATAATAAATTTAAATTTGGATAGTGTAATTACTAATTCGTACCTTATGATAAGTCAGCTCACTACAATAAGGGTTGGAACATTAAATTTTTGCCAAATATTTAATTTTTAAGAAATGAAAACTATTTTTAATGCGATTTAACAGTATTTTATTGCTACGTAATTCAAATACATAATGAAACTTAATAATTCAAAAGATTCGATAAAGGTCCGCTGAAAAACATAATACAAACACGATACTATATTCCAATCAAAAGTTTTTACCAATAATTTCAATCGTAAATATAATTGATATATTTTAAAAACCGAGTTTAATTTCGATGTGGATCATTTTTTCTTTATTAAGTTTTCTGATTTTCTTTTCAGCTTCAAAAAATATATTTTACTAAGATCAATAATAAGTAATGTACTACTTTTGGGAGAACTAAATAAACTACTATATAAAAAGTTTACATTCCATTTTTTATATTGGGAACGGGAATTTAAAAAAAGAAAAAACATGAATTGCCTTGAATTGCTTTGAATTATGTAGTTAATGCTACTATTTTTACACTAGACATACATAATATGTCTAAGTATATTAATTTAGAATAAAATTTGTAACGCTTTCTAATATTGACGGCACAAACTAAATTATAGCATAGGTATCATAGAAACACCTATTTAGTCCATTTCCGGTTGTTCGTCCATCCGGTCGTCATCAGGATAACTAACAAAACAACAAGAGACAGAGACAGTTTGTGAATGAGAAAAATCGGTCCTTTGGGTCCATCGGATTCTTGACCCAACTTTTTAACAATAAAAGACAGAAAATAAGTTCAAATACTAAAAAAAAATTATTTTGTTTGAAACATTTATTCGTAAAATGTTTGAGTTCTCCACAATTTTAGCTCCAATTTAGCTAAAAAACACATATAGGTAATAACAATACATATTATTATTATTATACATATATAACTGTTTAGTCTGGATATTTATAGTATTTTATGAATACTTATTAAAAATAGTCCAAACAACGAAATTCAATCATATGTCGAGTATCTAAACAATTAACTCTGTTAGTTGTTATCTTCACTTGTCCAACTAAAATTTTGTTGAAACTTTCGTTTCAACTAATGAATTTTATCGTCCGTTAAATTATGTGGACTATCTTTTCGTGTATTAAATTTAATTAACTACACATTTTGTTTTTATTTGCAAATATTATATGTTTTAGTAGTAAACTAAAACAATCTATTTGTGTACAATAAATAAATAATAATAATAATAATAATAAAGAAATTGTTAAATAATTTACATAATTTAAAATAAAATTAAATCAAAATGTAAAGTAATACAATTTTAATAGACATGTGTGTGTATATGTGGTACATTGCGTTACGTTTAAAATGTGGTCGACCAATGAAATAAATTTTTTTAAATAACAATGAAAAAAATGTTAATGTACCACACGACTCCTATATAGAAAACAAAATTAATCTAAGCACGTTAATATAAGATTCATGAAGTTAAAAGCGCATTGGAATGTTTTTAGTTCAATGTTAAACTTGGAACGTGGCCCAGTGAGTTTTTTTTCGGAATGATAAACATCAATCTACGAATTTGTATGTGACTTAATTGTGATGATTGTAACAACTTTTTCCTCTTTGAAAATTCTAAAAATTTAGCTGTTATCTTTTTCGTAGCCTGCAAAATTTTCGATAACGCCCACAATTTTCAAATTGACGCATATTTGTTTTAATGTTATTGACCGAACGAAGTGAGGTCTTTGGAATAACAATGATATTGGATTTTGTTTGTCTGTATCTATTAATCTGTCCATGTTTGTTCTGCTGTAACTTTCGAATGCTTTGTTCGATTTTGACGAGGCACATTGATCACACTTAGAAAATTCATTGAATGATTTTGGAAAATTTTTATTTCTCTTTTCGGAAAAATCATTTTTTTTCTAAAAAAATAAATAATTAATAACCGGTTTTGAACACCGGGAGTTTTTTTTTCGAAAGCAGGTTTTCTCAACCACTAAATTTTTTACAGGTCTATAGTTCACAGAAGTACTAGTTATTTTAAGAAGATCATTCAATTATAATTTCAAAAACCATTTTACTCGACACGTTGCAAAACAAAGTTTCCGTTATTCGACAATGTGAAAACAGTAATTATCATATTGTAGGTCATAGGGAGTTTTATCTGATATCGCACAAAATGGTTTTTATATTTATTATTGAATGATCTTCTCATTACAATTCTAAAAAAACAAATATCCATCAATTTGAAACATTTAGGAGTAATAAAAAATTTGGGAACTTCGAAAAATAAAATTTTTCAAAATTTTCGGACTGGAAAAAGTTGTTACACTAATCATAATTAGGTCACATACATTTTTAGTTTGATGCTTATCATCTCGAAACAACCTGCTGGTTCCATGGCATAAGATTAAAATTAGGATAATAATAAGAGGGGAACCGCAGCTGTGACCCTAGCACCTAGATCTTTTCTAGCTTAAGATGCAGAGAAACAACCATCTAGAACAGATGATGCTATAGGAGCTTTTCCGCCGGAATTGTTTCCATAATGGATTGATCCAGAGTTTCAGATCCAAACATTCTATATCTAACACCTTGAAGATTTCTACAGGTGTAAATGATGTGAATGGAAGTTTCATTGTCCTCCAAACACGACTTACAAGTAGAATCGTTTAAGATTCCCAAATTATGAAGATGATAGTTCAACCCGCAGTGCCCTGTTGGAGATCCACTACTCTTCTCAAGAGTGATAATACACAACTAAGCCTGTCGCATGCCATCTGTGTAGTCGTAGTAATCAAGATGTGCTTATTGAAGAAGGTGCACTTGACCATGGCCTAATTACGTTACTACTTTTACTATCAATTAACATTATGTAATTAACGCATTAACTTTTTTTTATGCGTTCGTGAAAAAATTCACAAATTTTTTCATTCAGCTAGTAAAAACTTTTTTTTTTCGTTATAAACACTGTTATAATGCACATAATTAATAAAATGTCAATTAGCTCAATTTTGACTAGTATATTTATCAGGGCGTTTTCGACGAATATCACCTCCTCTTAAAATTTGCTCATAATTCACTCAAAATTACCATATTCCTTTCGGTAGACAAAGACTTGCGTAAATTTTTTACTTAGTTTGATCGACTTGAAAGGTTAAAAATGTCTTAAAGGTTAAAAATTTTTTCTATGAAAATTCTGGTAATGGAGGGAGGGGTTCTATTTTACTGAAAACGAAAAAACCAAAATGTATGGATAATTTGAATATCGTTTTGCTTCTGTCTTAACCTTGCCCTGGTGGAAATATTTCTTGGAAATAACTCTTAAATAGTCTAAAAAACTCTTATGAAATTTTGATGAAGTCTTATTAACTCTTTAGAGAAAAGTCCCAATTTTGTGAGAATATAAGACTTATTAAGAATTTTGAAGTTATTCACACTTGTCATAAAACTTATTTTGACTTACTAATTACCAATATAAATTTTGAATATTTCCACCAGGGTGTAATTACGTTTTATTTCGTAAATAACAATAATAAAGATAATAAGAATTGAAAACATTACAAATCAGAACTATTTAATTGCTAGACGGATTTGTTATCAAGTACACCATAGATACTGGGTAGTTAACTACAGATATTCATTTATACAGATGTGATGCCATATTTTCAATCTCACAATATATGTCGTGGGTTCGATCTCCGACAGATGGGTAATAATAGAATAGATAGGGTATATAATGAGGTGCAAATGTCATTTCAATTTCTATTTGAAATGCTACCTACTGTAATCTGTATATAGAGGTAAAAACAATGAAAATATAAAATGAGAATGTAAAAAAAAACCAAAGATGAACCAAAATAGTGATGTTGTGATGAGTAAATAAATTATTTAGTAAAAGTAATATAAAATATAAAGCATATGTTACATTCAATGTAATATACATATTATCATGAAGTCGCATCGTCACGGTTACCTTAGCGTTAGGCATGCAATTGAAAGTGATGTAGGTATTTATTTTTTATATATATGTAAATTACTTAATATGTAATTTGGTTAATGTACCTTTAAATTATATTAAGGCGTGACTTCCGTATTAGAACAAGTTTTATTTCACACAATATACTAACTGGAAAATTCATTTTTCTAGAATCAAAATTTCTAATACTGGTATATTACCTAGATTATACTAAATTATTCAGAAAGACCTGTATAATAGACTAGAAATTAAGGATAAAATTTCCAATTATTTGCTACAAGTATGGTACGTTTAAACAAATTGAGCATACCAAGCAATTCTTATATTAAATATTCGGCTTAGTTATGCTTCAATAAGCTTTAACTGTAACCTTTACCAAAATTTTGGTGAATTGGGTAAGTGGGGCGTTCTTATTCACGGATACCGTAAAATTTTCGATTTTGCTTACTTAAAATTAATAATTAAATAATAAACGTAAAAACTATTCCGTCCGACATGCGACAAGCGCAGTATCGTTGTCCGACAATATGAAAATTGTTTTTTATATATTATATGACTACAGATATTATGCCTAAATTTTGTATATCTGGAAAAAAAATTACACAATATACTTTTCCGACGTGACAAAGCCGAAAAAACTAACATATTCGTACAGTCATTTACAAAAATCGGTATGTCATACCGCTCCGACGTTTTGAAATAAATGACATACCACCGAAAAAAAGTAAATATATTTATTAAAAAGAATCGTTAATCGCTAAAAAATTACACTATAAAAAATATATTTTAAAAATCAATTGTGTTCTAATTGATATTGGGGAAGGAGATAAGAATGGCTTTTAGACAGTGTTTATTGGAAATAAAAATTTATACAATGAGTTAAAATAAATTAAGTTCAACAGACCCAACACTATGACCCATCAGCTTTCTAATATTTATAACAAATGATTAGGAGTTTTGTGTCAGTATCTTCCTATCCCCTAAAATCGGAAACTATAAACAGTTAAAAATTTATTGTAAATAATAATTTTGGTTTATAGCTTATGAGAATGTATTGCAACTAGATATATATCCACCTAGCGACATGATAAGTACGTCAAATGTAAGCCGTGTTGAATAGAAACTCTTTAATGAATGAAAACAAAAGTATACAATAATAATTGTAATATAATTTTTTGGTGAAATATTCCCACAGAAACACATAAAAAATAATTTTCACAATCTGTAGTTATTAACAGCTATGAATATATTACATGTATATATGTCTATATATATTAGATTTTTGATACATTGGTACAATTATTTTTTTTATAAGGATACCTCGAAAATGCTGTTAAAAATTTGTTTCACAACATTATTTCATTTTCTTATTGATACCAGCTACATAAAATTTTTTTTGGGAATCACCATTGAAAGATTTAGAAAATATCCAAGTTGGACTTCACCAAAAATTAAATTTAAAAAAATGTAGATCCGCTCAAGAAAATTGTAAAAGAAATAAATTCAAAAAAATTGTTTGAAATTAAAACAGATTGAATAGGCAATTTTATATCCTATTCAGTCCTATTAATTCCAATTCAATTTCAATAGGATTGAATAGAACTTTTTTATTAAGTCTCTCGTATAATAACCAGATTGAAGTCACTCACAGCTTATTCGATTGCAATTTGTTGGAAATGTAGAAGTTTTTTAACATATGCAATATAACAAACTTATTAAATAAAAAAGATAATCAATTTGAATACGAATTGGTTGGAGACTCTCAAGGAAATATCAATAAGTAATAATAAATCGGTATCATTCACTTGTTTTAAAACACTTTTCTTTTTTCATAAAATTTTGGTGTAGGTCAAAATTTATTCACATACAATTTCAACATTAATGTACCGTATTTCTCGTTTGAAATTGATACATGTAAACTTTAAGTAAATACATAATAATATAATTTTACTTCATTATCTTGAAACTTGATTAAATTCTTTTTTAAATAAAATTGTTATATTTCAACTTTAAGTAAAAATATAATTACATAATTTTACTTCAATTTCTTGAAACTTAATTAAATTCATTATTAAATAAAATTGTTATATTTCAATTTGAAGTAAACACATAATTATATAATTTTACTTCAATTTCTTGAAACTTAATTAAATTCATTATTAAATAATATTTTTATATTTCAATTTGAAGTAAAAACATAATTATATAATTTTACTTCAATTTCTTGAAACTTAATCAGGATCGTTATAGGATAATTTGTTATACAAATTAAATAGTAGTTTTAGGTAATAAGTAACCGATTTTTTTAGCTGATAATATGTTATACATCCTTTTAGTCATACACTTGGGTAGATTCCATTAGTTATTTAATAATTCTTATTGTTTTATATTTGTGTAAATATTACAGATAATCTATTCGATATAACTTTATTTTTTTGTCGTAGATAATAATTTTAGATAACAATTCTCTTATTTATTTATTTATTTAAAATAGATTCATATTATTAAATCATATCATAAAATAATTGCATATAAGGTTAGTAATTTAATTATATTAATTATTCCAAAAGATATATTATTTTAGTAAAATTTAAATCTCTCCAATTTTTTATTTACATTATAGGAAAAGTGGCTAGATCGGTGAGAATAATATATTTTTCAGCGATTTATGGGCCAAAACGGATGTGGCATGATTAGATACACAACACCTATTTATCTGTTACGTGAGACATGCAACTTGTATAGCGCTTACTCCTACAATTTGCATATACCTTTCTTTCAATTAAATTTAAACTACTTACTACCAAATTTTTTTACAAAGCGCTAACTTGAGGTTAGTTCAAATTGTGCCACCTATCTCATTACTAACTAAACTTTAAAAGAGGTACGCATTTGAAAAAGGTATTATTAATATTCTTGTTTTATTAAACTCGATGTTCATTGAATTGTAATCATTACAGATATAATAAATTAGTTTTAAGTTAGTGGGAGTAAGTAAATTACACAAATTTTATTTATGTGTGTTAATTAAACATTTAATTAAACATTCTAAGAGCATTACTCATAAAAATATATCTTAAATGCATCATATATCATCATCAAATCCTTATCAATTGCTTCGCGTATAGTAAAATCAATACTTCTATCGAAACCAGAAAATTTAATACTACAAAACAGATGTAACAGCAATATTACAAACGTATCTACAAATCTATAATAGCAGATTTCAATACGTAACTAGTCAAAATTGATATTCTAGAATCTGTTTCGAATAGCTACCTACGGCTCAATATTTCCGTTGAATAATCAAATAATCAACAATAAATTTTTTCGAGATTATAACACTTTATTTTATGCAAGTAGAAAAAAAAATTACATTCTATATTATTTTTAACTGATTTAATTATTTACCTATTTCTATGATTCTAAACATTCTTATTATAAAATGATTTTTTACATACATTTTTTTAAATGTTTGAACACTGTAGGTACATTAAGGTAAAGGATATCGACCATTGACATATTTTAATTCCAAGGTTAGCACACAAAACGCTTGATATTTAAAGGCAATGTTATAGACAGATGTTACAAGTTAGTCATTATAAGAAGGTCCAGAGCAGAGTTAGTAGTTAATATGAATCACATTAGCAGCCCTGCAATATTATTAACTGCGGTGTCGTAGTCTACCATATATTGAATGCCTTGTTTCTTAACGAGCCAGGTTTTTAAGTGTATCTATTAATGGTGCTTTGTACGTTATATATGACGATGTCAAGAGCATGTTCGTTTGATCTTAACAGGTTGTCACTGTCAGGTTATTTGTACTGTTTTGTGTTAAAAGAGTCAGTTTTAATTAACTTTACGGACGTTCTTTTCTTACCTTTATTTCGATAGTTTACCAGTTCATAGTCCTCAAATTGGCTTTTATAAGGCAGGATTCTTGGATTACTAAGACCACTCCCAGCTTCTTCTCTTTCAAGTAAAGCATCTAAGCCTCTGTGATGGCCGCCCCATGGTACATTAATGTACACCGCCAAATCCACCAAATTATTTTCTTCCTCTCTCACATGGAAGCCTTATTTTCAAGGTGCCTAGTCCGAATCTAATGCTTCCTGCAGACAACCTTAAGGCTTCCAAGTTCTCGTCGTCAATCATTACGATTAATTTCAAGCCTTTACTGTTAAGGTTCTCTTTTGATGATATTACTCTCCAGTTTTGAGTATTAAGGTTCTTATTTTGCTTCTCTATTATCTTCAGTATGGTTTCGTCGTTGTCTGGGACTGGAGGTGGTACCCATACTGCTATTTTATTTCTTACATAAATATGTGACAAGGGCACGACTTTAAATCTTGCTCCTTGCCATAAACTATTGCAATTACGAATGACTTGCGTTAAGAAATGTAGTGACTTTTTGTTTCCACATCTTATGACTTTGACTCCTTTATACCATTCGGCTCCATTGAATTCAATTTCATCGCCACTCCCACTATCACTTTCCGCAATTGCTAATAATATCCTCGATTCTATATTCATCCACTTTTCAACTGACATCTTGCCGTTTGGGTCAGACCGATCAATGATGGCTATTTGACAATCTTCAGGTGTGTCAAAGCTCTTAGATGTTTTGGACTTTTTTGATATGTTTTCCTCTTTGTTGTCAAAGCTTTTTCTCTCTGCCGTGTTCTGTTCAGAATTTTGCAATGGCAATTTGTCTATCTTTGAAGATTCCTCAGTAGCGCTAATATTTTGCAGATTTTTTGTTTGGGGAATAATCCTAGACAAAGAAACCGACTCTCTCTCTTTTTTCATGCTATTCAATTTTTCATCTTTTTGTTTAAGATTATTTTCGTATTTCGAGATTATTATTTTTTTCTTTTTAATATAAGCTCTCTCCCTATTGGTAATATCTTCAACTTTTTTGTTTGCCATCTTTTTTAGGTACCTTAAAGCTTGTCGATAGGCCTTCTTCATCTTTTGTTCAGGCGTCTGTTCTTTCTGTCTTGCCGACTTTGTAATAAGAGTTGAACCAGTTTCCGAAGTCAAAAGTCCGTTCTCAGTGTCTAAAGATATTGATTCATTGTTGCTTTTTGTTGACGATACTGACACAGAGGAGATATTTTCAGGATATTCTTGAAGGGTAATTTCCTTTTTAATTGAAGTTTGAGGAGGTTCTTCAACAGTTAAGAGGCCTACTATCGTCTCTGTTTGCTGACCAAGTAATAATGAACTACCAGTAGAATTCGATTGGAGCTCAGGGCCTTCCAGAGAGGTGAGAGGATTTTCCATTTTTACTATCGACTTCGTTTGGAGATGAAGTAATAATGAGCTCCAGGTATCTTCCGATTGGAGCTTAGTGACTTCCATAGAAGTGGGAGGATTTTCCTTTTTTACTATCGGCTTCGTTTGTTGATCAAGTTATAACGAGTTTCCAGTAGAATTCGATTAGAGCTCAGTAACTTCCACAGAAGTCGGAGGATTTTCTATTTTGATGCTATCTGAAGGAAATTTATTATTATTACTATTCTCTATTATAGGATATAATTTCCTTTATTCGCGTTCGTTTATTAAGGCTGAGTTAGTCTGAGAGCGACAGACTACAAGCTACGAATCGATGAGAAAGCCACATTCCAATTAACCGTATTAAATCTATAATAAAAGCACAGATTTTTCAATGAAATATCATAATTATATACATATTGCGAACTATTTCGCCAGTTCTTTTTTAAAAAACTGTTTATATTATTATAATAAACTTAAAAGTAAATATTAAAAAACTGTCAGAAAAATTAGACATACTAAAACGTAGTGAAAAAATAGATCGTTTATGAACTACCCTAGCCTATAGAAGTACGTTTAGTATCTATCGCATTATTCGTTTTTAATTTTAAATTCGGCCTTTTAAATTCGCGCAGTTTACCCGCGTCTAACTTGATAAATAATAATATAGGATTAGTAATCATCACTTAAATGCTTAACTTAAAAAGTGTAAATATATATACATAAAAGATAAAGAACAATACTAAAACAAAATAATTGTAATTAACAATTGCTAATTATATTAAGTAATTGTCTTGTTTAGTAATAGTTTAAACTTACCTATATTAGAATGAATAGATAATTATAGATTTACTACAGATTTTGTTGCAGTAATAAGTGGTGGTTGATTACAATAAAAATATTATTTTATCCTAATTTATAAAACTTTACTTTTGCAATTTATTCTGTATAAAATATATAAACTCAAATATTAGACATGTAACAATAATTAGTATTATTTATTGCTTGATTTTTAATCCCTAACAACAAAATGGAAAATAACAGTTATAGTACTACATTTTTCGTATGTGATATTCATAGGTTATGTTTATGTTGTCAATATTTGTCAGAGATGTTGCAAAATTCCAAAAATTTGGTAGGTCACGGCGTTAGGTTTTTCTTTTGAATAAACATAGATGTCATAACAAAAAGTTTTACTACAGTACTATAACATATTTACAGCGCCTTAATTTAATAACTAATATTAGAAATGGTCGATGTTAATGAAAAACATCAACATCGGACTATCGATTTTTCTAAATTCGAATACATTAAAAAAATCAATATTTTTTAAAAACATGATTTTACTTTTTGTTCGGAATAGTTTAGGTCCATTTTTTATGGTTCTTCTATCTCAAAACCGTTATTTAGCCGTTTATATATGGAATAAAATAAAATGATACAAGTCAATTCAAAAGCGTGTTTACTACACGACAGAAAGTTATGATTCCTGGATTTGATGACGTGCTTTATTCTAGAATAAAGGGCTCGGAATGTATTATCAAAACCATGGTTTATTACAATCACCTAATTTCGTTATAGTTACGGATTGTATTATACTGTAATATAATCAACTTTTAACCTTCTCTCGAGAATAAAGAAAAATCGCTTATAAAAATGAAAATTCGATACTTTAGGTACTTTTACACGAAACCCATATTTATATAATTTTAAAACAACTCAGGTTTTTTTAGTATTAAACTTGTCGAGAAATTAGATTCCAGTTCCTACAAAAACAAACTATTTACAGAATCAGTGCTCCTTACGATAAACCAGTTCCTTGATGCTCTGCTTTTGAACAGTTGATATTTTTGCATGATTATGAATTCTAGAATAAGTAGCAGATGAAAAAATTCTTTTTATGAAAGTATATAATAAAATAAACTTTTACTAACGTCTTATAAATAAACTTTATTGTATTTCATATAAATTAAACAAAAAATATATTGCATTTAATAATTAAATTTTAAGACTAGAATGTGAGTTAATAAGTATGTTTGTTAGATATCAAATATATAAAATCTACAAAATATATTTTTATTTTAATAAATACTAGCGTTAGTTATTCAATAAATAATTTAAACGTCTACAAAATTGTACACACTTTTTCTTTGCAAGACTAAGCAAACGAAATAATTGTTACATCAATGATAAAATACGAGATAATTTGTTAGCTCATTAATAAAACTTGGAGAAAATATCTTATGCAAATTACAAAGTAGAAAAAAATGATAATTAAACATTGGGTTACTTCGTCTTAGTTTCACATTTATAGGCTAACACCTACTAAGTTGAAAAAAAAAAAATTAATTGAATATGGGGTTCTTGAATTGAATTAATTGAATATTCACTTCGACTTTATAGGTCTCTAAATTTTGAAAAAAAATCACATGAGCCACGTGAGTAAAAAGTGAAATACTTCATAAAACTGTATTAGAGCAGTCACATTTATAATTGAAAAAAAAAAAAGAACTATAATTTTTCACTCATCTAAAATCATAAAATTACTTTATTTATTTAAATTTTTTAATACCTTACATAGGTCTCAAAAATAAGTTTTCTGATTTAAGGTATATTAATGAAAAGCTCAGTTCAAAATGAATGAAAAATAAAAGTATATTATAGGCTTTTAGATAAACCTGGGATTAGCAAAGTAACATCTTTAAGCTACCATTAAAAATATCAACCTAATATTTAACAGATTTAAAATTTATGTACGAAAAAATTAAATTATTTTAATAAAATTGCTAAGTATAAAGAGAACTGAAATTAAAAAGACAATCTTTGTAACATGTTTTCATATTAATAACCAAAAATGTGCCATTAATTTTGGTGGCAGAAATTAAAAATGGTATCTATTATTATGTTTTGTCAAACTTATGTCGTTTATAAACGCCGAGCTTCGTCAATGAGCTCTAAAATTACCTGTATAAAATTTACTTGACTTTTATTAACAAGAACATGTTTGATGTTTGAGATTAGGGCATATACATACATATCGTGAGTAAACATTTTAAGAGAGCTACAATATAAATAATAATAAATTAAGAGTGTCCAACGCGGTTTAAAATCTTCTATAAGTGTCTATATTCTTTTATTATTGTAAAATAAGTTCTTGAGTATTCACTTCGGTATTTTCATAGTTTCTTAAAACTTAGAAGATTTATAGTAATGGAATCAGATAACGAAAATAAGGATAAAAGTACCATGGTTTAAATGAATATTTTCAGTAAAATCTTCAAAAATTCCAATAAATAGACTTTTCAATACTAAACGGGCAATAATCAACTCAAATCTTCTGATTTAATCAAATATCAAATCTTCTGATTTTCCAGATTATCAATATTCATCTAGATATGTAAGATATAAGAGACATCCAAAATATATAGATCAACATTGATATAATTTCTGAGACCGGATTTAATGGATAAAGCATTAAGTTCTAAAAGGTCTGAAATTTGTTTCAAACCTTTTAGAACATACAGGCCTTATATATAATCTCATAAATCGTAATAGTAATAATTTTTAAATTTAGTGTGCACTTTTTCTTGAGAGTTTGTGATGCTAACAATACTTGATGCTAACAATATATTATATTTCAAGAGTTTATAAAAAAAGTTTGATTTAAAGTTTATATAGAACTAAAATTAATATTTTTACATCACAATTATTTTTTATTGTTCTACCCAAGCAAGTTTCCAAAGTTGAAATTATTTATGAGGAACTTTGTATAATTTAAATTTCTCCTAAGCGTTGAGACCCTGCACATGTTAAGTTTATGTAATAGTTGTAGTCTGAGTCGAATCATTTGAATTAAATAACTGAGTACCTGTGTCATTATAGAATGTGGATTTTGATAAGTACAATGTTGGGTTTAGTAAAGTTGTTGATGGTACTGAACTTCTACTGGTACTCGTACTTGTACTATCATCATTACAATTTGTATAAAATTTTGATTTACCAGTACCATATTGATGGTGATTTATTCCATTGTTATTATTCAAAATATTATCTAATTCTTGATTATACTGTAGATAATAGCAATCTGGACACATGTAATACTGTTCACTTGTACCAGTTTGTTTATGACAATTGATGCATTCATAATAATTGAATGATGTTGGTGGCATATGTTGTCCAATAAACCGTTTATATGCATATTGTATATAATTATGTATCATGTCGTCATGATATTCATGCCGTACAATATTTAGTTTACAACATAAGATTATATTCGATTTTAATTTATTATTTGTTGATTTTAAAATCTTATTAAAATTTTTTTTCAATTTGGCGCTCATTGTTTTACCTATTGAACCAAATTGTTTAACAACTTGTTGTGGAAAGCATGAGTTTGTAATATTACATTCAACTATATCTAAATATTCATGTAACATATGGATATTATATTCATAATTGTTCATATAATTTACATATTCAATTGTATCCCATTGTACATCTTCTCCAGGGTCATAATTGTATTGAAGTGGTAGCAAACTAATATTTGAGTCAACTATTGGTATCATTTTATTATTTAAATCATCACCCCCACATTGTATTACCAAAGAAGAGAAATGCCCATTATTGTATGTTAACAATAATGGAGATTTATAATTATTATGAGTAGTAAATGGTAAATAAATTCCTCCGAATGTTATTGGTGATAACGGATCTCCATTTAGATCATTTAATATTGTATTCGAGATAATAATAATTGGCCGTTTTAAAATGATTGAAAGTGCTAGAACATGAATCTCTTCTAAACTTTGATAGTGATTTGAATTTGTTGAATGGGTTGGTTCAATTGACGCCATATTTATTATATTGCACCATTCTGCTAGCCATTCTTGTTCGTTTAATGTTAATGAGTTTTGTTTGTTGATGATAGTCTGTTGATAACGCCATCGACGATATAATTGTGAGTGATTATTGCCTTGTTTTGACTGTTGTTGTAATAAATATTGATATAATGTTTTGCGTAATGTTAAGAGACGATCGTGGAATCCCCAAATTGACAGCGATGCAGCATGTAGTAAACAATTACCATCTCCATTTGTTGATAATGGCCACAATCTGTTTTGTAAATTTAATATATTAGTCACTATATTAAGATAAAATCAAACCATAGCAAATAATCTTACACAAAATTAGAACGATATTTTTAAAATTCGATTGTTTGTAAAGGAAGAAAATATTATAAAATATCGGTAGCGTTAATAGTAGTTTAATTTTTACCTCGCCAGTAGACACATTAAACTAAATTATATTCGCGCAAGGAATAGATTATTAACCGAACTACATCTGTTTCATCATTATTTCAGCGCAAAATTAATAATTCAATAAAGTGAGCTATATCAATAAAAATAGCAAAAGAAGCAGATATTAAACTGTTTTGTATATAGCAACAGTAAACATATTTTTATAATAATAAAGAACCCTATTATAAATACAATTACGTAAATCTTACTTTTCTCCAACATTATATGATAACCACCAATTTAATCGATTAGATGATTCCAGTGAGACTAATGTAGACTTTTCAATTAAATCATTTTCTAAAAATTGTTTAAATTCTTCTTTATGTTCGCCTTCCCTATGATCTGCATGCTCATATAATGTTAAATCGGGTAATGTAAAAGTATATTCGGATTTTTCTATTTCAATTCCTTTATTTTTATTTCCATCTATCTCAGATATTAATAACTGTTCTTGATAATCCAATTCTTTAACTTGTCTAGATGTTGAAGCAAGTTCTGCTATTTCTTTATCACAAATATTTTTCTTTAAGTTGCATTCAATAGCGTTTCTTGCACGTAATACTATTGGTAAATTATCTGTAGCACGAGATATACCACGCCGTAATTTTCTATTGCTTTTTTTACCTGCAACAAACAAATGTATATTAATAAAATTTAATCGAGAGGTTGGAAGTGTAATCTATATAACACAGAGAGCTCGTGGGCGATTAAAATATAGTTATTTCTGTACTTCTGTAAATTTTTTCAGTGATAAATAATAATAACAAAAATATATAGTTCAGTAATATACACAAAACAGCGATCGATGAGAGTTAGGTTGGATCAAAAAGGTGTAAAAACTTCTAGACGCTCTAGCTCCATTATTTTTAATAACAGCCAAAAACGACAAAACACTTTTTTCTTTGTAAAATTTGATGCTCTACAATTGATTTAAAACTTTTTTTTCTGACTCTTACACTTGTAACTCGTCTCTTTCAAATTTATAAAACCTGATGACCGTTAGAACGTGGTTTACATACTTAGCATAGCATTATTCACCACTGAAAAAATGTAAATATATTATTTTAATGCTGGTCCATTAACATTAAGCAAATATAGTAATTTATTCATCAATAGATTCTCAAATTATTTGATAATGACTAATCATCTATTTTCGAAAGTAATTAGAAAGTTTTTGCAATTTAACTCGTTTATCGAAATTAATTTTAGAAATTTTCGAACATGTAAACCGCCAATGATTCTTATACCTAATATAAACAAGTGTTAAATGTAAAAATGTTCCAAATTGACTCAAATACTCAAATATCAAACGTTAATAACTTAGTCCACTTTTCAAAATGCATGGCAACATTTTAGCTAAGTTGTTTAGCAGTACCTAAGCTATAGTTATTTAGTCAAGCAGTTAAGTAAACCACTTTTCAATCACAAATATATACAAATAAATGAAGTGATCTGTTTGACATTAGTTACTCAAATATCCAATACTTTATCTTATTCCGTAACAATACTTTCCTGGAAATCAGCGAACTGGGTCATTTTGGCCCACGTGCGCTGCTCTTCAGGAAAAGATTTCCAAAACCACACGATGTCGATTGCACCTAATTCCTGGGTAATATTAATTGTATATATTTTCTTTGAGGTTGTCATCTGTTTATTTTAAGCTAGTTATAGCGATGGACTATCCATCTACATAGGTTGTGTTCTCTCAATGGTTTTTATTAAAAATTTTTCCATTTACCAAACGATGTTTCAAAAATTGTAATCTCGATGTAAGTAGTATATAAGATGATGTATTATAGATAAAGTTTAGGCTAGGTGCTATAGTTTATAAGCCGACATGTATTTATATTATGATGTTAATAAAGAATTATCAAACTGAAATAAAACTGTTTGACATTTAACTGTTATTCCAATATACACCGATTGTTAACATATATACCTTGTGTGAACTATTTTTGATCAAATGTCAAGTTTTGTTTAGTACTAAACTAAACAGCTTGCTTCTTGGCTAAATTACTGATACCTAGTAAATAATTAATTCAGTACATACAATTTAGATCATCAATATCTGTTGTTAAAGCTTGTTCTTGATTCGTTGTCGATATTTGTTGATTAGAATCTTGATCAACATTCTTTAACGCATTCCAGTACAATAAGGCACCATTTAAATCCCAGCATTTCAATTGTAATAAAGTATGAGCTAATTCTAAATCACAACCAGTTTGTTCCATAAATTCGGTAACTATTTTCGATTCCATTTTACAAGTTTAATAATATTCGGTCAATCATTCAACTATAAATAGATAAATCTTACTTCAAAAAAAAAAAATATATATATATATAAATAAACCTATTTATAAACATTTTTTATTAAAATAATCTAATTAATAATTTATAAAAACTAGTTTATTAGATTATGATTCATTATATTTACCTTTGAGAAATAATTAAAATAAACAAACTAATAGTAAATATTGTACACAATTTTCCACAAAATCACAATGAATTAGTCGCATTTATCAGCCATTTTTTTAAAATATCTTTTTAAATAGTTATTATTTGTTTGTATACTGTATACAAACTAGAATCACAAGACCATAAATATACAAGGTGTTAAAGTGTATTTATGTACACAAATATAAAATATGTACGGTGTACAATTTAATTAATCATACTTTTAATCAATAATACTCCAAATTCATTCTTAACAAATCATTTAATTATATGACGTAGTATTTATTTATTTTGTCTCAAACATATCTATTTCTATACTAAGCATTGAAATTTGTTAAAAGATAACATGTGATTGTAGCCTTCAAGATTTTATTGTTGATAGGGTAAATTCTATTAATAATGATTTTTAGAACATTTTCTCGATTTATCTTTTCTAGTCTTTTCATGTGTGATTTGAAAAAGTTCCAATTCTAAGTTAATACATATGCCAACAAATATGATTAACGTTTCAAACTTTGATATTTTTGCCTGACCTGAAAATGTTAATATTCTAACCGCGTCTCGAATACTAATAATTCTTTATGTTATTTAACACTATGGAGAGAAGAAGATTTATTTAAATTTTAGGAAAATTTTAGCAATTTCATAGTTCGCAAACCTCTTCTATAAGCAAAGTAAAAGTTATAAGAGCTTCTTAGGGACATTATAAAGTTTACATTATCATATACAATTTCGAGTTGAAAGAAAAAATTTAGTATTGCTAATATGTATAACAGATTGAAATATTCGAATTAAAATTAGCTACTGGACTGGGACATAAAAAGTAAACATTCGAAGGAAAAGAAATCCACTTTCTCGTTGGTTTTAATTTAAAGGATCGTTGTTACTGGAATTTAATCTACAATAAAGTACATGCATTAATACATTGCCGTAATAATACTAAACGTTATCAGATATGTAAGATCTATTGCCTATATTCTTTAATAAAAATTAGACAATTTGCTTGCAAAAATGTTATAATAAAATATTGCATAATACTGATACTCAAAAAACACAATAAATATCAACCTTTTTGAAATTTCTTGTTTCATTTTCAGAGTCAGAAAAAGATATTTAAATTCAGTCAAAAATTTGGATTTGTAAGTAGTAACGTTTAAAAACATTGAATATAATAGTAAAATTTTGATAATTTCATAAAATCACATAATTAACCCTTTTTTGTCTCTCTATCAAATACTAAGCTAATTCAAAAAGAAAATAGATATGCTGAAATTTTAATTTATATGTTTTAAGGCATTATTAACTAGAGTACCGAATTAATTTTGATGTATTATTCAAAAATAAAAATATATATGTAAAAATGCATATTATTTTCACATTTACTGAAAATGACTATGCATATCTTATTAAGAACCATAGAGTAAATGAGTGGAGCTTTAGTATAATACAGTGACTATATAGAAATAGTATAGGAGATTCAAGCGCCATAGTAGCAAAAATAATAACTACTCATAATACACTCAGATGTCTATTTTACATAGACTAAAAAAATGTAATTAGTTATTGTAATATATTTTTTATTTTTTTTTTATTTTAAATTTCTGGCTTCAGCTACTTTTAGCTATACATCCATTAACTAAAGGGGATTATTATCTTTTTATACAACAACAGTACACAGTTCTGCTAGGTAGTCACCCATCCAAATACAGATTGTGACTGCTGTTGCTTAACTTCATTAATTGCTCTATGCATGTCATTACGTTACGTCAGTCCGGGGTCAATTCAAATTGTAATATATTAAACTATACACTATTATTAAGCACTCCATCTATTACAAGTTTTATGACTATGGTGTTTAAAAGTTGTTAGTTGTAAATAGTTCTTAATTATACCGGTAGTTAGAGTCTTCTTTAGCATAAATGTCCAATATTAAAATGTTAAGAGTGCTTAATTACTCAAAATAAACTCTCTTCATCCATATACACATATAATGTCATAATAATGTATGATAAATCTCATTCTGCATAGTAAGTCGATTATTACCACATGGTTATTATAATACCACAGCCCAAGCAAATTAAATTTTTAATGGCTTAATTACTAACTACAAATGTATACCAAATTTTAATAGGGTGCATTCAAAGCTTCAAATAATAAATCCCCGTCATGATTTCGGATTTTCGAAAATAAAAATCATACAAAATGACATTTTTAAATAATTTATTTAAAGTCTTTATAATTTCAATGAAGGAAGATACTCTTTATTATAGAATTTAATGTATGGATATTTAAAAAAAAACAACCTAATTGCTGCTATTGATAAAAAAAGATTGTGAGTTTTCTAACTCACAAGATATTTAATATTATATGTTGATAATATTATTATTATTTTTATTAAAATGAAAATATTCTATTTGAAAATAAAAAAGACAAATAAGAATTGTTATTAAGCATATTCACTTTTTTTTTCTCTAAATATTTGTATAATATTGTATAAATGAAACAACGAATAAGTATATTATTATTTCAATAAAGCTCTTTTCGAAAAGTAAAATTCTCTTTAAATAATTTTAATAATATCAAACAATTCATTATTTTATATTTATTTTAATAATTTAGAATGTTTGTTTTAAAATTAAAAATCCTTTATTATTAATATCATACATAATAATATTTTATACATAGAGATAATAGACATTTTATTCAAACGTTATATCATTCACGGTATTGAGTACTTGTAATACGATTTTGAAAGAAAACACATATTTTAAAACAAGTTATCCAACAAAAATTAAAATTAGGAATATAATCTCATTCTTCAGACACATACTTCTCAACAAAAAAAAGCGACGTTCTATATCTTTAATATCTATTTAAAATATTCATCAAATGTGATCTAAAAATCGTGTATTTTATCATTTGAAATTGTGAAGTATTCAACATTATTTCTACGTTGTCACCAGGCTCCCACTCTGCACTAGCAATAATTTAGTATTACGAAAATGCGTGATTACTTCTCTGTATATTCTCTTTGATAAAAATAAAAGGCATACGTGTAATAAAATTAAATAACAGGTATTTTAGATTACGATTTTTACGGCTGTTACTGTTGGTACTACAGATTATAATGACAAATACCAACATTAGACGTGTATGTATAGTGTATATTTTGGCAGTACTTGATGTGTGTTTTGTAAAAAAAAAGTAGTACATATTTTTGGAGAACATATGTTCTTTTAAATATATAATTATTGTGTTACAATACGTAGATTTTACATTATATTATTATAATTTTATAAATATTATTTAAAAATGTTAGATTTATTTACAATATTCAGCAAAGGTGGTATTGTATTGTGGTGTTTTCAAGGTACATCACAAATCTTTACACCATCTGTAAATGCACTTATTAGAAGTGTGATATTACAAGTAAGTTTTCAATTAGTTTAACAACCCGTGATAACTTTACTTTCATCATAGAACATCTGAAAAATTTATAAATATAAATAAACTGTTTATACTTTCATTACATTACGAGTGTTAATTTGATGCGCACCAAGTTGGCTATTGACAGGAACCGATGGTGCACACGCGAAATTTAATAAACAATCAGTACTTAGATTATTATAAAAAACTGTTGTATATTTTATCCAGGAGAACTGTCAAAACTATTTTTCAAAGCAATGAACTGTACACTATCGAAAGAACCTAAAAAAATTATTTTATGAAGTGAAAAACTTTGAATTTTCCAATCTATTACCTAAGAAAATAACTATTTTGCCTTATTTAAATTAACTCTCCAGAATATCAGAAAATTATTTTTTTTAACGAATATTTGTTATTCTATACTTCAGTAAGAATTATCGTGTATCCATTGTTTAAACGATAATTGCTCGGAACGTTTTCGTATTTTTCAATAGACAGTTTCTTTTAATTTTAATTCAAGGTTGTAGTTTTGTTCAATAAAAGCTTTAAGCAATCATAATTAAATAAAAATTGTTACGAATGAACTAAAATTGTCGTGGGTTGTTTTTAGCAAGGAGGATCCAGATTCTTTATGGTTTTTATTTATATTGCTAGTTATTGAATGCTTTCACTCCAATTAATTTACGAAACGATTTTCAGTTAACTCTTAACAATTTTAATTTCAAATCACAGTATGAATGTAAGCCCTGAGGAGCCCAATCGAAGCGCGAAAGTAGTTTCAATAAAAGTTAATTATTCTTAATTATCTAAAAATTTACTTTGAAAAACATTAAAATTGAAAGTATTACAGCCAAGTTGGAAACAGTTTAACGTATTCTAAATGTAAACACTTACAAAGAAGTGAGAATTGTTTACAATGACAGCAAATTATATATACGCTGCTTCGTTATGTCTAATCCGCCTTGGTGTTGATGCAGATGAAATAAGTTATTAATCAATTTCAGTAGTGTTTGGCAACTATTTCTAAATTTAAATTAAAATAACAATAAAAATCTTGTTAACACATCTTGAGATATATTTCTTGATATTGGGAGACATTCGTACTACACTTGTGGTTAATTCACATCCAAGTTTTGGGTAACGAGTGTCAAAGAGATGAGAAAACCACATTTCATAGAACTATCTATGATTTCATATAGTTCTATGATATTGGATAATACAACGTATGTATAATCGATCTTTGAAGTTAATTAATATATTCAATAATTATTTATAGGAACGTACTGGTTTCAATAAATTTGATCACAATGGTCTAACATTACACTATAAATTAGATAATGAATTCGAATTAATATTTGTGGTGGCATATCAGAAGATATTACAATTATCATACGTTGATAAATTTTTAAATGATATACATTTAGAATTTCGTGATAAATATAAAAATGTCTTAACGAATACATCCACTATACAACATTGTTTTTATGATTATGATTCATTTAATACAAATTATAAACAAGTTTTAAAAAATGCTGAAAAATGGGCATTACAACAGGCAAAAGCACCAAAACAAATGCGTAAATATGAGGAATCTGTTAAATCCAAGAAAACTGTTGCTTCAATGATTGAACGTAAAAATGATGATCAGAAAAATACAAGTAAGTATTTTTACTATTTACACTGAGCCTAAATAAAGGTATGAGTTTGTTTACGAAATTAAGATATAATACATACCAAAGAAAAATAACCTGGTAGAAACGTTGAAAAAGTTACATGTATGAACAATTGGTTGCATTAAATATAATCTGCACATTATAGTTGTTTTATAATTTTTAAAATATGTATAGAATACCTTAACAAGTATTCTGAAGCCTCGTAAAATTGGGATAGGTTCACAGAACCCATTTCTAAATTTATATTTTTAGTTTTGTTTAAAAAAATTATTATGAGTAGTAATGATTAAAATGAATTACATTGCTTACTGGCTACATCAAAACTTGCGTTGTATTTCAAGAGTCGTTTATCATTTTTTAAAGCCATTTTGTTATCTAATGCCTTAAAATATTTGCACAAAAACCTTGAATCCTTGTATGAAACTATGTTCAAATAAAAATTCCTTTAACATTCATAAATCTAATAAAAAATGAATATAATATTTTGAATTTTAGATAAAAAGCAAAATAAGAAAAGTGTGGTATTTCAAAATGGTGATATCGATAATGAATGTAAGTATTCAATATATAAAACATTATTGATAATAATATTTAAGATATTCAAACTATTATTTCATTAAAGCAAAAAATAAATTATTAATTGATGAATGTAAAGATATGAACGTAAATGCGATATCCGAATCGCCATCAAATGAAGATATTATCAAAGCTAATCGTTTGAAATTAGCACAAAAACTAAACAAAAATAAAGCAGAGAAAAAGTATGTATCAATATAAACGAAAAGTCTATTAGAATCAGTTTTAAATACAGATATTTTTATTTAGAAAAAGTCCAAAATCACCAACATCACCATCAGAAGGCAAAGGAGGTAAAAAACCACGTGTGTGGGATTTAAGTGGAAAAAATAGTGATTTAACTTATCTAGAACGAACAACTGATAAACCACCATCTGATGACGATGAACTAGTATCTTCAGTTAATACACATGTAAGCTTTATTTTTATTTTTAATTTTATTATTTGTATTTTTATGCTGGGGTTCACAGTGCTTAATTCAAAAGCTGTTGCAGTTAGCATTTTAAAAAGTATATTGTTTTAATAAATATAATTGTTAACATGCTTATATTTTTCAACATGTGCTAGAAATAATTTTTAATTCAACATCTGTTGCAATTAAGGTACGTTATTATAGATATATATCTATTGTATTTATACTTGCTCGGAATAGTAAAGCGAAACGATAGTAAACCCGATGGGTAGAAAATCTATCATGCTTTTTCTTCCCTCACAGCGATCTTCAGTACATTTTTAATATATTATAAAAAATTTTGTAAAATTGAAATTTTTTAAAGTTGACGTGTTTTTTTTTGTGATTCTTTACTTAAACATTTCTTGAAAGTATTCAAATAGTGGACAGTGCTTTAAACATAAATGGACACTGATAGTAAATTGCATACTATACTGATGATCTCCAGTAGTTATAAAAATAATACACTATAAAGGTATAAAGAATAACATTAGACAAAAAAAAAAAAGTTTTAGAAAAATTTCCTTATTAAAATTGTTTTTTTTTTTATATAATTGAAATTGTATAAAAAAATTTGACAATTTAAAAATTCGCATTGAATATGAATTATATTTTGTAGTTAATTGGTAAAATGCAAGGTAATATTAAAAATTTAGAAATTGACTCATCAACCGATGAAGAAGATGATGATGACGATGAAAATGATAATGATACTGTTAAAACAACAAATAACAACAATAAAAAATCAAAAGGAATATTTTCATTATTTAAAACATTAGTAAATACAAATCGTACATTAACATTAGAAGATATGGCACCCGTACTAGATAAATTAAAAGATCATCTTATATCGAAAAATGTTGCTTCAGATATTGCTGATAAATTATGCCAATCAGTTGGGACTCGACTAGAAGGAAAAATTATAGGTGTGTAACTACTTTTTTATTTCTTGTTAAATAATTATTCCATTTTTAAGATACATAATCGCTTATGTGTTATAAAGATTCCGCGAATTCTTTTCAAAAATTAATACAAAAAAGTTTTTTTGGCGAAGTTACAATTTTCAAGAAGGTTATTATAACTAATAATGTTTAAATTTATTGATTTAATAGACTGATACTTAGTAGTAGATTTTTGCTACGCCTTTCAGAATTTTTATCATTTATTGATTAATAATTAAGACTTTATTAAATCTTGATAAATTTTGTGAAAAAATAAATCTCGACCAAAATTTGTAAAAATCGTTTTATTGCAAATGCCAGTACATACATGATTTCGAGATCTTCTTTCAAACATGCTTGTTTTCCGATGAATTAGTTGTTTTACAGAATTTTTCTGGATAAATATGGAATGACCAATCATAAAAATGAATCATTTTAATACAAACCCGGACCATAACTTTGCTTGTAATGAATCCCAGTTGTTCATTCAATTCATTTATTTTTTACTAGGCACATTTGATACAATTACTACTCATGTTAAACAAACATTAAATGATGCTTTGGTACAAATATTATCATCGTCACGCCGTATTGATATCTTACGTGATTGCTTGGAAGTCAACGAAAAATTTCGTCGACCATACGTCATTGTATTCTGCGGTGTCAATGGTGTTGGTAAATCAACAAACTTAGCAAAAATATGCTTCTGGTTAATCGAAAATAATCAACGAGTTTTAATCGCAGCATGTGATACATTCCGTGCAGGTGCTGTAGAACAGTTACGTACACATACAAAACATTTGAATGCATTACACTCTACCGGAACGAAAGCAAAATATGTGGAACTTTATGAAAAAGGTTATGGTAAAGATGCGGCTGCTATAGCAATGGAAGCCATTAAGTATGCAAATGATTCGAAGTATAATGTAGTGTTAATTGATACAGCTGGTCGGATGCAAGATAATGAACCATTGATGCGTTCATTGACTAAATTGATAAAAATCAATGAGCCCGATTTAGTACTATTTGTTGGAGAAGCATTAGTTGGTAATGAAGCGGTGGATCAATTAATAAAATTTAATAAAGCATTAGCTGATTATTCCTTACAAACACAATCACCACATTTAATTGATGGTATTGTATTGACGAAATTCGATACTATTGATGATAAAGTTGGTGCAGCCATTTCTATGACATATATTACAGGTCAACCAATAATATTTGTTGGTACTGGACAACAATATACTGATTTAAAGGCATTGAATGCTAAAGCTGTTGTACATGCTTTAATGAAATAAATAAATTTTTAAATTTATATTGAGATTATTATGATTATTGTAATTAATTGTTATTTTTATTATTTGTTCTTTATAAATAAATATCTATATATACCTAAAAAAATTTTATTGTTATACAAAATACAAAATTTTGGCATCTATTTATGGATTAGAATATTTGTAAAAACTCCTTCAAAGAAGAGAGAGACTTCATGTAACTATAAAATTTTAACGTCTATAATACCATGTCAAAGCTTCTAGTCATCGAATTGCCCCTGAATATTAACCAACTTAGTCTAAATATTTACCAAGTTATATTTCAGGGTTAAATCACCACTTTAGAATGTAGTCATTGACATTGTAGCATAAACGACATCGCAAATATGTACTCCTTACCAGATCAGAAGTAATACATACAGAAAATGTGGATTATTAACTCTCTTATTATTCACATTTTAGGTACAGAATCTTAGGTATTAAAATCAGTGTTTTGAAATTTGGCAAGTGTTTACAAAAACGCAGGTCTAAAGGAGAAAAACCGAGTTAATGCATGGGTTATATTATGCAATTAAGTGATCTAAGCCATAATGCACTTTTCTCAAACCATAGAAACGTGATTCCTTCACTCTTGTTCGTCAATGCATAGAAGAGTAAAAAAGTAATACCATCATTAATTTCCTTGCGAGCTAATTTGAAGTTAATTAAGTCATATTAATACATCGTTGTCAATTGAAAAAAGTGATTCCTAACAAAAAATCATAAAGATAAATATTTTTTTACGTTTTTGTGATTTTACAATTTTTAAATATTTTTTAAAAATCGTATTTATAAAAAATATTCTATAAAAGAAGTATACTATTCTATATATTTGCCTTTTTAAACTTTGTATTTATAAATAAAACAATTTTATAATTATTAATGAGAATTAATGAGATTTTTTCCCCAATTTCCTAGATCAAATTATTTTTTATTTTATATATAAAAAAAAAACCGTTTGCAAACCGTCACCAAATTAGCAACGAGTAACATCTCCTCAGAGAATCATTACAACTAGCTAATTCATACTGATGATGACTACCTTGTAGTCGAAATACGTATTTATAAAATAAAAATAATTTGATCTAGGAAATTGGGGAAAAAATCGAAATTTATTTAAATAAAACAATGTTTATTAAAATAATCGTAGGTTGCATATCATTGTATTTATATTGTATGACAACAATATAATATATATATATATATATTACAGATTTTTTTTCAGTTTATTATTATTTATTTAAAACAATTCTTTTGCAAATATTGAATTTTAATATCAAGTAAGTAATTTAATCTATTCTGAAGGTCTAATCAAAATTTTTGAAGGCCTTATCAAAGTTACTGGTAAGAGTTTTTGGACTATCGTGTAAAATGAAATGAATTAAAAGTTTGTTATGTAGAAATAGTTAAATGAACTAGTCAATTAATAATGAGCAATGAAAATTGGTTCGCACCAAAACTTTTTTGGAAGTTTTAGCGCTATTTCACTGTATCTGCTCATAAGTCATGATTTGAATATTATCTTGGTTACATATTTTTAATTTTAAATCCTTTGTTAAGATTTCGAATAGAAGAAACCATAAAATTTGTTCGTGGACATTTGGTCTAGATTTAGGATAACAGATTTTTTTTAAATGATAACAATAGAGTGTCTCTTATAACAGAGACGAAGGTAATAAATTGAGTATTGTATATTTATTTATTAAAAATAAATATTACAAGGTTATTTATTGTAATTGTAAAGTAATAGAAGTATAGGTTAATATTGTATGGAATTAAGTAGTAATAGTGAAATTGTAGTTATACTTGACTATCAACTACAAACATTGATTTTGTTAAGATAAAAGGTAATAATTATATAGGTATTGATTGATTATTTGTATTTTTGATCGATAAAAAATATATCTTAATTATAGGTTTTTGATTGATAATGTCTATGAATACACCTAATAATGATAATAATACATTATTATACCAACAATTAAAAATACCACAGCAGATACAAATCGATCGTTTAAAACAGGTAAGTTTATAATTTATATTTATTATTCCATAGAAGTAATTTATTGAAATTAAAGTATAAAACGTTTTATTTAAAGAAATTTTCAATTTTGAGATTCTCGACAAATTGAAATCACAAGTATTATACAAACATATCTTTTTAATTTTATTAGGGTATCATTTACGTTTACAGTTTTTTGTCATTGATATAGAATGATTAAGAATATGAAACTTTGGTCTATGGAAAAATATAATTCTCATAAAATTCTACAAACAAAAGTGTATCTCTTTTTTGAGATGTACACTTCTCGTTTGGGTATTTGGGTGAGCTTAATAAAGACAACCTTAAGTTAAATTAGGTTATATTTATGGAACGGTTATAAGCTTGATCGTGATCGTATATGGGTAAAGAATTTTCAGTGCTGTTAGATCTGAGATGGGAAGTTTTACCGCCCATTTCAGACCCTCTTTACGTCTCCTGTCGAAAGTATAATATGGATTTTAAATTTCAGGACTAATAAAAATGTCTTAAAAAAATTTTCTTTTTAATATATTTAAAGAAACCAACCTCATCATATTTTATCATTATTTGTTTTATGAATACGCAATATATTACTTTTTACAAATAAGTATTTCGAGGACAATGTAGCTATCATCAGTATGTGTTTTTAGTTAATTGCTATCTTCCAACTCTTAATGGTGAACGTACATTAAAGCGACGAACGACGGAGTGAGAGAACCACATTCCAATAAAGTAATCAATTACTGATTGCATACAGGTTTTTTAATCTTCATTTATAATTTCCTAGAATAAATTTTATTGATATGTCGAAGCTCATATACATACAAAAACAATAAACCACAGTAACAGTTAAAATAAAAGATGATTCAAAATTAATTATAAGTAAAAAAAAATATTTATTAGATTATACAAAACAAGACAAAATTAAAACAAATTGTTATTCTTTAGTTTGGAAACATAAGCTCATTATTGCGTTTTAAATTTCATAGGTAAGCTTTTCTGTGTTCTAAAATATATTTTATAAAGCTACCACATCATAAATGTCTTTTAGATCAGAGATACACGCTGAATATTTTATTATTTTATAATTTCTTATAATTCATTGGAACATGATTCTCTCACCCTATCGCTTCCTCAAAAAAATTGTATTTAAACAATTTTCATTAATTATTTTTGATAATTAAATAATATATTTAAAAGAAAGTGGGAAAGAGAAGAATTTAGATTTTCGGACATTTTAGGGTAATATTTATTTATTTGAATTTACTGCTGTATTTAATTGATCGATAATAATGATACCATATTTACAGTTAAAAACTTTGAGTAAATTTCACTTTTGAATTAATATCTAACCGCCACAGTTCTAAATACATTTTACAAACTTTTATAATGCAAATTATTCAGATTATAGTTATTTCTGTATTATTGAAATATAGGAAGATGATGAACAATGGATATCTGGTGAAGAACTATGCACTGAAGGCAGTAGTACAGATTCTGATGAAGATAAAGCAAATACAGATATTAAACAAATTTTACAACAACAAAAATTACAATTACAGTATCAACATAAAAATAAATACAAACAAAAGAAACATACAAATAATTTAAATAACAAAAGAAAATATAAACCATCACCATTGTTAAATGATTCAACATCAAAATTAACAGACGCGTCGTCTAAAGTAACAAATAAAAATTGTTTAACTGTTGATGATGATGAAATGGGTACAGATTCTGGTGAATGTTCGTCATGGAGATGGCGTCCAAAACGTGGTAGTATTAAATTACCTATTGATTCTACTGTTACTGCAGATGTCAATACAAATGACATAATTACAGTAATTGCATCTACATCTTCTGCATCGACATCAACACCAATAAATTAATTGTTATTTTATTAGTAATTAATTAATTATTTATTAACAAATATTTTATAAGCGGAACTAATTTCGATTCATTCCGATTAAACCTTATTTAAAACTTGAATCAGATGAATCGGAGATTAAATTTTCGAATTATTCGGATAAAACCTATTGATTCATGTCGATTCAATTTCAATATATTTTAACTTTTTTTTTATATAATTTGTTTATTTTTTATTATTATTATTGGAATCAATGAATGTGATCAATTTGAAACATTCTCGTGATAGCCCAAATAAAAATAAGTTCGATTAAAATATATTGAAATTGAATCGACATGAATCAGAATAATTTTTTTATTTAATACAGCAACTGAACAATTGAAGATACATGAAAGAAATTTTTATAATTTACAAAAAGAAAGTGATTTAAACAAGTTTAATGGTGAATTTATAAATAAAAAGTTAAATGAAATCAAATTCTTTGATAATAAAATAAACAAGAGTCATGTTCACAAATTGGTATAGTATTTTATTTAATTTTTCTATTGATACAGTTTAAACTCAGCTTGACTCAATTGTTCGTTATTTGGTTCCAAGGTCACATTTCAAAAAATTTTATATTAGGGTTTGTATTGAGAAATTTTATAAAAAAAAATATAAAATATAGCAACCGGTTTTTTCTTAAATAAACAATGTAACAATGACTCATTTTTAATTTCTGCTTATATCCCGAAGGCGATCATTGTCTGATTAAAGCGGTCTGATTAAAAAAGTACTAGGTTTTTATGTAAATATTGTGAATACCAAATTACATAACATTTGGATAAGTATTTTTTTAGTTATTTGTGTTGGAAAATTGTATTTTTCTAACAGCTGTTAATAATTTCCCTTAAAAGTCGGTAAATCGGATACTTGCCCTGGTGGAAATATTTCAAAATTTTTATTAGAAATTAGTAAGTCAAAATAAGTTTCGACAAGTGAGAATAACTTTTCAAAATTCTTAATAAGTCTTATATTCTCAGAAAATTGGGACTTTTCTCAAAGAGTTGTTTAGAGTTAATAAGACTTCATTAGAATTTCATAAGAGTTTTTTAGACTTTTTAAGAGTTATTTTCAAGATATTTCCACCAGGGTGGTCATTTAACGATTTGATTAGTTATTTATTTAAGCTGAATTTATTCAAGCGATAATACTGATAAACCTAACATATCGTATAATAAACAAAGAATTTTGTATGATATTGTATAATCATAATGATTGGCCGAAATAGTATTTTTGAAAATTATAATTGGAATTATTAAATTAATTTGAACTTGAGTTTTATTAATTTTTAGGTTTAACTTTGATATCAAATAATAAAAAAATTATGTATCTTTAAAATATTCATTTTAAAGTATATTTAAATAAAAAATATGCGTTTTTAGATTTATATTTTTGTTAACCATTTTATGTGACACTTTTGTATTTATTGATCAAACTTTACATTTTATTTTATGTGACACTTTTGTTTTTATTGATCAAACTTTACATTTTACTTTACTAAATATTAGATTGAGTCTATTGTGTATTATCTTAATATTTATTTTATTGTAAGTATATTATTTATATTTAAATTGTATGTATAGCAATTGTTTATATCACGAATACAAACTTATCAACAAATTAAAAATAATCTTAAATTGAATGCAAAAAACACCCAGGTATTTTTAACATTATGCAATCAAGATTTTGTTAATTATCAAGAACTGCAAGGTATATGTAGATAAATTTAATTTAAGAGCCTGTAGTATACTTAGAAATGAGACATATATAATACATTTTAGAGAATAAAAAAAATACAAAGTACAAAAAGATAATGAGTAGAAAAAGAATGAATGATAAAAAACAGAAACAATTAACATATACAAATAATACAATTTTATATAAACGAAAACAATACTTTATACAAAATATAATCAATAAAAACAAAAAATATATTAAGGAATGTGAGGATCGAAGAAGACTACATCAACTTTTAGTTGATTATGATTGTTCAGAACCAGATCATGGTAAAGTATTCATTACATGTTTTTGTAGATTTATTCTTTATCCTCCTGTATCCCTACCATGCAAGTATCTGGAAGGGACTTCTTAATCAATTGATGCGCTACGAGTGTCTAAAATTTGTAATAAAATATTCATAGTCTAGAAAATATAATTCTTTGTTCAGTAATTACAAATATAAATAATTATTCGTTTAAATTAGTTAGTGAATTTTGATCAAATTTTTGTTAAATCATACACAATTCACAGAGTTATATCATTTGATTGATAAACTAGTATATCGTAACCATAGAAACTAATGAAAACATTTTAATGCACGGTACCCATATATATTTTGTATATTCCTATTTTAACTAAACAAATGAAGGCGTGCACAAAAAATTGATTGCATTTATTTTGAAATGATAACGCTTTCCTTTTAAAGAACTATAGTTTTCCCCAGATCCCCATTCATAATTTGATGAGTTTAAAGATTCGGACAGAGTTTATTTATTGGCAACGACATCTAATAATGGATAATCACAGCGCACAGATTCATGGAGAAATCCTAACTCCTGCAGTCTAGGTTCTTAGTAGCGACTTACAGTGTGTTCCACTTGACACTCACAAGAATAAACTTAAAATTTTTTTTTGTAAAAAATGAAGGAAAAGTAGTTTTATATTAGTTATTAGGTGTAACAAAGAATTCTTTTCACTTACGAAACGTATTCGTTTGGTAAAATCATTTTTTAATTGCTTTAATAAAATAGATTTGGCAGTTGAAAATACAGAAGCAGAATTTACAGACGATTTAGATATTACAAATATTGAAGAGAATGTATTTTCTTATAACAAAGATCTGAAAGAACAATTAGATAATATTAATGAAAAATTAAATGTAAGTATATTAAATCTGAAATCTCTTTCATCAAATTTATTTTTAGTTGTATACTTTTAGATGTATTTGTCTAAATATTAAATTTTAGATATATACGTCTTCTGCAGAACTAGAGCAGAGTGATGTTTTAAAGAATGTGTTAAATAATAAAAAGAATATTACGCCAAAACGTAAAAATGTCGCTAATCCTACTAATACTTCAAGCCCTAGAAAAAATAAATTATTAATTATTCGTACGCAATTGAATAAAATTGATCAAGTTTTAAATGTATATAATCAGAAATATTTGAATTCTGCGGTATGTACTTATAGTTTTTCTTATACTCATTTTGAATTATTATACTCGGCATACATAATATGTGAGAGTATATTAATTTAAGTGTAAAGTTTGTAACGCTATCTAATATTGACCGCACGAACAAAATTTTTGTATAAATGTTCATAGAAATACCATTTTCGTCTGTCTGTCTGTCTGTCCGTCACCAGGATAACTGAAAAAAAGAAACAGAGAGCTGAAATTTTGGTGACGTATTTTAAAAATAAAAACTGAGTTTCCAAATGGCTCCTTGACCCAACTGTTAAACTATAAAATATAGAAGATAAGTTCAAATACAAAAAATGTTTATTTTTTTAAACAAACCACTTTTTTTTTTTAAACATTTTTTCGTAATGTGAGTTCTCCACAATTTTAACTAAAATTTGGTTATAATAAACACATATAGTTAATAATAATACATATTATTCTAAATGTATACATATATACCTGTATAGACTGGATATTTATAGTATTTTATGAATGCTTATTAAAAATAGCCCAAACAAAAAAAATTCAATTATATGTCTAGTATCTAAACAATTAACTCTGTTAGTTGTTATCTTCACTTGTTAGTTTTAGTATTGGAGGGAAAGCAAAAAATTTAAAGGTTGTGAATCAAAGACATTTTCAATGTGTGTTCATTTACTGATTCTTAAAAAAATTCTGACAAAATTTTAAAGGGAATGTTTTCAGTTTTGTACAAATTTGCCGTTCCTATGCTTCATTAATTTATTGCAAAGTAATTAAATAAAATGGCAACGTTTCAGATTTTACCTTTACCTAACGAACAAATGTCAACATTGATACAAAATTGTATGGGAAATTCAATAAAAAAAGACGATAAAGTATATTTATCACCTGATGTATGTCAAATGTTAATTGATGATGCAAAAAATACTATACCAAAATTTAAATACAAATATTCTGGTTTTAACGATAGTGATCATGATCAAAGCAAAATTAAAAAAAATCAAATTAATTCATCAATTAATAAAATTAATCAACAAAATCAACGGGATCATGATATTAACACAATCAACGAATATTATGAAGAACTGATTACAAAGAGAAGTAATCACGAATAAGTATATATATCTAAGAAATTATGAATCAAATTAATTGTTAACATGTATAACAACAAAGGTCATGCAAAAACAAATCAAATTTTTAAGAAGTATAATTTTAATAAAAACATTTTTAATTCATGATTTAGCTAGTTTTAAAATAAATCAGAAACTGTGTAATTATATATATTAAAATAATAATTGTATAATAAAAATAAATAAAGTATATATCATCTATAAAGACTAAATAGTTATTTTTATACTCATTTTATTTACGTGATTCAAGTCCATGCTACTAATCAATTTTTTGTATCTACCAAATGAAAAAAAAGACCCCGGACTGACGTAACGTAATGACATGCTTAGACCAATCAATAAAGTTAAGCAACATCAGTCACAATCTGTATTTGGATGGATGACAACCTAGCAGTACTGTGTACTGTTGTTGTATAAAAAAAAAAAAAATAATAATAATAATAATCCCCTTTGGTTAATGTCTATATAAAAAAAACCTAAATTTTATATTCTTAGCTAGCAAATGTAAGTAAATATAGTATAATAATAGGTAGGTATTCGAAAAGACTATTTTGTGAAATATCATAGAAGATTATTTTGTAATATTATAGCCAGGGGATATCATTTTTCGTAAGTACTTTTTTAGTCGAAATTACCAATTTTTAGCAGTTAGAATTTTTAATTTTATATTTCTGAATCTTTTTAATTTTATATTTCTGAATAATATAAGAGTTCGAGGAAGATTTGAGTAAAGTTATATCTGTATGGTTGTAATTTTTGTAGGCGATGCATCGTAGTATGGGAAGTACATAAACCACCTTCTGACAGGAATTAGTCTTGCATTTCATCAGCTTTTAAGCATTTGAAAGAGATGAGGATTGAGTTGGGCTAAAGCGATAAGAGCTAGAAAAAAAATTTTTCAAATAAAAGTCCAAGAGATACTCGAAAGTAGCGCTTAAAACCACATTGCCTTAGTACAAAAATACTTTTTCATTTGCTTCTTGTCTGAGCTGCGGTTGCAATTCCGGCTCTTTCAAAAGGGCGAATGAATATACATGGTGATAAATTATTTACTTAAATTTGAAATGTTTAAAGTGTAGGATAGCCTAGATCTACCTACTATATCTATGTATGTGTTCAATGTATGAATATACCCCACTTCTCCCTAAGTTGAAAAGTATATAATCTATAATCTAAGAATACATACATTAATAAAATTTGGCATAATTGTTTAAAAGATCACTATAAAAGCTAACATATTGTATGTATATTTTATTATTATGCAATTTCAATAATATTACATACATACGGGTCAAATTAATAATCTCCTTTTTTTGAAAGTCGGTTAAAATTGAACAGCTATACATTGGCCAAAACCTTTTCCTCTCAAGAGCAATGCCTTGGTAGTATATTAATATGAAATACATTATAGTGAAATTCCTTTTTTCGATAAAACGAATTAATACTCAATTTACATCGCCGTTTAATAGAATAAGAACCTGATAAGAAATCTATAATAAAAAAATTCTTTAATACAATATACATTGTATTTATTTCAATTGTCTTGCAAAAATTATCCAAATGGAAATTTAGCTTGCACAATATTGACATGAAGATTCTTAATGCGTATTTCCTTGAAAATACATTTCTAAAATAAATTAAAAAATTATTTTATAATATAGAAATTATTAATTTTTGATTCTAACACAACTCAGAATTAAAATCTGTAAGTGAATATTAAATTACTCCTATTTCGCACTCTTAGGGTAGGAATTTTTTTCAAATTTATTTGGGACCAACTGATAAATAAAATAAAAATTATCCAATAAATAAAAAAAAAATTATCTAAATCGGACTACATTGTAAAAAGCTATATACGTGGTCATATATAAAAAAATTATATGCGTCAACTTGAACTTTTTTATCCAAAAAATGCTCAATTAAATTTATTAAGCAATTTCCCGGAAAATAAATAATGACTTGTTAGGTCTAAAATTGGCCATCAAAAGTTTTGAGCTTGATGTAGGACATACACATGGGTAAAGAAAAGAGCAGGCAAGCACACAGCCATACAAAAATAGAATAATTAAGTGATTGTATGCTCAATCATACCAATATTTTATTAGTGACTTCAATTTAATCTAGCGATATAAATTTAAGACTAAATTTAATATACCCCTATATATGGTAAGTATAAAAATAGTTTTACGATTTAACATCCCTTTAACAACAACATCAGAAATTTTTTGCCCTTAATAAAGTAAGTTGCTGAAATTGATATTTAGTTTTAAACTATGTTATGTTGTAAGTGTGACTTGTAACAATTGAACATCGTTATGTATATATTTGGAAAAACAAATGAACGAATGAAAAACAAGTGAACGAATGACTTTTTATTTTAGTATTCATTTAAATTGTGATCATGGAGACAACAAGTTCAAGTGATTTACAAGAAAGGTAAAAGTAATTTAAATTTCAAATATTTTGATTATAATAAAAAAGTTTCTTTGCAATATTGCAGTGTTTGTATTCCTTTCAATGACGAGGATAATATTCACAACGAAAATAAACCTGAAGATGAAAATGAAGTAGAACCAATTATTTTAAGTTTAATTTATGAAAAGGGTAAATTGGGTGCTGCATTTTATAATTTAGAATCGTATCAGGTAGATTCAATTTTTGATAAATGTTTTTTTTTGTAATGAATAAAACAATATGCTATTTGATCATTTTATAGCTTTCAGTCTTGCCAGATATAACTGACAGTATTCCACACATACACTTAACAAAAAGTTTATATCGACAAATAAAACCAAAACGAATAATAACCATTAATAAAATATCAGATCTTTTTGTTAAAACTCTTGTAGCTTTTATTAAAAATATTGAAGTTGAGCAATTAATTGAAAAATTACCAGATAATTTTCAATTGCTATCACGAATGTCTCATTGTAAGTATAATAAGTTAAAAACATTTTATTATTTTACTTTTATGGGTTTGAAAATTTATCAAAATTTTGCACACTATTAGCAGCACCTATAACATCTACTATATTCTCTATAAACATATATACACTATACTATATACACGGAGTATTCTTGTATTCTTTCACCAGAAATAATATGTCCTTCTTTTGTTAATCAAAACTAAAAATAAGAGGCAAATTCTTTCCATTTTATTAAAGTTATTCAGAGTATGTGCTTCAGGGGTGTGCCGGATTTTTAAAAATGGAGATCTATGGATACGGATACGGATAATCAGTATCCAAATCCGCAGATACAAATGTTAATGTTTTAACTTAAACACTTATGATAAGAATAATCAGCTACAAGAATTAGCACTTAGCTCACTACAATAAAGGCTGCAATAGTAAATTTTTACCAAATATGCAATTTTTAAGAAAAAAACATTTTATGGGATTTAACAGTGTTTTATTTCTACTTTTATTTATTAATTCATATACGGAATAAAACTTAACAATGCGTATGCGATTCGTTTAAGATTCGCTAAAAACGAAACGTGTACGAAAATTTTTCTCTTACGTATATCCGCGGATATGGATACGGATATCCGGCACACAACTGACTTATGCTTTCAAAAAATATTAGTTTTTCATTAATATGATGAAAGTCTTTCAAAGAAAAACTTAAAGAATTGTCATTTTCCTACGTTTCTTCTATTTAAGAGATATTGTACGCCTTACATAAAGCAAACTTCTTTAAGTAAGGCGTGTGCTTTTAGTAAACTGTTGATTTAAATTACATGTAATATACATTGTATTTCTTTCAATTTTCGTGTAAATATAACTCAAAAGATATTTATCGAAATGTTATGAAATTTGGTATGCATATAATATTGACATGAAAACGGAGGGTTTTTCAAAGAGTTTTTCTAGAAAAAAATTCCTTAGCTAAAAATAAAAATTTTGATTTTGTATTTAGAAATGTTTTTTCGAGAAAAACTCTTCGATAAATTTTCATAATGAGATCTTCGATATTATGTTTGAATCTCCCTTAGCATGCACAAAAAAATTGTCTTTTTTAACCGATATCATATTATGTGAATGCATTTAATGACTTTTTATTATTTCAAGTTTGAACATTTCTTAAAATATTGCTTTCATAATTAAGTTTCGTCATGCATTTAAACTTCGACATTCACGATTTGGCACGATTTACAGATAAAGAATAAACCCTTTATGTTAATTTACAAATTTATCATCAAGTTTAATTTTTACACAAATATATCAATTGATTTATATTTTAAATGCCTATATCCCGTGGTGGATTTATCTTTAGGACGAAACAATATTCCGCCCCGTCCAATATGGCTCCCCTTTTATTTTATGATTTTAACTGATGATTAAAATTAAGCATTTTGTATTTCAGTATTTATTATTTTTAGTATTCTTTAGACCAGTAAAGATATGTGAAAAATTAATACTAATTTCATCTTGTACCAAAGATGTATTAAAATTTTCGTACCTATTACGAAATAAATGAATATTAAATATATGCCCTGGTGGAAATATCTTGAAAATAACTCTTAAAAAGTCTAAAAAACTCTTATGAAATTCTGATGAAGTCTTATTAACTCTAAACAATTCTTTGAGAAAAGTCCCAATTTTCTGAGAATATAAGACTTATTAAGAATTTTGAAAAGTTATTCTCACTTGTCGAAACTTATTTTGATTTACTAATTTCTAATAAAAATTTTGAAATTTTTTCCACCAGGGTGAATATTTGCCTTAAAAGGGGCGACGGGTATTTGCAAATAACAATAAAGTTTTCTATATGCTGTACCTTTCTAGTTTAAGAATATACTGAAAATTGTTTGTAAAGAAAACATTTTGTGTTTCTGGGGGTTTTTTTTCAATGTAAGGTAATAAAATTTTCCTGTTTCTCCTTTAAGTATAGAAAAAGATTAGTATTCGAAAACGGCATCTTTCTTATATATTTACAAAAAAAAAGTTGGTATTTTTTTAGATTTTCCCCAAAATCGGAATTCCAACAAATCAAAAATATCTAACGCTATGTGTTACATGCTATATTTGATTTAATTGAATGTTCCCGTACTTGTCCGTTCGACGTACGCTAAAATTGGCGTCCGTTCGTTTTTAACGCACGTAGAAATATGTTCCAAGTGTGACAGGTTCCATTTAACTCAATGTAAACCTAATACGCTAGATGATTTCAGCGTCCGTTGCTGCGTTGAAAATAACGGTAGCGTGGAAGAGGGCATAATCAAATTTAAATTACTTGCTACTTGACTAAATTATTAAATTACAAGAGCAAATGTTTTTCGACCAGGTGGTTAGTGTTTAGCTACTAAACTATTTGTTACTTGACTTACTTGCGCAATATAAACAGGACTTTATATCTTGCATAAAGTAGTCTAATACTAATAAGAGAAAAATATGGGGCAAAAGGAGTATTTAAACAGTTTACTCATTTCTTACTAAAAGCCTTTATTTAATTTCTTCCTATCCCAGACTCTGTGTATGTAATCAAATGCTACAAGGAAAATTTGACCAAATTCTTAGTGTTGGCGCTTAAACAATTAATATTGTAGCGTTGTAACACTATTTTTTCTTTTCTTTGCGCTTCCACCATATTTTAATAAATACGCCTTTAATAATTTTTATATTAAAAATTCAAAAAAAAAATCGTTTTTTAATAGATATTTTGCTTTTTAACATCACAAAAGCTTGTATTTAAAAAAATTATTTTTAAGTTAAAATTTATTTTTAATTAAAATCAAATGATGTATGTTTAGCTTATGATACATGTAAACGTCGGGTATTATCGACGCAATTAAGTACTGAACCAGACAATTCCAGTGATGAAGATCGTGTACAATATTTACAAACAATGCTAGACTTTTCTAGCGAATTGATGATACATAGTCTTGGTGTTCTATTAATGTATGTGGACAAGTATTGGGGGGTTTTAGAGCATCGTCACAATGAGCAACAAACTTATCGAAACTTAAAATATTATAGTATTAATATTATATCGCTGTGAGTACAAAATTTTAATGTTATAAATTTTTGAACTTTAGTCTAATTTTCCATTTTATCAATTAGCGATACTCTTGTTTTGATGGATGATGAAACATATAAAGCTTTGCAAATTTTTGACAGATTAGACGAAGGAAAAAGTTTTAAAAAGAAAAGTGGTGGTTTTGATAGTCCAAATATAAGTTTATTTAGTTTATTCAAAAATTCACGTACAATTTTTGGTCGTCGAAAAATGCGGTAATAAATTTAACAATTTTTTTGCATGAATAGTATCAAAGAGAAATCTGTGAGTTTCTTATTTGGCCCAATTTCCTAGACCAAAAATTTTTTTGTATCTTATAAATATGTATTTCGCTTACAAAGCAGTCATTATTAGTAAGAATGAGCTAATAAAATTATGAAAGATGCTGTGAAATTTATACATTTTTAAATTGAGTTTTTACACTAGTTTGCGAAATTTATTATTCTCAGATGGCCCGGAAGCCATATTAATAAGAATATTATCAAACAGAACTCTAGGATTTTTCTGATAAAATTTAATTTGGGAAATTGGGACAAAAAAATGTAAATTAAATTTTTTTGCAATTTGAATTTTAAAAATGGTTGACGCAACATTAACTCAAATTGATGAAAGTCTATGTAGTAATGAAAAAGTTTTAAATACTTGATACTTAGGGGTGCTGGTTTACAAGACTTTTGATAAAATCAAACAGTTTTCATAGATTTATCAGCTATTTTGTTAATTTCTAATGAATCATATTTAAAAATTGCCTAAAATCTTTCAAAAATATTTGTTGTATTTCCTGATTGGTCGGCGTTCGACAAAATCTGAAAGTGCGCGAATAACGCACAACAATCAAATAAACGATTTTTAAAATTTTTAATAATAGAATTATAATTATTTATTAAGATTCATAAACGACGGATTGATTTTCTTGATCTGCCCCTTATTTACCCCACTAGTGTAAAGTATAAATTCAATCTAAGAAATTATAAAAAATTATACTGTCTCGAATGTTTGTCGAATAAAAAAATAACTATGGTCTATAAGCCTCCGTTCAAATGGAATATCTTTTGTTAACTATACTGCATTTTAGAAAAAAGGAAGGGTTTAAGAAGCTCATTGTGTAAAAATTGAAGTGTATACATTTATGGAATTTTTTTTTAACTAAATAATTCAAAAAATCAAATCATTTTAAGAAGTAAAAATTAGCACTCTAAGGTTAAAGAGATATGTATTCTAGGGAAACTATGTTCTTAGACTTGATTTTATACAGTTTTGTATAGTTTTTCACGTTTCTATTATAGTTTAAACTTATGATTATTTTATTTTTATTATTTAAAGAGAAATTTTTATGCATCCTATAAATGATTATGGCATACTTCGTGATCGACAAGTTGTTATTGATTTCTTTCTCAAAGTCAAGAATGAAGATATTTTAAAAAATATATGCGATAGTCTTAGACATATTACCAATTTGAATGTAAGTAGATATATATTTTATGGATTTCACTATTTCATGTAAATTAGTCCTCAGTCAAACAAACAAAGTACTTACCATTTTATCTATAAGAAATTTTTTTTCAAAAGCTGTGAATTTAGCATTGTTTCGAAAATAAAGAAAATCAAAGGTTCATTAAAGGTTTTTATATAAACCGAATTTCAGTTTAATAGAAAATTGAATCTTTTGGGCTAACGTATGAAGAGCTTTTTAAAAATATAAACCCAATATCTAGAAAATCATTGAGTATTTTTGAAATTTGTAAAAAACAACTTGAAAAATATGATACTATTCTTTTAAAATTGCATGACATGCTCGGCCGTTTTTGTTAAAAGTAATGCATGCATGTGCACAAAGAATAATTTACAGTTGACCCCCGGTAATCCAAACAATGTTTTGCAAGGTAGTGTCGGATTATAGAATTCTTCCACCGATCCTTTTAATCCGGAACTTTTATGGCAGAAGTATCTGATAATACGACAAATGAACACATCATCATGCCGCATAATAAGTTACAACCTATAGTTGTCCAGTCTATACACGGCAAAAATAGCCTCACCTGGAATTTCTGCCAAACAGCACCGATTAGCTCCATAATTTGGCTGTTGGATCTACTGACCCTATACTTCAAAGTTTTCAATGGGAAGAGGTAGATTTTACTCTGGGAGTGGTTTCAGAAACCACCCCTTCTCGGGGATGAAATTTTTTTATGTTGAAAATAAGCATGGGAATAGATAGATTGATTATTTATAAGCAATTTTTGTTCTATAAAGATTTTTGTGAAAGTCTATAGTTTTCGACTTATTCCAGAGTGAAAAGATGAAAGAATCTTCTTCATCAGTGTTGTAATATATATTTCTTGATAACTGTGAAAATTTGTGATTGGGTATTTTTAACATACCTCGTTTTCAGCTATCATGTTTAACAAAAAAGCATTTGGTAGTTTTTTTTCAAGAGCTATGTAAGTTAATTTTTTATGATCTTTTTGTCTTTTAAAAGGTTTGAGTTGAAAGAGTTTGAAAACCTTACTATCTTACTCAATTTTTAGTGTAGGTATAGGAAAAGGGAAAAAACTAAAATCTTTAGAAAAACCTACAAGTTTTAACTCTTCGAATTTTTGCGTATCTTCACAGTTTGTTTAAATTATTTTTAATGAAATGCCATTTTTTGCATACTTGCTATCTTCATTTCAAACTCAAATTTTTCAAAAACCAATCACTTTAAACCGGCCTAACTTACAGCCCATATTAAAAGTATATGAATTAAGTAAATGAATGGTAAAATGGTAAGGATTATTTTCAATTAGGATGGTAACTAGGAGGTGATTTTCACAAGCTATATTACATGGTTAGTATTGGATTTAGTAATATTTTAAACCCATAATTTTTTTTTATAAATTACAATTTTACTTGGAATGATTTATTTCATAAAATACTTATTTTCAGAGATCATAATTCATGAAAAACGGTCTAGAAACGTGATCTTTTTTGTTGAAAAATTGACCTTTACACATTCGAATAAGTCGAAAAATATTGACTTTAAGTAAAAACTTTATAGAACAAAAGTTACTTAGAATCAATTTATCCATTCCTATACTATAAATTTAATGAAAATTTGTTCATATCTGATAAGGAGTGGCGTCCACTCTTAAGGTAACAACTTTGAAGTAAAGGTTAAGTAAAACCAACAGCTAAATTTTGGTGCTAATCGGTACAGTTTGGTAGAATTGCTAGGAAAACCGTGGATAGACTGGACTTCTATGTAAAAATACATTGACGAAGCTTTGTAGTTCGTAAACACACATATAATTAGCCTACCGGCAATAGCGGATTTAGGTTTAAAGACGCCCTAGACCTGAGATGATATGGCGCCCTTTTTCTTTTGTAAAAGTATATATATTGTCATATGAGGCTGGCCACCGATCAAATGACGCCGGACGGACAGTCCCATGTTAGCCAGGACGGAAACATTGACCGGATTGTTAAGTTTTTGGATGCGAGTGGCATTATTGGCCCAGGTTGGGATTCGCCGCGATCGTGGCGCCCTGACGGAATTTTAGTACTTGCCTGATTAATTATTTTAACAAAGACATTCTACCCTCAAAATGGTACTATGTTTCGATAGTAACAGCGCAATAAAATCAACTTTAAAATTTGCTTGTGCAGTGTACAGGAAACCCAATCGATTTTTAATTTTAGTCATCTTGAAAATTTTGGCACCCCTAAAAATTTGCCAACCTAAGCCCGGGCTTCACGAGCCTAAGCCTAAATCCGCTACTGCCTGCCGGATTAAACAGACCGGATTATCATCGATCGAATGTATGTGTATATTTATATGTCTGTATAAAGTTGAATGTTACTTACGAAAGCGTTAATTTTTAAATAATAATGTTTGGAAATAAAACTTGTTTGGCTGAGGATAATAATGTGTCTTACTAATCACTTTTATGCAATTGTAAATTGCAGCCAATATTTTCTAAAATAATGGGTTTGACGTCAAAGCCCGTACATTGGAAAATTTTCTATAAGGTAAGTTTTAATTCAAATATATAGTGCCTATGGTAGTATAATAATAATAATATATGGTATGACTTGAGAATATTTCTCGATGGTATTTTTTTTAGACAATATCTAGTTGTATTGAAATCAGTGATTTACTTCGTGCCCATTATAATTTGTGTACATTGTTTCTAAATGTCACTAATATCGACAATAATATCTTATTGAGTATCGCTAATTGTATCAATGAAGTCATTGATTTGAATTCAGAGGATAACTGTGTGTGTATTAAACCGGGTATTGATGCAGATTTAGACGCTAGTAAGTATTTATCAATATAAAAACTACACTTCGTTGTTTAATTCATATAAAGCGTGGATCACACGATGCTGGTTCGCTCGCTGAATTATTTGCTATGATGGAAGTTGTGATGGAAAATGATTCTCGTTTTCCCTCGACTAGTTTTGCAAGTTAACCATTTTGTATGTTAACTAGTTTTGCATGTTAACCACTGTTTACAGATATCAGTGGATTTTTCGAATAGGCATTTGTGTAAGTATCGAAGCTCAAACATTTTTTCTTAAATAGTACATTTTTAAATGTTTTAGAAAAAAACCAATATACTAAACTTGAAACTATAATAAGTAATTTGGCAAATGAAGAAATAAAATTTTTACCAAGAACAATTCAAGGTTGTCGAATTTATTATATGGCTGAAATAGGCTATCTTTTACAAGTAAAATTTTCTAAGCCAGAGGTAACTGCAGACGATATTAAAAGCGTTGGATTTCCTGTGATGTTTCAAACAAGAACTCATGTTTATTATAAAAGTCCGATATGTTCACGTAAGAATTTATTGATTTTTATATTGTGGTATAAATAATTACTTAAATTTGTTTTATAATAATTATTTTAGAATTAGATCAAAATTATGGAGCTATAAAAATTGAAATTATTTCACATGAAGTACGAATTTTAATACGTTTAGCTCATTTTATTGAGAGATATTATTGGTATATACAAAATTGTTTGAATCTTATTGGCGAATTAGATTGGTAAATTAAAATTTTTTAACTCGTTTTTCTAAATAAAGATGGACTAGATAATTAAAATACCGTATGTAAATAGAGTAACTATCAAATTGTGAATAATTTTTGGAGTACCTTTCTTTCTAGAATATAATTGTTTGTGGGAAAAAGCTAGACTTTTCATAATAATTTTCAAAGTCTCTTACTTTACTCAATATACAAAGTGGTGGATATTAGAAAATGAAATTTATTTATTAAAGAATTATAAGTTTATTAACGTAAGAAATTTTAGGAATGTATCCCTGATAAAAAAAGTCGTGTTCTTGGCTATAGTAAGTGAATAGGAAGGAATAGGATTGAAGAGGAAATTTATGTTCTAATCAAGCCACAAATCTATCCGTATCCGTGGATAACCGAGTGAGAAAAAATATCTGTATCCATGTCCGTTACTTTTTGGCGGATATTGAAAGGATCTTTTGTATTCTTTCAATGTTTCTGATTAATTTAGTTCGATTTAGATAAAAAACGAAAATGTTCGGGTCCCTGCAAAAGCATATAATTACGAATCATTTATTACTTCAAAAAGAGCAAACGCATACATGATTTTTTAAAAGTAACAAAGATAGTGAAATATAGATTTTGAAAAGAATAAAAAAACTATCATGTTTCGAAATCCTTGGTTTTACAGGATCTTTTAACAATTGCTATTCCATCACTTGTACATTTATTTGGAATTAGTTCGAACAATAGCAATATTGAAGAATTAGTTCTTTTTGTAAACCACAATTTAACTAATGTATATGACGATAAATAAATCTTAATTACATAAATTTATTTTCATCGTAGTTTGATAACAATGGCCACCGTAGCAAAAAATTATGAACTAATTTGCCCAGATATCACACATGAAAAAATAATAAAAATTGTTGATGGTCGACATCCATTGATGGAACTTCATACAAGTAACTATGTTCCAAATAATTATTGTTCGTCCGTTGAAAATGGTCTGGTACACATCATCACTGGACCAAATGCAAGTGGAAAAAGTGTATTTATGAAACAAGTAATGTTCATTAATCAAAAATAATATTGCCGAATTTGGATAAACGAGAATATATTTAAAGTCTCAATAACCACTATAATAATATACGCTGATAAAAAAGCCCTATTCAATCCAAAAGAAATTGAATAGAAATGAATAGGAAATAAATAGGATTTAATAGGAAATCGTTTCCTAATCAATTCTACTCAGAATTTTGAATAGGATTGAATAGGATATAGGAAATTATTTCCAATATTTCCTATAGGATTGAATAGGAAATCATTTTTTCAATGAAATTTTCGATTCAATCGTATTGGTTTCTAATTTATTTCTATTCCATTCCTATAGAATTGAGTAGGATATTTTATCAGGGTAGTTAAAATTAGAGGACAAGAATAATCGTTAATATAGTTAAATAAAATGCAAATATTAAGGTAGTTCGCTATGAATCTGGTCTTGAATTTTACCATCTAGGTCAAAACATATAGCATGGATAGTCTTCCCTCTTTGTCCTGAACAACTGAATCGTTTTGGCATACCGCGCATAGAAACGGGAAACCCATTTTAATCGATGGACCCGAATTATCCCATTTTATATGTATATGTGGGTGTGTGTTTTTGTACTTCTACGAAAGCGGAGTGCCTACTTTCTTTTTCAATTCTGTCGAAAGTGTTTTATGATATAATAGAAAATACTTGGGAGGAAATTTACATGCTTTGGATGGGAACTAATCCTCGAAACAGCGAACTTTGTAGTTGATTAACTCGCAATCTAAATGGCTTAAAAATTTTGCCACTTCAAGACCTACATCTTCTAAGACTATGACAAATAAAAAAGGCAAAATTTACCGAAAAACGATTTCAAGCTGGAACAACCTTAATTAAAAATCATCTATTTCAATAAAAAAAGTCGTACTTAAATAATTAAAAAAGGTATTTTTTTTAAATCTAGAATTCAATTAGTACCAGTTTTTTCATATCTTATTGAGTATTCTCGTTGACATAAGTTAGAATAGCGTCCAGTGAATTCATGTCTAATTAACTTCATTTTATTTTTGTAAAAAAAAAAAACAAATGGCTAATCTTGCGAAAGATGTCAACTAAGAAAAAATTACCGCATTTTAGATTCTTGTTTATAAAGATTTGGCTTTAGGTATATTTAATTTCATCATAATGATATGCACTGTATTGTTCTGTATAGGTAGCTTTTATAGCATTTATGGTTCATATTGGTAGTTTTGTTCCAGCCAGTTCTGTTACAATGTCTTTATTAAATGTTTTGCATACTAGAATTAAAACATTAGAATCATGTTCAGCTGGTGTTTCAACGTTTTTAATTGATTTACGACAAGTAAGTTAGATCATTATCAGTATTATTCAATTTGTAGTTCTCTATGTTGGTGAATTTTAAATTTAGAAAATAATTGTTGCCACAAACATTAATGTTTATTTATTTTTATACTCGCCAAAACTGGTTTGTTATAGATGGCACATGCTATGTATACATGTGCAAATAAATCATTAATTGTAATTGATGAGTTTGGAATTGGTACAACCGAATTGGACGGTGTCTCAATATTAATTGCCTCAATTGAATCGTTCATTAATCACTCTGTTGAAGAGATACCGCATATGTTAATTTCAACACATTACACACAGCTTATATCACATTTTGAAAATTCACCAAATGTACGAAATTATGTAAGTTTTTTTGAATTTTCACTCGTTACCGATTACTTTTTTTTTTTAAAGAATATATATAGATTCAAAATGAAAAAGCTCAACTGCGTGTACATATAGAATGCCGAATAATACTGACATTATAAATGTATTATAGGTACAAAAATTAGTTTTACCTCTAAATTTCTTTATTGGTTTTCATTAATTATAAATTTTACCATTACCTTTGAATCTTCACATTGCCTGGCTCACAACAACCTATTTTTTTATAACTCCACATTCCAAATTAAATTGAAACATTATTTTTGTTATTACCTTTTAAAAACCTTCATTTTGACACTCCACTCGAAAGGTTTTATGATAATTGTCTTACGATAATTCAAAAATAGTGATCAGGAAAATAAACAATATTTTATACAGCTTATTAAAAAGAAAACTGCTAAAGAAAGTATTCAAACTAAAGTAAAATAATAATTTTTCGAAATAATTAGAACTAAAAAAAGTAATCAAACTAAACTAAAATAATAATTTTCGAAATAATTAGAACCGACTTCATTAAAAGAAAAGGTGTTTCTAAATTAAAAACTTAAATAATTTAGTTGTGACCAGTTTCTTTTCCTTGCTTTTAGCTTATTTATCCTAGTTTTGTAATGGTAGGTGAAGCCTGGGAGACTTGAACCGCTTTTTTCTTAAAACATAATATTTTGTTACAAAAAGTCTGTAGAGATTCGTTTATAATTTAAAACGATAACTACGTCATTCAGGCATAATTTTGCAACAGAAAACTAGAAAAAGATATAGAGATTTTAATAAAAATAATGGAATATGAGTTAAGTCTTCCATCCATCTGGTGCAGTTGAACTGAGGTTTGGGGAGAATTGATCCTATTTTTTAGAAATAAAAAAAAAAAATTTAAGGCTTAATAGCAATTTATTCACTTACATACCAATAGTTGAAGTTGTAATTATTACATTAGTTATTGTATTAAATATAAAATCAAAAAGTCAAGAATTTTTTTAAATATTCCAAAATTAACAAAATTTTCCAAAATTAACAAAATTAACAAAATTGAATATTTTAATAATAATATTTCTGGATTTCTAAAAAGGATACCGCAATTCAATCTTTCCGGTCTGATAAATGTAATGCATTGTTTTAGTACATGTTAGTATCAGTAATTAAGTTACTTTACCTTAGAAGTTAAAAATACCTGGGATTCTTTATACTGATTGTCCTTTCTCTTCAAATTTAAGTAATTTTTGTTAATGAAATATCTTGGTATATGATTTCCTTTCGTGGTTTGATGTAAAAAAAAACAAACAAATGAAATTACTGTTTGTAACAGAGAGAGGTGTGGCCCACTGAGTACGCCTTCCACACGAGCATTGGTGCAAGTCTCCTGCACACACTATTTCAACATTAAAGTTAGTCATAGAAAAAATCTTAGTTCGTTTGAAAAAAGGTCTTATCACACGTAAAACTAAAATTATTGAGCAATAAAATAACAATAATGCGCATAAATTACACAGTAAACATGGTCGTAATTTCAAAACTAAAAAATATAAAAAAAATCATCCCGCAACAAAAACAGGTTTTTCATTCAAACTGGCTATTCTGCAGAATAGCGGAATACTTGGGAATATGTTCAATTAGTACGAATTTTAAATTTAATTTACAAACATAATTAATTGTTTCCACCTGGTTAAGTCTCCCGGTCTCTCTTGATTTTAGTTTCACATTTTAATGTAAAATATGGTAAATACTACCCTATTATCAATACTATGTATTATGTAATATTATTAATATTATTTGTTAACTTGTGCGAAGCTAAATGGCATAATGCCACATACATTTTCAGATTAAACGTCAATAAATTCGTACGGGTTAAATATATTTTCCATTTACTTTTAGATGATGGACTATACAATTGATGAAACTACTGATCAAATAGTTTTTTTGTATAAAACTGTATTGGGGAAAACACAATCAAGTTATGCAACTCGAGTGCTAGAAATTGAAGGATTTCCAACAGAAATTGTGAACCGTATTAAAGAAATTATACCAGCGGTTAGAAATGGTGAAACATTTGTTAGAAGAATTCCACAACCAAATTTAATGAATCGATTTTTAAAGGAATTTAATAAGCGATTTAAAAATAACGATAGTACCTAATGTTAAAATTTCAAAAATAATTTAAACATATATTGTTAACCAAAATTCTGTTCTATCATTGATCTTTGAATAAATTTCTCTTTTGTTTTTTCGAATTTTGCATGTTTTTAAGTCTTATTTAACCAATATTATTTTATATTATTTTCAAATTCAGTACATCAATGTATAGTTGCAAATGAACTTTCGGGACGCAAAACTTTTTATAGATCACATGAAATTTTCTGTTTAAGAGCAGATTGACTAGAATAATAAATTTATGTGCAGTAGTAATTAACCCGAAAATTTTCCCATTTATAAAACACTCTCAGTTTTTTGGGAGAAATACTGTATAGTCGCCTTCTTGCCAATTAACTGGCTTTAGGCGTGCAATCTAGGCGTGATTGGAATTTTGTTTTTTGTTTTTTTTTTAAATTTCTGGCTTCAGCTGCATAGCCATTAACCAAAGGAGATTATTATTATTATACAACAACAGTACACAGTACTGCTAGGTGGTCACCCATCCAAATACAGATTGTGACTGCTGTTGCTTAACTTTATTGATTGGTCTAAGCATGTCATTACGTTACGTCAGTCCGGGGTCGATTGGAAATTATCATAGTTACTTTTATGCTATCTTCAGTGAATCCTACTTTATCAACCTGGGTAATCTAAAATGTCCTTTAAAGGAATCTGTTAGATCAGTTATCATGGCATATTACATTATTTCAAATATCTGGCCTACTTTAATTTATTTTTTTTTCATACCATGTCAAACAGTTTTTATATATTTTATTCTTAAAAATATATATATAAAATGGTAATTAAAGGAGTTCGACGCGTTGAAATAGAAGACATTCCATATATTCAATCACTGATCAATGATGTGTCCGAAGCTTATTTTGGTGATGTAAATATATCTAAATTAATGTAAGATAATGTTTACAATTGAAAAACTATCTCAATTCGTATTATGACATAATAATATAAATAACGCTAAGTTGATAGAAGTATTTCTTTCTTTTGTACCTTCAAATAGTTAAAAAAAAAAATACCTCTACACAATATGAACCGTAAACAGTAAGTAGTATATACTAAAATTATACTGGAATGGTGTATTATTAGATTAATTTTTGTTGAGGCGAAGGAAATCAAGCTCCAAGCATAGATATAATGCATACTTGTAGTATGCGATCTAGTCAACTGAACCATCTACAGGTTCAGTTAGTTAAATCGTTCAAAGAAATATTTCTGATTTTAACCAAGATCTTTAAATACTGTTTTATTTATTTCATGAGTCGTTCTTTTTTATATTCTAATATCGTGAATGTTAATATCGCCTTTACTATCAACGGTTATAATAATTTTACTCACTCGTCTTAATTACCGCCATTGCAAATCTTGAGATGGTTTTACTTGGGATAATTTTTTAATTTCTCTTTAAAAATATTGAACAAATTTATATCGATTGCAGTGAGCATTCATTTTTATCAATTTGTCTCTATGATGAGAAGCAACGAATTGTTGCATTTATGTCGTTGAATAATGTTCCAAATGTTCCTGCAATACCCTCATGGGATTGGTTACCATGGATTGAAAATTTATACATGTAAGTTTGGTATATAACTAGTAAAATTGAAATCAAGAGAAATTTTTAAGAAAAACCTTATAAACAGATATTTATGACAATATTCTAAGCTATAATACACATATTATATGCTATAATATGTGTAAAAACCCTAACATTTTTTTTTTTAATTTACAAACTTTAACATTATACATCCGCAGAGATTCGGACCCGGGGACCTTTCCAATTACTAATCGCAAGTGATAGCAACCACCCCACTTATGCATGGTTACTAACTACGGATCTTATAATGTACTATGCCCATAATCTTGCCCATTTATTATGCTTGTATGCATAGTGTGACTTATACACAAACATGTATTTTACACAATTATAAATGGAATTTGCACCTGCGTAGATTGAACGTCTATTACGCTATTTCATTTAAAGATGGATAGAATTAAATCATTATATATCTGCCGGGAATCAAAATTAGAACCATCCACATGCTAGTCGAAGATGCTATCAATTACACCACATATGTTTGGTAGTTATAGCTACGTCGATAAGGGCGTTCTTAGGTCAAATACCGTCCAAACTTTCATTCCAAGTAAAGCGAACACTGAGGTCGAAGGCTGAAACTAGTCCGGAGGCCGTCACTTTTCTATATGGAGGCAAAATATTCTTTCTCCTTTTTGCACCGTGTGTAAATGTTCGAAGAAAAAGCAACAAAAACGCCGACAATTAATTTGTTTTAAAATCGGACATGAATTTGTACTTCTTCGGTAACGAATCGATTGGTACCAACTAGTTGTCAATGATGATTTCAAAAGAAATACCAATCACTGTGCCAAAATGAGTTCAGATAATGAAGAAACCCTCTAAGAGTCTCATTGTACATATAATGTTTTGGAAAAATGACACAGTTTATTGTTCATTCACGTTTTTAACTTCAAGCTAATAAAATTGTTTCAAGTGCCTAGCGAAGCGGGTGCGTAACACCTAATCACACACACTCAATAAGTTAGTTATTTTTTATTTAAATACCAAAATATTCATTAGAAATAATTTATATGGAAAAACAACGTTTGCCGGGACAGAGAGTTTGGTATAAAAGATGTAAATTAGCGGTCTTGTACTAGCTTACATGACAAATATACCAAACATTCAAGAAACTAATAAAATTATGATCGATATGTAGGCTAAAGAATTTAACGTCACGTAATACTTTATTTATAAATTTAATGGTATGGAAGCTAGAATACTGTAATGAGTTTTTATCAACATTTTTGAAAACAGTCTTTTATTCCTATATTCATATTCAAAATATTATAATAGTTAGACCACCTGGAGCCCCAGACGGTAAGAATGCTCTTTCATTTTTAATATATATTTCATTTTGAGAGTTTTCCTCACCAACTGAGCACTATGGATATGTTTTTTTCTAGCATTTTTTATTGATGAAAATTTTACAAGAGTTTTACCTCAAAAACACAGAAATGCTTCAAAAGTTCAAATAATATTTATAACATCACGACAAAGATTTGTAACACGATATAAAATTCGACGAGCAGTGTAAGCTACAAAAATTTTTAATAAAAAAATATGATTGAAGTTCCGCAGCTGAGAAAATGCATTAAGAAATAAATACAAGAAACTTGCGGGACTCAACCAATTTCATGATCTATTATTTTACGTATAAATTTTATTTAGGGAAGAAGATAACGATGATATTGTCCCCTTAATTGATGAATATTCAAGTAACTTGAGAGATTTCTATGGTGATTTTTATGTAGCAGAAATTATACAATCACTAGAAAATCAAAAGCTTCGACAGACAAGAGACAGACATTTTATTGTCGCTGAGGTTTATATTTTATTTACTTATACTCAGTATATTCTTAATTTACAGTCTTTATAACACAGTATCCAAAATACAGGAGAAAATAAATACTGAAAATACTGATTAATTTTTATCTGTGTACGCTTGCTTGATAATTACAAATAAACAAAGAATCAAAAAAGCGACCATTAATTTCTGTTGTTTATGGAGAAAAAAGAACATAATCTAATATACTAAATTAATCTTATCAAGGCAAATCTAAACAAAATTGCAACGACTTTCACACCTTTTGATAGTAGACATTACAAAAACATTCGAAGTATATTTTTTGTTTAGTCTAATTATACAAGAGCCCCTACCTTGAATAAAAACGTTTTAAGATATATATTTTCATCTCTATATCATTTGAAACGTATTTCAACATGACTAGCTAAAATTTACTTTACCTTATTTGTGTCCAATAAAAAATTTTTTGTTACAATTACAATTACAGAGAGAAAAAATAGATAAAAATAACGTTGTAGGCTAAAACTAAGTTAATGTTAGTAGATAGAGATTTGTAGTAAATTTCTTGTTTAAATTCTCTGACGTTACTAGACATAGGAACAAATGTTTCAGTCAAATGGTATTGCAGTTGGAGTGTTATGTTTAACTTCGATTATTGATTACGACACACTGAATCAATGTTTTGAATTAAGAGCTTATAATGGATTTAAAAAGCCAAGCTCAAAGGATCAAAGTGTTGAGGACGTTTTTAACTTTGAGACTGTAGATGATAAACTACTCTTGAAAACAAGTGAAAATAACATGTGAGCACATTAAACTTTGATTAATTTTCTTCGTGTAAAATTCATGTTCGTTTTATTTACGTTAATTCTAAATGTATGTGTTTAAGAGAGTCGTACATTTATCTAAAATCACATTCAGAAGAATCGGAACTGACGGCAGAAATACAGTTAACTGGTGAAGACAGAGTAATTTCTGAATCAGCAGAATCAATTGATAATTATACACTAGTTGATTCAATCCCATCGTATAACATAGGAATAAAGTCAGATCCCATGCTTACAACAGATGAAATATTACCAAATAAGGTTCATGTGGCATTTAGTTATATTTTATTAAGTAGACGAAATAGTGCAGAATCAAGTAAGTAAAGTTCACAATGTTTAGCAAAATAAGTGTTTTTAAAAATGATATAGAATATTCGTCTGGATTAAAGTATATCTATTCATCGGTTAGGGTCGAAATGTGGGAGATTGACGTTAAACAATTTAAGTGGAATTTTATAAAAAATTCAAGATTCCAAATGAAAATATTATAATTAAACGCGAATTTATAGATTTATAGTTATAATGTTATCAAAATGCTTCCATGTAGGTAATCCAAGTTTAAAATGTGATCACTTCAACAAATTTAGAATTGATTGCAAATATGATTAAGATTCATTATATATTATAATATAATTATTTATTTTCTATTTTTTCGTAGTTGGTATTCGTTCAATTGAAGGTGAATCGTATCATCAAATCGCAACAAATAGCCAATTACCTCAATATTATGGTGAAGAAAATGCATTTGCAATTGAATTGTTTGCAACAAATATTGAAAATGAGCGAGCAATTACACCAGATTTAATTGAAGCTTGCTTTGAATGTTATCCAAATCGTGAATATTGTCTTTTATCTATACCATCAACATATCCACCCTGTCCTTTGCTACAACGTTTTGTCGTGAGTACAAAGTAATACCTCAATAGTAACTAAAGTGGGATAACGTTTAATCGTCTAGTTGTTTAATTGTGATAATCCATTTTTAATATCGTATGATTCTTTAATTTTCTATCAGTGAGAGATAGAAAATAGGAAAAATACTATAAACCATAAGGTCTAGCAAGAGCCCCAAAACGTTCATTTTTAACCCACAGTTTATGTTATTAAATTTTTTATAAATTAGCTGAAAGATAAGCCTATTAAAAGTACCACTAATTAACTAAAATTCAGTATAGTAAACAAAACGAAAATGCAAAGAACACACATCGATGTGAAAGAAAATCTTATTCGGTCAAATTTGTTAATATTTTTGAAAAAAATTGTTTTTAATATACATGAATAAAAACGTTTACTCACTTTTGAAAAGTGAGTCGCATATTTTTATAAATCTACGTTTGGCATACAGGCTATTAGTATATGAAGTCATTCATTCAATTGTTACTTCGATTTTCTGATGATATATACCAAATATTATACCGTAATAAGTGTCATTTTTCATAAATATTTAACTGAAAACCAAAACACTTACCACTTCTCTACATAATATCATGTAAAAGAGCTATGACCAATAATTTCATGAACAAAAATTAAAATTGCTTCTCACTTTGCTACCTTCAAGCTAAAGAAATTTACACCAATGATATCGCATATAAAGCCAAGTTTTATTTACGTATTTTATAAACTTTTATATTTAATAATTATAACGATTACAAAAAATATCAAAATGAAACAACTAACTTAAATTTAAAAACAATTTTCTAGAAAGTTCCAACACGACCAGGCATGGTCTATCCTCATGAGTTATATATACTACATCGAAGCTGTTTGTTTGGGTATCTTTCACTTCTATCTATATTATTTACAATTACAGTGAAATACATTTATTATGACTTCGCATTTGAAATTTTTTTAAGAGGACATTTACAATTATAGAGAATGAAAATACAATACATATCACTACTTAATAATAATATTTATTTGACTTATTACAAAATCAACCATTCACAGAATAAAAAATACAAAAAGCCTATACATTAATGGTACATGGAACAAGAGAGAGACCTAGGGGTGGTACTTAACGGTTGAAGCTCAAATAATACCCATATTTTCCTGTCTATGTTATCATTTTTAAAATAAACATGATAACATAGACACGATTGTTAATCTTTGGTAATCACTCTTTCGCGATTCAATATAATTAGGAACATATGTTATGTAATTAATAAGAAAATTCTTATAAAGTAGAAAAAGTCTTTTCTCCTTATCGTGCCTCTTTCTCGGGTAAAATGTGGTACCCTAAAGAGCAAGATGCGTCTTGCAATAATCAATGTATTTTCATCATTAACATATTGTTGAATACCAGCTCACTTGTAGTGAGCCCATTTGCTGTATTAAGCACACACAGTGCATTCTTCATTTGACTCCAAATAACAATTATTACGCAAATGAATGTATCGGAAGTAGTTGAATAAATAAACATTAAAAATAAGCATCCTAGTGGACTCTTTTATGGACATGTATGTCTGAGAAACAGAGGTATAAGTAGCAAAAACTTCGTAGCCTTTGCCTTCTCATACCCAATTGAATTTAAAAATTGATTTGTCACAGTTAGATAAACCAGTTCTTATCTGAAATACAATTGTTGACGCATGTAAATAGCCTTATTTGTATTTTTAATTGTGATCAATTGGTTTTTGATATAAGATTGCTACTGTGTCGTGTCCGCTGTCCAGTCTTGTCCCATTTCCTCTACATAAATTAAAATAAACACTAACAGAGTTAAAATTTCAAAATATAAACAAAGAAAAAATTGAAATTCAGGTTATAAATATTTCATTTTCCATCAAATACATAATAATAATAAATTTTATAAGTCAAGTCATAATAAGCCAATTTCACTGTATTTTATTTCACTCTTAATTATTTTCCCAAGCTATTTTTTCCAGAGATATTAATGTACGTGAAGCACGAGAAGATGACATATTATCAATTAAAAATTTGCTTCATCGTACTCACCATCGTATTGAAGATATTATTTTAGACATCACAGAATCGATAAAAAGTTTGAATTGTCAAACAAAATCATATGTTCTAACTGCGCAAAATGTTGTGGTTGGATGTATATGTGTTCGGTAAATGATAAATAATAGTCCAAAATTTTTCTAATTTTCAAAGTATTTTCCTTATCGAGCGTTTGACGGGTAGGGACTAGAAATAGAAAAAATCCGACCGACATTCTTAAGCTAGGCTTTGATTGGTTTATTTATATTATAGAGTTATACAATAGAATTGTAGAATCACTTAAACCTTTTGCTCTGTCAAATATACATTATTTTTCAAAAATAAAAAAACTATAAATACAATTTTCTTATCATGACTTCTTTGTGGTTGTTATTTAATAGTACATTTGTTTAATAATTCATAATTTATATGAAAGAACTTAGTCCCTACCAGTCCCGCGACACCTCTCGCTCTTTTATTGGCTGAATATCATCCAAAAGATTAATTTTTAGTAATAACAAATAAAAATAACAATACAATAGAAATGACTTCAAAAAAGTAAAAAATAATCTTAAATTAAATACTTCTACAAATAATTTCCTTGTGGTAGATATTCATTAGAAGCCAGGTGATAAATTCAAAATAATTTTGTACATTTGAGTTCATTTTTTTAGTCGGTTCTATTTTTTGCGAAAAATTTTTAATAAAAAAATTATAGTTTTTGTATTTGAATTTCCCTTTCTCTGATCGTTTAAATAATGGGTTATTGGTCTATGGGATTTGGCAATTTGTTCATTTACGAATATAAACTTATTTTTAATTCAAGAAGGAGCCACTTTAGATCGTAATATTTTGTAGTGATGACGGAGAGACAGATCTTCTTGAGGGACTGACCCAGGCACCAGAAAATAGTTAAATATAGTGATTCTATGATAACCTCTACCAGAAAGTTATTGTTTTCAAAAACTTTTTAATTATTGTTTTCAATATTTTCTGGAATGTCAAACTTTATGCTAAAAATTTAGACTAAATTTAATATAACCTCATATATTCATATATATGTCGGGTATAAAAACTCGAAGGTGAACAAATGTTACGTTTTATAATGGAAAATCATAGGAAATTTTGTAATAGGATTATTATAAACTATGGGATTATAATACGTATAATACAAAATTAAAATTACCTTGTTGTAATTAAGATTATTTATTTTGGAGATGGGCTATGGACACTTTTTACAATCGCGAATTATTTCATTCTTATGATAATTACATTTTTGTATAAATTTGAAACGTTTGATACTTTTAGCGAAGAACATGAATTGGATTATATAGCAGCACATTACACAGTAGATGATTATATACAGATGGAACATTATCCATTTGGATCGTTTGGAGCAATTATACATGGAATTATTTCACCAATATTTCAAATACATCAACGTTATTTTTTTAGAGAAGTTCATCGTTTAAGTGACTTACCAATCTTATATTATTGCCTATATTCTGATTTATCTGTAAGAAAAGTTTTATATTTAAACTAAAATTATAGAGATATCATTATTTTAAATTGGGAGATTACTCAAAATCTTTTATTTTTGTTTTTTCAACAAATTATTGTATTTTTTACGTTGGAATTTTTATCAAACAAGAAAAACTTGTAGCGCAGCTCAGTGACTTACATGATTGATTTTTGTTTTCGACTTTAGTATACAAGTTTAGCGAATGTTGTATCTGAAATGATTCCTGTTCAACCTTCATTACGTTCCGAGTATCATCACAATATTGATAAAGATGGCGATTATCCACAAGATTGTATTTTATGTGAAACGCCGCCATTTGCATTACAAGTAATGAATTTACGTCATTGTAGTATACCAAAAATGGATGTTAATATAAAAATTGTTGTAGTTGGAGGCAGCGATACAGGATTAGCATTTTTAGAAAATTTAGTTTATGGGTAAGATAAGCGTAATGAATAAAATATCATTCGCGTCAAAAAAGCTTAAAAATATGGTCCGATAAATATATTTTCGGTAGAAAATTATTAAAATGTTTAACATCAATACTCTTTTACGCTTTGTTATTTAACTTGAAAAAGAATGTAGCTTTGGCTATCTGTTTCATTATTTCGATTTCGGGAACAAGCATGTCAGTTTATTATCTACACAATTTTGGCCACGTTCATTATCAAATATTTACATAGCTTACTATAAAATCACATCATACAACATCAAACGGAAGGCGTTTAAAATAGTGTTTAATTTTTTTAAGATAACTAAAGCATCTTTAATAAAGGATAGAATAATGTGAGGGCAGTGTAATAAAAAATACATTTTATTTTTAGAAAAAAACTACTTATAAATATAATAAAATTAAAAACTTATAAATATAATAAAATTAACTATTAAAATTAAAAAAAATAAAGAAATAGGATTAGGCTGCAAATAAGAAGGGAAAACACGCAAGGCGACGAATTGATAAATTAGAAAGGAAAAGAAATAACTTCAATGTTACACTTTGTTATCTGTTTCACTGTACCCCACTTGACCCTATATTGTTTTCAGGCAAACAGCTTCATATATCACATTTACAAATATTACATTAGTTTCGACTCATGGATTTAATCACTATTTGCCACCAAATAAAGCAAGAGATTTATTGTTCCCATTTGAAGGAACGTTTAATTGTCAACGAATGTTACAAATTTGCTTGCATGCTTATATTCATTTAGTAAAAGGTGTAATGACAACTATCAATAGGCAAGTAATTAGTAATAATTTAGTTTTAAAATAAAAATAATGACACTAATAAGATTATAAAAATAATTTATTGGAACTATGTATGGTCTTTACAGCGAATTTTGTTTAATGAAAGGTGGTAGGGTGTACTAGGGGAGAAAAAGTTTCTGACAGACACGTTTATTAGGAACTGATGATAATTTATATATATTCAAAAATTATATTCTCCTGATATAGTAGTTAGTTATTTTATATATGTTATTTATCGTTATTTATTTTTTATTTTTATTAATAAATACGCACAGCGACCAGCAGGCGATCTTCGAGGTGGCCAATTCTCGGCCCTGAAACCTCCACTCCTTCGATCGAGAGATGTTTGAGGTGATGCGGGACGGAGCATATGTGCCGGAGGGCTCATCCGATAACAAGCTATCACACTTGAGCGTTTTGACAAGATAACCAGCATACTCGTGGAACGACGAGATCACTGATTTTTGGCGAATCTGTCTTCGATCCAGAAGACGAGCCCAGAGAGCTAGAGGTCGCGCATCCTTTGCTGACTTGAGAGACCAATTCATAGGAACCTAGGTAAAGCCATTAAGGAGAGTAAGATACAGCCTGTGAAGTCCCTGCGTCATGAAGTTGACCTAGATACCTGGGGTCGACCGTACAAGCTGGCCATGGCCAAGCTACGCAGGCGAGACTCTGGGAAACCATCAAATCGTTTCTAGACAGGGTAGTGAGGACTCTATTTCCTCGACAAACAGCTAGTCCTATAACTGTTGCGACATAAGAGACCATCGAGGTGCCACCAGTGACGCTGAAAGAGTTGACGTGGACTGTCCAGAAGATCAGGGACACGAAAGCTCCTGGACCGGACACTATTCCAAACATAGCTCTCAAATATAATACAATGCCTGCAAGAGACAGCACTTGGTCCTGCTACCAAAGGGTGACAAACCTCCGGATGAGCCCTTATCCTAAAGTCCAATCTGACGTGGCAGTTATTATGATCAGCACTTGATCAATAAAAATCTATAGTTTTTACTTATTTCAAAATATTATTTATTATTTCATGGACAGGAAAGAAAAGCATATAATTGTGGATAAAGGAACTATCCTGCCATACGATTATCTATATCTAACATGTGGAGAACAATTTCAGCCACCTTTAAACATGTAAGTGATATCGGTATGAAATTTTACAAATTCAAATTAATAAGTCTCTATTTACATCATAATAATAATATAAATCAACTTAAAAACTATAGCACCTAGCCGGAGCTTTATCTATAATACATCATTTTATATACTAGTTACATCGAGATTATAATTTTTAATACATCGTTTAGGATATGGAAAAAATTTTAAATAAAGACCATTGATATAAAACCTTAATAATCTGAATGAATAAGTCATACCTATAACTAGTTTATGAACATATATGACTTAACCTAAATAGAAAATATATACAATTAAGATTACACCGGAATCAGGTGCAATCGACATCGTGTCAGAAATTTTACAAAGGTTTAGCACTGTATTTATATCAAAATTTGAAAATACAGAAGACATGAGGAGTGCACATGCCTTCAGACGTTGAAGTCTCTTGCTACTACATTATAAAGGCTAGTAGCCTCTATACAAATGAGGTAATATTTAATATGGAGTTTTATCTCCGTTTTGCATGTTAATTAAACAACTAACATACATAATACTAGTTAAGACTTACTAGTGGAACGTTGTGCTGCCAATTTTTTAATGGAAACTGTAATTAAAATGCAGGAAAACTCTACATGCAAAGACAGTTAAATCGATCTCGTACGTAGCAAAAGCTTCTCTCTGTTTTTGATAATATAAATTATAGATAAAGGCAAAACCAACTAATTTGAACTAATGTGGCGAAAATCACTAATAATAATTTCCCAATTATATAAGCAGCTAAATCTCAAAACATGTCAATCACCATAATGCTTTTGATCACTTGATTCATTTGATTAATATTTTCCCTTCACGGTCATCCTGTGTAAAGAAGTTATTGTAATAGTATCAATGGCATGATTATAATAAAAAATGTCGCTTGTCAGTAGTTCAACTGATTTACCAAGACTAGAATAGCAACCATAAATTGAGTAGATCGATAAAGAGGAGAATCACGTACAGTGAAACCTGGTTAATTGGGATCTCAAGGGAGACATATGTACCAATTATTGAGGGTTTTCAATAATCCAGTTTTCCAATTAAACAGGTTTAAATTTATAGTTGTCTCATTTACAGAGGTCCCCGCTTACAGAGGTAGACACTTGTAGAATAAGCCTGCTTCATCGGCGTTGAATACGTCATTGGGGGAATAATCGTGTAATAAAGCTGGAAGCTTTTTAATCCACTCATTACATTCGTTATTGTCCACAGAATTGCTCTCGCCACAAACATTTTTGAATGCGATATCGTTTCTTTTCCTAAATCCCTCCAACCATTGTTATTATTCCGTACCTGCTTTATCCATGTACAGAGACACTTTTCAACTTCAGGATACTCCGCAGCTCGTATTCGTTTGAGTTTTCCTTTTCCATCAATACACTGAGACCGAATTTTCTCTTTGTTGTTAATAATTCTACACAGGGTTGACTTTGGTATGTTATTCTCCCTACACAGTTCATCACGCGACTTTCCACAATCATAATGTGATAGAAGTTTTAATTTTTCAGATACTGATAACGTTTTATATTTGCGTTTGGACATTTTGTACACTTTTATTCCCTTGTTTTTAGGTCAAAACATGAGATAGTACTGACAATCAAAGCATGCGCGAAAGACGACGAGAAATGTATGTAAACAAACACGTCAAAACGTGTTGAAACCTGATTAATTTGTCTCACTTATACAGGTAATTGAGCTACAGAGTCTCAATTATAGAGGTAAACATCGAAAAAGTCTTAGAATTCAAATCTTATTTAACCAGGTTCAAAAAGTCCCATTAACAGAGGTAATTTAATGAAAAAGAACCGGGACTTCGTTGCAACTCTCAATAATAGAGGTTTCTCATTTATCCAGGTCCCACTTAACCAGGTTTCACTGTAACTTGAATTTTCTGTAAATATTTTTATTATGTAAATATTTTTATAAAGTTTTAATATTTTGTTTATAGTAACATATGTAGTGTCGTTTTTTTTTTGTATCTTATAGCATTGAAAATAATGAATATCCGAAAAATTTATTTGTAATAAATACAGAAATTGATGGTCAAAATTCATTAGTTTTATTGAAACAAATGTTAGAAGAATGCATTAAAGAATGTAAGTACTCTAAAGTATTGGATAAAATATACACAAAATTTAATTTATAGAAAATTTTAAATTTTGACTAGTGACTGTCGCGGTCGAGGCGAAAATGTTTTAAGTATTTGCTTATTTCAATAAGAACACATTTCGATCAATTTTAAACTTCAAATTTCAATCAAAAAATTTGCAGGCTTCATGAATTAGATTTTTCTTAATGGAAAAAGGTAGTATACTCATCATAGTTAAGCTACATTAAAATGACTAGTATCATTCTAATGCTTTATTTAAATTTGAATAAATGAGAAATAAAAAAATTTAGAATTATTTTTAGTAATAAAAAGAGGAATAACATGCCCTGTTTATCAAATAAAATACAATTTTTGATATTACAATTTTTTATTAGAATGAAGTAAGTTTTTTGTAGGTGTATCTTAATTGTACAAAATAACACAAAAATACACTAATATAATTAATTAATAGGCGAAGTAATACAAGTAAATGAACTTTATAGTGTAAAAAAGTAAATGAACTTTGTTCCAGGCAGAGGTCCTCAGACCGCACAAATTTGTTCACTCCATATCTTACATCTCAGGCGAATTCATAATAAATAACTTATTGAAATTATAACTTATTTCATTTAAATTGATAAATAATGCTTTAGGATGTTTCTAAAAATTTATTGTTTGACAAATTTCTAGACCGATCAAAACCAGAACGTTGTCAATCATTGCTTTAATAGTTAAAAGTTAAAGTGTGCCTAAAATGTTTTTGAATGAATTATTTAGAAGGTTTTTCGAATATTCAAGCTTTTTCTAGAACGTTCTGAATAATAAGTATCGTAGATTGTCTAAAACTATTATAAATTATGACTGCTGATAGTTAGAATTTATATATACTGAAGAGGAAAGAATGGAAGGAAAAATAATAGCTTGGTAATACTCTAACGGCTTACACGGTGCTTTGCATCGAATTTTTTTTTCACATTTCACGAAGGGAACTGATTTTCACGTTTATACCATGTTCAAGTATTCGGCAGAGATGCTAGGATGAGTGTGAGTACTCGTTATGTGTATAACACTTGGATAAAAACTCTGCCGAATAAAAATACACACAGTTCCTGTTTGGTCAAGTACTCACCTGCTAGTTTGGTCGAATACTCATGTAGTAAAAACGTAAGTTTTTTTTTTACTTTTACAGATACTATTATTGTATATGGTGCTTCAATTGAAGCATATTGTTGTTTATCGGCATTACGTCAAATTGGTATACCTGGTAAATACATAACGTTTGTTGAACCATTTCCAAATTCTGAAAGTGAAGTATCTTTATTCAATGATGGCGAAGTTGACGAAACAGTTGCAAGTGCAATTGAACATGAAAACATTAAAGTATACTCATCGTATACATTGAAACAATGGAATTATAACAAAGCTACAAAGCTTTTACAATCTGTAACGTTTGAGTCAAAATTTAAATTAATAAATATTCCTTGTCTTGCTATGTTCTTCTATGATCAAAAAGTAGTCAGCCAAGCAAATGTTTCTGGTAATTATTTCAGTAATTTTTCATGTAACTAAATAAAGAACAGATATATTAATGACCTAAACCAATAATTCTTGGAGGATATATATTATGGAGTGTTTATTCTGTTTTTTAAAGTTTTTATTTTGTTTCGTCTATCTTGGTGTTTGTGCATGCATGTAATTAAATCAAACAAAAAATTTGACCCATTTCTCAGTTTTCGATGCGACAATTGGGAATACATATGTAAATCGGTTAGCAGTGGAGCATTATGACATAAAACGTTAAGTTGTTTCGCTCAATTCATTCTTAGTTCTTTGCGGTATTTAATAGCTCTTTTACTTTTTAATAACACAAAACCTTCTATTTAAAAAAATATTTTTCAACTTCAATAAATGCAATGCAATTGGTTAATTCAGTTGTATTTATTTCCCGCTATTTTTTGGCATCTCCAGCAGATGCTTTTCGATTTAATGAGCTGAAATTCATTCGTCATAAATACAAAAATACATCAAAACCATAATTCAAATTTTATTAAATAGCAATAACAAAAGCTGGAGGACTGGTTTACGATGGTCGATTAGTAATTGATCCAAAATTTAGAACAAACGTCCAATGTATATTTGCAGCTGGTTCAATAACCAAGTATTCTCGTAGATATTATGCCGATAATTTGAGTCAAAAATATTTCAACCATTATGAAGTTGGTGAAAGAGTGAGTATAGTTTTGTTTTCAAAAACAAAACTTTAGGGTATTTCGTTATTGTTGTTTAAATTCTGTAGGGTAAAAAATTTATTCTTAAGAAGACATACATTAAAAATATTAGAAATTAGTCAATAGCTTATTTAACCAGTAAACAAAATAAATGGAAAGAATAAATATGAAATCTGAAAAACAAAATAACTAAGTATATAAACAGTACTCAACAATTAATTAAAATACACGTGAGGACTATGTAATCAGGCTTAATTATATAAATGGCTGTTATTGAATGTTAATCTAAGAATAGGTAACACAGCTGGGAACAGATTTTAAATGTGCTATTCTGTGTTGAACTGCAGACAATCGTTGTATTTATTTTCCTGTATTTGTATATTAGTTATTTTAAAAATTTTCTGTTCCAGTTTTTGTTGTCAGTTGTATACAGATCGATTTTATAATTACTACTCATACGGGAATAGGGAAAATAAATATTACACTACACCTATATAGAATTAGGCCAGTTACACAAGACCCAATATTCGTCGTGTTTGGAATTAATTTACGGAAAGCTGGAGATGGTTTTAATATCTTTAAATGGACCTAAATACATGGGTTCTTAGTTTGCACCATAGTAGGTGGTGAGCTTAATTATTTTCAGCCAAAAACCACGAAATTTTTACAGTTTTCTTGGTTTCGCGAAATTTTAGCATTAAACTACGCCTAAAACTCAAAAACAATACATTCAACGAAAAAATTGGCAAATAAAAGGTACATCAAAATATATATATATATATATAAAATATTGCGTCAAATGAGCCATTGAAAATGAAAATCGGTCCAGCGGTTTAGCCGCAATAGATTTTCAAAATTGATCTTTTTTTCCAACTTTGCTAAAAGTTGACAACCTCAATTTATAACTCCTATAAATTGAAGATGAAGTATCATTAAGTTCACCACCCTCAAAGGTGTAAACTAGATTCCATATATTTGGATCCATGTGAAGAGATTAAAATCATGTCCAGCTTCCCGCCAATACACAATTATATAGAATAAATACATACCTATAATATTATTATTTTTAAAAGATTCAATAGTGGCAATTTAAAATTTCTTATTGACAATATTTTTACAGGTAGCTTCTTATTAATTCTGTGTAACAATAATAATTATTTCTAATTCTTTTACTCTTATAATTTTTTATAACAGGTCATCAAATTTCATGAATTATTTGAATGGTTATTTGTATATTTCAAAATTATCTAATCACTTTAATTTTTTCAGATTTATAAAATAAAATAAATTTATTTAATATTTTTAATTTTATTTGTCCACAATATTATAAATATTTTTATTGTTGTATATAATTTACTATTGTGTCGATTTTTTGTTTACATGGTTATTTTTGCTTTTTTCAGAATACTGCATTTTTAGTCTTAATTTTTATATTTTAGGTTTTATATTAAATTTTTTTATTTATTTTACTTACAGTATTATAAATACAATTTTCATTTTTCTTATGTTAAATGTTTTAAATTATTATATAAGCTATTGGAGATTGTCGTAAAATTGACCTAATTGTTGTTAGTAATGAAGGGGGGAATATGCCTGGTCAGTAGGTCTTCCTAAGCCTTCTTAACCGACCCGTTTTTCGCCATGTAAACTGCGCAAATTTCCGACACTGGTAACCTACCCAACTCATCTACCAAAGCCGGCCGGCTACATTGAAGTTAAAAAAGATTCTAGCTTTTATTTATTTAATGTTCATAGTATCTCATTTACATATCTCAGACTATGGCAGAAAACTAACCTTCTCTAAAGTAATATATTATTTTATATTTATAGCTTGCTTTATATGCGAAGAAAGAACTGGATCCAACTTATATACAATCTAAAGACTCAAAATCAGAATCAGAGATTAATGTTTCACAAACATTAACTCCTCTATTTTCCAAGCCTCTCATCACATATTGCACTTTGCCTGGTAAATTAAATTATTTATACATAAAAAACCCTGGAAAACCTGTTTCACTTGAAATACAAATGAACAAAGAAAATTATGTGAGTCAATATTATTTGATATAGAATTATAGTGGCTAGTTATGAATATCCAAAGTCTCTCATAAGTGCGTGGTTTTGTTTCGACTTGTATTATGTCTATGTGTATAATTTGAGACGTATTCGAACAGTTTTTGGGCCAAATTAAAAAATGCACTTGCCGAACTTTGTTTAATCATATGTGGCAACTAAAATGCAATATAAGTAATAAAGGGTATAGGTGTGTCAATAGTACCAAGAAGTCTATTTCATTTCCTATTCAATCCTATCCAATCCTATTCAGAATTTTGAATAGGATTCTATAGGAAATCATTTTTCAATGAAATTTCCTATTTAATCCTATTGAAATTTCCTGTTTAATCCTATTCAATTTCAATAGAATTTAATAGGACTTTATTATCAGGGTTTATAGCCAAAACATTTTCTTTCTAGTATTTTAAATGTTATGATGTTTAGCATACTATATCGTAAGGCTTGTATTGTCTTAACGAAGTGAACTAACACAAAAATAGCAATTAAATTTACTGAAAGTAGCCATGAAAAGTATAGTGTTATCACAATAAACGTTTAAAATCAATCTACAACACTATCTAATTAAGGTCCCTCGGAGTAATAGAAAAAAATAAATAAATTAGTAGATAATGATCAAAATTTTTAGTATGTTAGAGTAAACGAAACATATTATTAAAAAAAAAATTAGGTACTTTGCCGATCAATTAAGAGAGTAAATATTAATTGATCGGCAAGGTACCTAAATTTTTATTTTATACAATAGTATGTTTCGTTAACTATATTAAAAATTTGGATTATTATATCTATTAACGTATTTCTTCTATCACTACCGAGGGACCATCTTTAAGTATTTTAATTTTTTTGGTATTGGAAAAAAAGAATTTTTGCAGAGGAAAATTATGATACAATTATCAAAATGAAATCCTCAGGAAATTTCAAACAATCGATAAATACATAACATAGATTTTTATTGTTGTCACTAGGTCACGGCTCACGTGAATATCATAATTTCTATTAAATTTTTTTCCAATATTAGTTTCCGATTTTTCATTATAAACAATCATGTCATGGTTAACCACGTACCAGAAGTAGCAAATTTTAGGAACCCTACGCCTATGCCCAAAAAGCTATATTCAGGACAGTAATGGGATAGAAAGGTTTGGATGGCCTAGCTATAACGAATATGGAAAATGATTTACTTAAAATTATTGATTAGGCGAGTATAAGGTATTTCTAAATTTGCCCACATTTATTTACAAGTGATTTGTAAAATGTTTTATTTTATTTATCTTTAATTTTAATAAGTAATTCCATTCAAGGGCCCCACTGTTCACATTTCATACGAGGTGGCCTAATCCAGCACTATAATTAGTGATTTCCTTTTTTTCGGTTTAAAAATATTTATGTAATAACTATTGACACACTTTTTTCTAATAATTCATTCTACCAATTGGTCAGTTAAACGAGACCCAATATTTACCGTGTTTGAAATTAATTAGCAGAAAGCTGCAGATGGCTTTAATATCGTCAATGTTCCCAAATACATGTAATTTGAGTTTTCACCTTCGTGGGTGGTTTGCTTAATTTTTGGCAGGCAAAAAACCACGAACTGCTTACAGTTTTCTTGGTTTTAAAAAACTCGAAAACGATGCATCCTAAAATTATGTATCAAATGACTTCTTAAAAGTTAAAGTCGGTCCAGCAATTGGCCACAATAGATTTTCAAAGTTAAACTATTTTTTTCAACTTCGCTAAAAGGTTAACAAACCTCAATTTTCAACTCTTATAACTTGAAAGCGTCGTATTCTACGGCTAATATAAAAATAAGACACATAAAATTCTCCGTTGAAAAGTTAAAATTGGCTTAACCGTTTGTTCGCTATCGATTTTCAAAGTTGAGTGATTTTTTCCAACTTCGCTAAAAACTTGATAAATCTTAATTTTCAATGCCTATAATTTCTGTTCAAATATGTAAATTGTTAATCGCAAGAAAATATTTTAACAAGTAGTAACCTGCTGACCAAGTGTCTAGGTTTATTTTAGAGAGTTGGCAAAAAAATAAATAAATAATAAAAATGGATATGGGCTTCAAATTATAGGAGATGAAAATTGAGTTCTGTTAACTTTTTTAAAGAACTTGGAATAATCGACTTTGAAAATCAATAGTGTACAAACAGATGAAGTTAAAGTTTAAATGCTCTTTTACACATAATTTTAAATACTCTTATTTTGATACTCGTCGGTTTTTTCGTAGACGAATGCTTCTTGTTCAAGTTATGGGAGTTGAAAATTGAGGTTTGTCAACTATTAGCAAAGCTTAGTTGACGCATAACTTTATGTACTTTCATTTTTCGGTAGGATGCGTCGTTGTAGAATTTTAGGCGCAAAACCAAGAAAACTGCAAACATTTCGGCTGCCAAAAATTAAACTCACCACCCGCGATGTTGGTGCAAACTCAATTTCTATCGATTTGGGTCAATTTGAAGAGATTAAAACCATCTCTGTTTAATTGACCAGCAATGAAATATTTAATGATACCAATGAAAATATTTTTAGGGACGTGTATTGATAACTGGGAATGCAAATTCAAAAGAAGGATACTTTCGTTTACACTTAAATGAAAATAATTTTGTTGAAACCATCACCTGCTTAACAAAAAACGTAAATTTTTGTATCTATATTTTGTACTGAATAGGCTCTACCCATATATAATTTTGCATATAGTTTATAATAATTTCTCAAAAATGAAAAAAAAAAGGAAATACATGAACTTTACCTTTTTAGAAACTATATAACCATAAATAATCAATACAATACAACGGCATTTAATAAAACATTTGTTGTTTAAGGTCCAGCGCATATCATCAGATCTTCCGATCAGAATTTCTGATCAAAAAATCTGATGTAACTCATACCATGTATTTTATATTATACCTCATACACGGTAAGAAATCTACATAAGACATCCGATTTTCAGATCAGAAATTCTATCAGAAAATCTTATCATGTGTGCATAGCATCAGAATTTCTTATAAGAAAATCTTACGATGTTATTTTAGGCCACCTGTTAGTTAAAAAAGTTATTAATAAATTTCAAATATTTGAAAGTTCATTGGTCACGTTTATGAATGATTGTATTATCAATTTTTACACAAAAATAAACAATAATTTTTCCAAAGCATATTCATACTAAATCTGTAAAATGGTTATAGAATATATAACACGTAAAATTTATAGCTGATATTATTTACGACATACAGATACGCCATAGTGATCATCATTAGGTGTCGCTGACAAAGTGAGAAAGAAAACTTACTTTTTTTATAATATGCGCATGTTTGTGAAAATAAGATAAAAATTCCCAAGTTTATATCTTTGTAGACACTACCACTTTATATATATATATATACTATGTGTTATGTCCGTATGTAAAATGGCATTCTAAAAATGTCTAAATGGCATTCTGAAGATGGTAGAAAGTAGAAAATTTAAAAAATGATTCGAATTCCTTTTTATAAATAGCTCTGCTGATCACGTAAAAAGTATTATAAAGTACTCTAGTACCCGGCGTCTAAATCAATAACTTTACCTATGTAAAGTTATTGGTTTATTTTTGTCAGATTTATTATTACAAACATAGCATTTAACCATTTTGTAAAAATTAAAAGAATTAATAAATTAAAGAAAATTTAAATCACGTTTTAATTATTAAAAATGTTCGAAACCATTTTTTATAACAATAAAAGTTAAACTTACAATGTGAGCGTTGTTGATAGAATTGTTATATGCTAGATGTTTATTAGCACCGGGTTATTATAAGTCTATGAATTAAATATTTGACACATGCACATTAGTACCCTTATTGAGAACTCAGGTGAGAGGGATACATACTCTCCATATCTCCATGTGGGCGACAATATTGTCATCTACTTTTAAATCTATTATCACTATGGTGTGTGTAGCTATATGATTTACGAAATCATCATTATTTATATAAAAATATTTTCTGATAGGAAATTGATGTACAGAATATGATAAAATTATGGGGCAAACATGAAAGATTATTAAATAAATTAGTACAAAGATTTGACATGCATTTAATATCTGATTTATATGAATACTTTCGTGAACCATGGGCTTGTGCTATATTTCATGAGCGTTTTGAAGAAGAAATTGAGAAATTTAATAAACTTCTTTTGCATGGCTTAAAACCAGGTTATTCAAATACAATTATTGCGAAAATTATTGAACTTTTCGAAAAGAATGAGTGGCAAGACGTAAGTTATATAATATATTATTAGTATCAGAATAATATATTTTATGGAGGGTATTTCTAGATAATGATGAATATTTGCTGTAATTTTTATCGTTACTTTGAATGACGTTAAATTGTGCCAATATAATAACTAAAATCCCAGTATATAATACTCAAATCCCAGTTCTATTATCAATGGATTGACGATATATTGATCATATTTTTTTTCTCAATAAAATAACATCCCATTTTTGACAAAATTGGTACACATTTTTTAATTGTTTTAAACTGCCTCTCTGATGTATTTATTAATTTGTTTCTAGCTAACACCGGAGCAACGAAATGAAATTGTTGAATTGTACGAAAACTCAACCCATAAATTAAAAATAGAAGAAAATTTATTGCAATTCTTATTGACATATGATACGCATCTGCCAGTTTATGCTCATCCACTTAAAGCTAAATTAATTTTACAAGGATATGAAAATAGTCCATTGCACTTCCCTCAATAAGCTTTGTAAACAGAAAAATACATTATATTTATTCATGTCATTTTAATATAAAATACAATTCTTTTTAAAATCACAATTGGTTGACTTTTATTGCTGGTGTATTAAGTCAATTCATATATCAGCATGAATTAACTAATATTATTATGGTCAATAAGCCTTTTGTTATTTTTGAAATTTCCTCTACAATATATATATTAGTAGTCATCACTTAATCGTAATTATTCGTTGAAGAAAATGAAAACAGGGTCAGATTAATATTTCACTGGTCCCTAGGCAATTTTCCCGTGAACGTACCTTGTAAGGCGTACAATTGAGTACTTGAGTGATAGCAAAATTGCTGAATTTCTCAATGATGTAAATCGTAATGGAGATACAAAAATTGACGTCATGCATTTCATATCTCCCTCTTTGTTTAATCAAGACTTTTGAACGTCCAAATTTTGGTTATTTATAAAGACTTTTAAAAGATAAATTCAGTTCTCTTTTTGTAAAGTTCATACAGCTGAATAATTTTCCCTTAAGCTTCGAAAAATGCGAGAAAAATCTTTTTTTTTGGGGAATTAAAAGAGGGTCGGCTGATTCTGAAATTAAAACCGAGATTATAGGTTCTTGTCACTTAAGGAAATTCATTTTTTCTTATTAGGCTATATGCTTCAAATTTTAGGAAAAATAATTTAAATTTGCGAGATCTATTCCACTAATATAATCATTTTATTACTCTTTTTAAATACAAAATTTTTTTATTGATTTAAACCAGAATAAATTATTAAATACGCCATTTAAATCGTGTATTTTATCATTTTAATTAAACATGCAAGATTTCAAATACCTACAGATATTAACAGTTTACGACACATATCTTTAAATGTGCTATGTTCATGAAAAATCTTAAAAAATTTTTCAGAAAATCTGGTTGAACATATATATAACGCACGAGAAAAAAGTCGGTTCAAAATCAATCATGGCCAGACAACAAAAATATCTAATGGCTCTTATAAATCTATTATAAGAATGTTTAATAATCTACCAAACACACTATTGCATGCCACATTACGCAAAATTTCAAAAATAAATTGAAAACGCTTCTGTTGAAAATCAATGCATGCACTCTGAAAGACTTCTTATAGGGATGTGGATAATTTTGTATAAAATTAAGACTGTCATTGTGATTTTTTCTTATTTTAAACTGTACTAAATATGCATTTTTTCGTGATTTGTTCAATACCACTTTTTGTGGTTTATTTCTAAATAAAAATTTAATATTATTATTTAGGTTTTCGTATTTGAATGTTTTTCTTTTCTTTGTTGAGTATACGTAAAACCTTATAGAAATATGCTTGATTTTATTTTACATTTATATTAGATTATTATCGAATATTTACTTAATCAATTTCAAAACATTAATGACGTTCAATAGATTATACGTAAAAGAGTATCTAAATATGACTATTGAACTGAGCCATCTGAAAATTATGTTCTTGGGGATACCTAAAATCAAGTATTTCAAAACTGCTCGTCTAGATTCTGCTTTAGTTTGTTTTAGTGATAGCGATTCATTCCGAAAAAGATCGATTTTTAAAACGATTCGAATCGTAATACGATATCGAATAGATAATCAAATCGTAATCGTGTACGATACTGATGTATCGATTCATAAAATATAAATTATAATGTAAATATAAATACATTTTATCAAAAATAAAAAAGAATAATAATAAATGATCTCTTATCAGTAAAATCAGTAATTTTTTTTTTTTTTAGTTTAGGGAAATCCATAATAATTATTATTTTTACTACCATATCAAAGCCAGATAATATATGAAAAAAGCCATTTATTTTCAAAATGTATTTATTACATGTAAAAGATAATTGAAAAAGGCAGTAATATTACAGATACATTCAACTAATTGTAAATAATTTTGCTCATAGTTTTTACCAAAACAAAAAAAAAATCGGAGTGCAATTTTCAATGGTAGACCCCGGACTGACGTAACTTAATGACATGCTTAGACCAACTAATAAAGTTAAGCAACAGCAGTCACAATATGTATTTGGATGGGTGACCACCTAGCATTACTGTGTACTGTTGTTTAATAATAATAATAATAAACCCCTTTGGATAATGGCTATATAGCTGAAAATAGCTAAAGCCAGAAAAAAATATAAAAAAATTTTCAAGGGTGAAATATCGATTCACTGAGCCGATTAACTACTGCATATCGGTTTACAAAAATTGATACTCGTTTAATCGATCATAGATCGCCATCCCTAGTTTGTTTGTTACATTTCTATATTTGTACTGTAGATAGCAACACAATAGGCACATCATTTATCAAAACTTTTTTTTTCAAGTCTTATTTGAATTTCATTTTGAATATTATTTGTATATTGACATGAAATATTAGTTTACTTTACTTGCGTAAGTAACAACTTTTGTTATTTAAATTTGATATCGTTTAAATATATTCTAAGGTAAGTAAATAAAACTTACCTTGTCTGTTTATTGGTTATGTTTATTTTTAATTAATGACTGATTACATCTCAAAGTTCATAACTTATAAGTTTTTGAAATTTGTAAACAGCGGAGCTGTTGTATCACTTAAAATTGTTAGCATATGTATCATTTTAAATAATTTTGTTTACAGAACAATCAATGAGAAAGTTATGATTATCATTTTCACAATTATTTAGTGCTTCAAGTATTTCAATATGAGAGTCATCGGTTTAATCAGTGGTGGAAAAGATAGTATTTATAATATTATGCAATGTGTGGCAGCTGGACATGAAATTGTGGGTTTAGCTAATATGGAACCACCACCTAATAAAGGTATTTATGTATACATATATAGTGTCTTTGGTTATTTCGAAATTGAAGATGGAAAAAGTTTCATCATTTCAATTCCATATATGTATTGAAATTTCTTCAACCTAGGATTAGTAACTAAATAACTTTCATTAATGTTTTATTTCTCACAAATGTAAGACATTCAATGTTAATCAACGTTTTTGTTGAGGTCACCTCTTTCGAATAAAGGTTCTTTTGCTTAAACATGTTTTTTGCCTTTTTAATGTTAAGTGATGATTTTGATAGAGATCTCTATAATAAATACAATATCTTAAGTACCTAACGGAAAAAAAGTTGTACAATGAAAATAAAACTATTTAGTTGCTCAGCACATAATGAATTCAATTTAATAAAATTTATGATTTATTTAATGAATAAATTGTATTATTTGTTTTGTTCGCGATTTTTTTTCGAGTAAAAAATAACATAATTGTGGAGATTTTTATAATTATAATATTTAAAAAGTAAATATTATTTTTGTTTGAAAACAAATTGAAATGATAACAATTTCTTATCACTATTAAATATTTTATCATAACAATTAAAATATATTTATTTATTTAACATCTTTGTATTTACATCTTCTTTTGTAGTAACTTCTAGAGGCACTCATAACGAAATCGACTAGACGTGTATCAATGATTATAAAAATCGTTTTACTCATATAAACTTTATAAAAGCTTGTGATAACAAAATTGTGATAAGTAAATAAAAAAACTAATTTCTTTTTTAAGATCTAACGTATACATTATTTCATTTAAGTTTATTTCGGTACACATCATTCGGTTAGCAGATATTATCATGTAAATTTTTTTTAAAAATGTTCAACCTAATTTTTATTTTGTCTTAAAAATATGCCAATGAAGTTTAAAATATTACGTTTTCAAGTATCCGTTATCTATAACTTTTACTGTTTCCCAAAAGAAGTTTGATATAATTAAAAAAAAAAATATTATCTCTTCTTTTAAATAGAAAATTTATCCATTAGAGAGCTTGTTAAAAGTCAATATATAGTTAACATTTCAAATGTCATGTTTTTTTAGACTTAAAAAGTTAACAAATATTTATTTCACCAGATGAATTGGATAGTTATATGTATCAAACGGTTGGTCATGAAGGTATTATTCAAATAGCGCGATCCATAGGATTGCCATTAATACGATATGTAACACAAGGTAAAGCTAAAACACACGAAAAAGATTATGTCCCGTCTGAAAATGATGAAGTTGAAGATTTATTTAAATTACTTCAACATATTAAAACAACTATAGAATTTGATGGTGTTGCTGTGGGTGCTATTTTATCCGATTATCAACGTATTCGCGTTGAAAATGTGTAAGAACTTATTATTTAATAAATTAGATAATATTTTACTTCAAAGCAATTATTTTTAGATATATTTGTAATTGGAATATCAAATTATTGCTTGAAGTATCAAATTATTTTCCATTTTGAGTTTTTATTTGTAAAAATAATGAAAATATATTTGAGAACTGCAGAGATTTTAAGTTATTGAATCCCGATTTATACGTTAATCTAAAACGTATAAGTTGGGGGTTGGTGACCCTTTCTAACGCTTATATTTCGGCAAAAACATAAACATATCGGTTTATATGTCGCATGGTGCTTGTTATCTTAGAATTATAGTAGAATTGTATCTTTAAGGTTTAAAATTAACAAATGAGTAATATACTTGAACATTTATATAATATTACGAAAATCCATTTCTAATCGCAGTTAGTAAATTCATTATGTTTTATATCTAAGATGGAGAATAACCGTAGGTCGTTCAAACGAAATCATAATAGTACATTTTATTAAAGTAGCGCATATGCTGTGTATTACTTATGGTTTCTTCTTTGAATGTCTTACAAAATCTCACAAAGTAAAAATTGTCTTTCTTAAATTAAAAACTTTTTTTTTAAGTTTTTTTGTTAACGTTTCAATTGAACAATTTAACTAACCATTGAACCTGAAATACTGTAAAATAAAAATATTGATTTAAATGTTCTTTATATAGATGTTCCAGATTAAATTTAGTAACATTAGCATATTTATGGCGGCGTAATCAAACTGAATTACTCAATGAAATGATAGATTGTGGTATTCGAGCAGTGATTGTTAAAGTTGCTTCTTTAGGCTTAGAACCAACCAAACATTTAGGTGTGCCATTATCTGTGATGCGACCACATTTAATAAGAATGCATGAAAAATATGGTCTACATGTATGCGGAGAAGGTGGTGAATATGAAACATTTACTATGGATTGTCCACTTTATTCGAGCACTATTGTTGTGTGAGTGAAACAATATTTTGAGTTTCATCGTCAGGTATTTATTCGGATCACATCTCACAATTTACGTCTCATTTTTCGAAATCATAGCTTTCGTTGTCACAAATTTACTGTCCCATTCAAATTGCATCATTATTTTGCTTATAATCCTTAAATAATTGTATACTATTATATAATTTGTATACCTTGTGTATTGCATGCTATATAAAATGTTGCAGCGAGTTGTAACGGTATGTAATTATTTAATCTAATCTTATAAAATCGTACGATAAAGTGTAAATAAACACATTATTATTGCACAAATTGGTATCTTAGATAGTAGAATCATATTTAGTATAGTATGTTCAAGATAGAAACCGTAATCTATAAATATATAAATATTTTTTATTAGTTTACATAGTTTAATTTCCTAAATCCGACCGTTCATGACTGGCAAACGTACAGAATTCAACAACATCTGTATTTTTTACTTGATGGGTTTTACATTTTATGATTTTTGTAAACTGATATTTTTAAGAAAGTTGGCGATATTTAAAAAAACACAGGGTATATAAATTATCAACTTAAATTAAATTAATTGCATCGCCTTTTAAACATGAAAATTTTACTTAAATAATTTTATTTACAGCGATGAATCGGAAACAATTATCCATTCAAATGATGCCATTGCTCCTGTAGGATATATGTATTTCAAAAAAATTCGATTAGTTCCAAAAAACAAACCAGTTGAAGATTTGAATGATGAACAAATTATTGATGACTTGCCAAATCGAATTGCTTGTACGTAGTAATTTTTAATTTCTGATGTATATGTGTAAGAACAAATAAAAACACTAGGTGCTTTGACATTTATGTAATAAATTTTCGTGTCTTTATATCAAATAAAAAATATATTCATTAATAAATGGCAGTTTACTTAACCAATTCAAACAAAATCTTACACTAAAACGATAACTGATGCATGAACAAACACAAGTTTGTGATATTATTCATATTGGTTCACTTACTAAATTAACTTTCGATTTTGCAAAACTAAACAAAATTTCAACTTATTTATGAATGATATAATTGAGGTTACAGCTCAATTATGGTAACGAAAAATTTACTAAATAGCTAAGTGTTTTTATTCGTTTGATTAATGAATATTGATCTAAAAAATTGATCTAATTGTTTTATTTTATAGCTTTTAATGTAAAAACTCCTTCATCATTCGTTAAGGATATTACTACTGATAATAGTGTAGATGAAAATAGTGTGGAATTAAATTGCGATTCTGATGATGAAAATCTGGAAAATCTCCAAACAGAATTAATAACAAGAACGCATGTACCAAATTATGGTCGGTCACCCGGTGGATGGCTATGGTTGGGTGACTTGATTGGCGAATCAGAAGATATTACGGAAGCAATGTCACAGGCTTTGGAAAAATTACAGTGTAGGTAAATGTGTCATTAATTTAAATTCAGCAAAAAAAATAAATAAATAAATAAAATAAAATAATCGTCAAAGTTGGATATCATGCTCTTGGAATAGGTTAATTAGGTTTTGATAATTTCGTGACATATATTTATAACTGTATATACATATATATAAAAGTTCTAAATATATGTCACGAAATTCTAATTTTATTACTTAAATCAAAACGCCAGACTTGCTTATCTTCCGTTTTAAATAAACATTTCATGTACGGTAAGTCCAAGAGTATGATTCAACTTAATAACATTCTGAGCTTGAGAGAATTATACTATCAAATTGCGGAATTATAGCGTTAAAGTAACTTTTCTTAAAAAAGTGTTATACTTTCAGCTTGTCTGCATGAGGCTGGCTATCAAATTCAAGACGTTTGTGCTGTAACGATGTATATCAGTGATATGTCACAGTTTAAAGCATTAAATGAAGTGTATCGTAGAATATTTAAATACCCAAATCCTCCGACTAGAGTCTGTGTTCAGTGTCCATTAAATGTGAATACACCTGTATTATTGGATGCGTTGGCATATTCTTATAAATTATGTCATGCTCAAAGAAACGTAAATGAAGAATCAAATGAATCGGGAGATGAGAAAGTTTCATGTCCAACACGAATCACAATGCATGTGCAAGGTATATCACATTGGGCACCAGCTAATATTGGTCCGTACAGTCAAGCGATTCAAGTAAGTGATAAAGTGAAAAATTTAATTTTTACGACTAAAATTAATAAGTTCTTCATTTTTTATCGACAAAAAAATTTCTTCATATTTTATTAACGACTGAAAGGCCGTAATGTAATGCCGCTAATCGCTGAAATAAGCTAAGTAGCTTATTTCATCCTTATTGTTGTTTTTTTTATGTGACAATTATCTAATTTGCCACGAAGTTGTAGTAAAATTTTTCTATTCTAGTAATTATAATATCAACTGTAAATATACAGAAGAGTGAAAATTACATTTTGGTCCATTTTACGATTTTATAAAATTATATAAATTCCATTATTTTGTAAGTTTTGTCTGTATCATTGAATTTTAAAACAAAAACTGTTATAGGTAGGTGAAATAATCCGTGTTGCTGGTCAAATTGGTATGGTTCCAGGAACATTAGAACTGATTGAGGGTGGTGTATTAAAACAGTGTCGATTATCACTGCGTCATATTGGCCGTATTGCAGCTGCACTTGATCCAAATATGCAAATACGGGATGTTGTTCAAGGTATGTGTATTTTATTAAAATTTTAATTTTTTTGAAAGTGTACTCAAAAAATCAAAAAATGTGACTGTTGAATTTTTATAAACACCAAACTTATTTAAAAACATTAAATACTCGATTGTTATGTTGCGTTGAGTTGTTAATCACAATTAATTTTGTTTATCAATCTAAAACATTCATTTTCAACTGAAAAATTTATAAAATAGTCGTTGATTACTTAAGTATATTATATAAGATAAATAAATTGATTGATTTATTATTTCCACTAAAGGCGTTTGTTACGTAACAAAATCCAAATACATTCAAGTTGCACGAGAAGAATGGGAGAATCAAACAAATAATGCGATTGTAGATTATGTTGTGGTGACGTCATTGCCGAAATCAGCGAAAATTGAATGGCATCTATGGGCACATAAGTACAATAATCAATTTGAATGTAAGTTATAAAGTAGTTGCAATGTACAGGGCTTTTTACAACTTAAATGCCCACCCCCCGTCAAACGCTAACGAGTCATGACTGACAGCAGGCTATTTCTCTACACCATAAATGTGTCCTAATATAAAAAATCAGCCTTTAGAAAATACTTTCATTGTTTTGTCGCTCGCCTTTCCAATTATTACTCTAGTTGAATTAACATTTATCTAAAGAGTCTAAAGAGAAGAAAGTTTTTTTTTACCAATTGAAATATTCAGGGGCAGAATTATTTTTAAAACATTAAATATAAGAAATCTTTTTTCGTTTCGTAATTTTTATTTAGTAATAACTTTGAAATTTTTAGATCAAGAGACTGGTGAATGCATTGATAATTATTTGTTATCGATACGACGTCGATTCAACTATGAAAATAATGTAGCCGCAATTGTGTGTCATATTGAATATCGCAATCGTGAACAAGATTTATTCTTATCGGAAGGTTGTTTGTCATCACGCTTAATAATTGCTACTATTGAGTACGCATTAAAGAAATTAAATCAAGATTATGTATCTCAAACGGATTTGCCTAATAGCGTCGATTCTGGCCAGTACCCACTCTGTAATTTAAGATTTTTTTATCCAATTAATAATCAAAATATTGATGTAATTAGATTACATCAAATTTTAATTGATAATCGATTAAAATATAATATTGTATTTACAATTATACCAGTCTTACAATTACAATCTGAAAATATATTACTATCGATATGTGGAGTTCGATATGAGTAATGTAAAATTCATTTTTAAATTAAAAGTTACGTTTTCTTTTAAAAGATTCGTAGACTATTTTTTTCTATTAAAAATATTTATAACGAGAAAATGTAGCTTTTAAAGAGGTAATAAAAATGAAAGAGAATAATAATTTTTTATAAAAAAAATCCATTGAAATGAAAAAATTAGTTCAGCTGAAATACATGAATTAAATAAATTCTGATAGAGCTTTGTTTTTATTTTTTTTTTCGTAGCATGTTACTTTGTGAAAGTGAACATTTCATTTAGAATGGTAATGTTAATTTCCACGAAAAATTACCTCTACGAATTATTTAAGTTGTTGCTATATTCTAATTAGAAAAATACAATTAAAAATAAATTGGTTAAAGTAAAAAATATATAAAATAAATAATTTTTTTCTCTTCCGCCTTTTTTTTTCTAAATTCTCTTTCATTATTTATGTACATATAAATAATTGTATAATGTTGATTTCGCACAGAAATTTTTTTCAGTTGTTATGACCTAAGCGATTGTTGGTTTTAATAATACAATATTTTAAGTGACTACTAAAGAGGTATCCACCGTAACACAAATATGTTCCTAACTGCATTTTCTTTCGTTTAGCTTTGTTTGAGGGCTAAAAATTGCCTTGAGATCATAACCAAGAAAATCGCTTTAAGTAGCTGTCTACTTTCAAACCGTAAGAATTAAAATTTAAGAAATAATGAATTAATAAAAAGAAGCTCAAAATCCATTCCCCAATGTAAGAGATAAATCCAAAAGTATAAAATAGTTCGTAATTTTACTCGCAAGTACAAACAATTTGTAAACATTTTTTCTGTTTCGAAGAATCTAAAAATCAAATTCTGAGTCATAACAAATAAAAACATTAGAGACGAACAACACTATGCTATAAGTATTAATTTAGTAAGTTACATGGAAAATAAAAATGAAATAACAATAAAGGGCCCAATATACGTCTTAAAATCATTTCTATATTATATGCGATTGTTGTAAATAAAACTATGCATTAAATAATAGTGATTACCAAAGAAAAAAAGCTTGGTTTATATAATGCCAGTTAATAATGAAGGATGATTAATTCTTAGTGATAATAGTATGATTTTTTTATATTATTTTTTCGAAGATTATTTTCAAGATAACTATACACAGAAAGAAACGCATACAAGAAATTTAAAAAGAAGAGATATGTAGCTGAAATTTTATTAAATAATTCTATTATTTATCAAAAATAATTATTATGCTTGGAGTTTCATAAAATCTTTAAAAACTTTGGGTGGCCTTTAAGCTAAAAATCAGTCTCGCAATCTTGTAAAGTGTAATCATCCTGCCTGGCGTAAACTGCATTAATTGTCTGAAATTATAATTATTTATACCGTTAATTTACAATGAATATTAATTATATTTTTGCTATATGCTTATACGACTTATGAATCCACTATTAAAATCATTTTACACGATTCAAAAAGTGATATTAAAAAAAAATTTGAGTATATGAAATGAATGCTAGTGTAGCAACAGAAGCAGAAAGAGATCTTGATTTTTATTTATAAACTTATATTTTTAAAGTATATTGCATATTATTAAACCATAGATTACAAAAAATTATATCTAAGGTTCGTACAGCATTTCGGAAATACAAAAATTCCACTAAATTCTCTTACTGCTTGTAATACTATAAAAGGATGGTGGTTTGCATACGCGTTGTTTTTTCAACTAACTAAAAAGTCAATAATGTCTTACAAATATTGAAGTATATGTTTTTTTTTTTTTGTAACTGGCGAAGTTATAGCCTCGAATGTGTTATAAAAATTTTTTCTTCCTTGTAGTATGTCCTAGTAATTAAATTTTACAATCAGGTTTGTTTATGAAAGTTAATATGCTTTAATAAAATAATTAAGGTACCGAGTTTTAAAGTCGCCGAGTTGGGTACAAGCAAAAGCAGAAACAAAAAATTAAATACCTCAATAAAACATTTTATATATTTTTTAAATAAATTCTACCGAATGAGTGTGGATAAGAAAAAAATGAATTATAAATCAAATTGTTGATTGTGGATTGTTATGCAAAATGATATTTATAATGAAAATCTTATACAAGTATCAAAATATATAGTCTATTGAAATGTTACATTTTGTTTTTGTTTTAAAGTGTTCCCTATATTTAATAATAATGCCGGTTCTCAGTGGCAGAGGTCAAAATCATCCCAGAAAAGAAATAAAACGTAGTAAAACAGATTCTGTCAAAGTCTCCTTATAAAAATGAGCCAAAATGAACATGAAAGGGAAAGAAATCGAAAAACATAAATGAAAAAAGAAAGTGAAAATAATAAAGCAAAATAGAAAAATGAGGAAAACCACTAATCAAGAACAATTAAGAATAGAAAACGATCAAAAATAAAAAAAAAAAGTAAAAAAATTTAAAAAAACTCATGCTTTCAAAAGTGACTATTTAACGTTGTTGCCATTTATGTTCACAGTTTTTCCAGAGTTGAGTAAATTCTGCACTCATACTGTGAGTTATAATAACCCAAACATACTTTGTGTATGTGCTCTATATAATTAAGAAATGTATTCCCTTTTGTCCCATCAAAAACCCCATCCTCTTCTTTCATACCTTAATTTTGAGTCAAACATTGGCTTTCCCGTCTTATCCCACCTTCCTCTAATATAATTGATACAACGAAAATTTTGATTTTTATTTTAGTAAGATAACTCACTCAACTGTTGATTTTGTTGATTTTTTATTGTATGTACGTAAATAAAGGCGTTGGATAATTTTAGCAGATCTTTATTTGTACATCTTGTTTTAAAGTTTAAACACCAGAGTGTATAAGATGATTACTTTTTAGTTGTTATCAAAATGATATTATAGTTTTTACCATAAAAACATCTATAAAATAAAAAATTTATTTTATATATTTAAAATTTTTTTCAGAAAACTCGATTTAATAAGTCCTCTCTCCATTTTCATTACCAACCTGTGTATGCGAAATGCCATAACATTTGAATTATTTGTGCGCAAAAATAAAAGGAAATATAAAAATACCTACTAGATCTTTTTTTCTATGAGTATCTTAGATCTTTTTTACTATGAATTATGGGTTTTTGAGGTGGTTGATGACGATAAAAATGTTGATTAGAGCCAAAAACTACTAATTTTCTCAATAGCCTACACCTATTGCATTAGAAATGGTCTTTATTATGGATATCCGGAAGTATTGTAATTATGTCAAAATTTCGATTTCAAGTTGTCACCTGAAATATGTGTTTTGAGGTTTCCTGATTCTAAAAAAGTGGTTTTCAGAAATTTGTTTGTACCTGGACGTGCAAGTTCGTAGAACTTACTTTTTGCCTGTCTGTCTGTCAAAAATCAATGAAGATAATTAAAAAACAATAGGAAATAACTAGCCGAAACTTAATATTTTAGATTTAAAAGTGTGTTTGAATTCGTCAATGAGCAAAATTGGTCCACTGGGCTCCATGAATCTATGACACAACTCTTTAACTATAAGCGATAGAATGAAAATCCAAAAATTTCGTTGTTTCTTCAAATTAAACATCTTTTATTTGAAATACTTTTTCGTAAACTGTTACTACTGTTAGATTCGCCACTATTTTACCTCAAATTTTGCTAACAAACAGATTAATAATTAAAAATCTGAAGGGGGTTTAAGTTTAGTTGGATCAATAGGATGAGTTAGACAAATAAGCTAGTTCAAATAAAAATTATAGAGCATAAAATTTTACATAAAACAGGTTGTCTTTTTTGTCTATTATTTAAAATAAGATGCCAGAGCGCCCAGAAGTGTGTGTGTGTCATATTGAATCGAACGTTTTATTCAAAATTAATCAAACTTGGTATTTTGTCTTCATATTACTTCTAGTTGTGCCGCGCAGCTTCTGGTGAAAATCGAACTATCGGACCGTACTACGAACTACCCACTTTATTCTAGTGATATTTTTAGTATTTAACTAGAAAATGGCTGCAAAGGTTTTCTGCAGAATTATTATGTATACAAAACACACTAAGTTCTAGAACTTTTATGTATAATATTTATTTTTTAAATAATGTCCCTTAGAAGTTTTAAAACCCAATTTTTAGTTCCTAAAAATAAATATGTAGGTAAACATATTTTAAATTGGGTTAAAAATATATTAAAAAAATATTTTCATACTTTCAACATATCGTATATTCTAATTTAAAACATTGCATGACTTATAAAGACGGGTGTGTTTAGGTAGGTGACTCAATAAAAAATCATGTGGTTTTATCGTATTTCATAATAAAACCAATGCTCACTAGGTATAATTTTACTTAGAGATTTGTTGCTTTGATTTATAAAATATATTTTACATAAATTTAGCATAAATAATTTTTTGCGTGGAAATATTATATTTTATATGCAAAAGAAATTAAATTCGTACTTTTCAATATTTTAATTGAAAAATAACGTGCGATATCATTCTCTTATTGAAGGAAAATCTAACGTTTTCTATCGTAAGCAAGTAATGCTGTCACACAATTTGAAATACATTCCTACAAATATGTTGTAATATAGAGGATATTTGGAATAAAAGATGCCTGTAATACACTGTTATGAATATTGTACTATTTAAGGATCGATCGATAGCCAAATAGCCGTAGTACATCTAGTTAATTTTTAAATTAACTTTTATTAAAAATGAATTTTGCTTCTTAATAATTTATTATTAAATTAAGATGCATTTTTTAATAACTTCCGAATGTCAAAAATACCGCTATGTACATCCCTGCGCCATCAGTTATGTAACGGCTATATATAATTTCCCTGCACCTACACTTTTTTTTACATCATTAAAATAATAGCTTTATATGTTTCATGATGCCAAGCTCACAAAACATTTGCCCATCTCTATTGGGTCTAGTTTTCATTTTAGTTTTTCTTAATATCTCAGCTTTGGCCTAGCAAAAAGTGCACATGCTGTTATTTTTATTTTACGATTAATAGTTTTTTTCAATACTTATATTGAAGCTTTATCCCAAATATTCGGCCTTAAAAATACTTGGATTTTTTTCATTCTTTGGATTACATGATTACATATATTTTTTGTTATCAAAAAAATTTTTTTGCTCAAGTTTCGGAGATACAGTTGACTAGCTAGCTTAAGTCTTTTGATAGCAAGAAATATCAAAAATTATCTCAGTTAATTTTATTGTGGATAGATGAAATTGCCTAGCTAGATTAAATGACCTAGATGTCCCAGAAACCGAAGTAAGTCCCTTTTATTACAAGTAAAGCAATGTCAAAAATCCAAGTATCTCTGAAGCCGAATTTTTTGGATAAAGCTTCAATATAGAAAAAAACACAGTTTTACGAGATAATTTGAAAATAATAAATAAAATGTTCTATAATGTTCGGGGAATCAAACTTAAATCGAAAATTAATCGAATTATACCTACGAAATGCTTATGAAATATCCTCGGTTTTCGTCAAAAAATTTTTCATTTCATTTTAAGAAATAAAAAATGTTATTTCGTACGAACTATTTAATTTTGGAGCAAATTGAGATGCGTTAGCATGTGATAAGATCACTTGCGTTCCAAATGGTTATTTTAACGATTTTATGACTATTTTTAACACCTTAATCCAAATGCCGTTAATAGTAAAAGTTTAGTCTACAATTTTAAATGGAAAAGTTTAGGAAAATAAATTATAGCATAGAATTATTATTAGAAATAACTTTGTTACTCATAGGCTAAAATTTTTGGTTCTAAATCTATTTTATGCATATTGGCGAAAAACCCGTTAAGATCCTTTTTTGGAAATTTTAAATTTTAATTGTAAATACTCAGTCGGAATATATTATATCAGAATGCAGGCTGAAAGACAATACTCCACCTTCTATACCCAAGAATTGGTATCAATCAGCATTTCAGTTATAATTTTTTTTATTCATAAAAATGAGCTTTAATAACACAATTTTTTTTTTTTTGAAAGTGGAGAAAATGTCTTGTTTATCTGAGCACTTTATTTTATTATTAAATTATTTAAAAATTTCTATTTTCCCAATGTTAATCATCAACAATAAAAAATTTCATTTTAATGATTCCTCTACAATTTCTATGTTGAAACACGAATAAAATAAGCTTTAATAAACTGGACATGCGTTATAACCTCAACAGTTTAGGTCAGGTGAGCGATTTATTTTGTCTGTATAATATAACGTCGAATAACGTGTAACGTGTTATGGTGTAATATGTAATATGTAATACATACCATCGTCCAATAGTCTCCAATCGACAAATGTTCCATGTATAATACATACTCTGTTCGGGAACAAATTACCATCATATACATAATAAAATTAAAAATTGACTCGTTTATTGACTAATACAAATAGTTTTTTGTATGAATAATGGATGTCTCGGCTAAATAATTTTTTCCTAATTTAATAAAATTGCCAACCTAAAAATTTCCGAAAACCGGGTATTACTATGTATAATTTCTTGCAGTTTAAGTGTATTCTTAATTCTGCTTTCATTAACCAACAATTACATTTTTTTTCAATCCACAAATTGCTCATCAAAATGAATATTTTCCTGACAATCGCATTGTTTATTGGAATTGTATGATTTACTTAAAATAATGTACAATTTCAAGCATTTTTTAAAAGATTAACAAGATTTCTTTTTCGTTATTTCAACATTATAAATATTTGGTAAATACTACTAAAATAAGATCATCTCAGATTCATTGCGGAACTCTAGAGGGCAAGTAAACGCATGTTAAGAACTCGTACGAACAAATTTGAAAACTTCAACGAGTAGGATAGCTTAAATATAACTACAAATCGAATGTGTCTAGTGCGATCATTACCACTTCCCTTTCAAATATTTTCGAATTTTTCAGTTTAAGATTTAATAATTATAACACGTAAAATACTGATTTTTAACCGAGAACTTGCCTGTTTTGAAGTATAGAATCCAAAACTTTTAGTATCGCGTTGCAGATCGCGTTCCATAATCGAATTGTAGAAATCAGGATAAGAAGTTTGTTGTCGCTCAACTCATGTAAACATAGAGTTAATGAAATCGGATTTTATTGGGTGTATTTTCGAAAAGACAAGCAGTCTACCTAAAACTTAAAATAATACAAATTTCCTGAGGAAATATCAATTACAACGATGATAACCAATTGTTATCGAAAATATTGATCATTATTTCTATATCTGTAAATCATTCAATTGGAATAGATTAACTCATCTGTGTCATAATTCTCGCCTCTTATATTTATTTACCGTGGTTACTTATTCAGTTTATTGAAAACGGGACGATTTTAGACAAAATATCTTCTATAATTTAATAATGGTAATAATTATATTTGCACAATAATTCATCATCTTATAAAGCTCAAGTATTCCCACTTCTAATACGACATTTTTTTCTGCTTTTTTAATTTATTTTAGAGTCATAGCTTTCAGCGATTTAAGAAACGGCTATTATTAGATAGAATTACTCGTTGAATTAATCAGAAGCATTTTGATGCAAACAAAATACATATTTAGTTTCTAGAATCCTTATGAGACAATATTTTGATCTTGCGTCAAAGTACATTATATTCAACGCACATTTAAGCACTTTATTTGTGTCAAAGTCCATTATAACACTAGTACGTTATACAACACTTATCAGTGTCATAATTATTTATTCAAAAAGAAAAGAAAATCCATTGAGCAATTAGAGCTTTAACTCTTTCTTTGTAAAACAAATACGGAAATAGCTAAACTCTTTTCAAGTTGAAGTACATTAACTTTCTCTTGATCTTTCCTAGCCGAATAATGAGAAAATTATTATTATATGGATTATAATTTACATAATATTAAATCACAAGCGTATATCATAGTATAAATGAACTTCAAATGTTAAAAGTTTTGTGTTTAAAATAAATAATTGTAACGTCCATTGTAGGGTGTGGAGCACTACACGTAAACGTGAGTATTACTGTAGAGTATATAGGTTTTTGAAGTACGATCGATATCACCTCATTCTTCTTGTTAAAAAAACAATGTTTTGTTTAACGAACTCTTTCCGATTCTATAGAGGTGATTATAATATTCCACTTAATGCATTCATAATCAACTGATTTTTTTAGGCGAAAATTTAAATTTTTTAAAAATTTTCTTACCTAGAAATATAAATTTCGGTAAAGATAGATTCTTGACTCTATGTAAAATCTGCCACTTAATCTGAACATACGAAATATAATCCCCTTTTTGCTTTCTTTTTAATATCAAATTTTTTCTGAAAGCTATTAATTGTGAGGAATGTCTTCTTTATCTTATTCTGGTTGTTTCCTCTCTCTTCCTCCAGAAATAAATTATTCACTTGTCAACTTAAAATTTGATTCAATGTGAGATATCGACTGAAATAAATATTATATAAAATTTAATATTTCATAAACCATGTTATCAATTTTAAAAAAAGTTGACAAGTGGTAGAAGTATGAAATTTTTTATAATATTTCAACCGCTACCGCATATAGACTTGTCAAGTAATTCAAATTTCTACGAAATTCGATGACGTGAATTTATTCGGACTCAAAGCAGTCTCTCACATTTGTCTTTTTCTCCACAGTTTCATTTCAAACACATACTTTGGAATGTTGAGTACGATATTTGGGCAGCCTTATCTATTTTCCACCCAATTTTAAAGACAGGCGCTCGCTGACGCGTACTGTACGTATTCATATTAATAAATGAATTCGCGCATTTCGAAACACGTATCGCCTGTGTAAAGCTTTGTTAAATAGGACTTAGTTTATCTTTTCCATTTTGCGTAATATAGGGTAAGTTCAGAGGAGATGTACGGGAGAGATCACCAGTCTAATTAATTTCGGAACCTATAGCACGATAGAAATATTCTAAGCTTAGTTCAGTTCTGTCTATGTAAGTTACTGGCAGTACGTGATACGCCGCCAGAAGTAAAGTAAGCTTAGAGTATTGCCATCTAGCTATGGAACTCCTTTAATATTAATATTAGATTAGAAATTTTTTTGGGAAGGCATTACTTATTAATTTCACAAAGAACTCAAAAAGAATATCCAAAGTCCTACAAACATTAACAGTCTAATTAATTTCGGAACCCATAACTCGATGGAAATATTCTAAGCTTAGTTCAGTTCTGTCTACGTAAGTACCTGGCTGCACGTGTTACATCGCCAGAAGTAAATTAAGCTCAGAGTATTGCCATCTAGCTATTGAAATCCATCTAGTTATGGAACTCCTTCAATATTAATATTAGATTAGAAATTTTTTTTGGAAGGCATTACTTATTAATTTCACAAAGAACTCAAAAATAATATCCAAAGTCCTACAAACAGTAACACAAATAAAGATAACAAGGGTAGAGATAATTGTTTAGATACTCGACATATGCTTGAGTATCATTGTTTGAACTATTTTTGAGCACTTACTAAATATTCTGTATGTACAGTTATAAATATATGTATAATAATGTATTATAATAATTATATGTGTTAATTAGATAAATTTGTGATAAAATTGTGGCGAATCGAAACATATAACGAATAAGTGTTTCAATTAAAAGTTGTCCGTTTAAAAAAATAAATATTTTTGGTGTTTTTCTTCTATCTCTTAAAGTTAAAAAGTATAATCACGGATTCATTGGATCCAATTATCCGATTTTGCTCATTCACGAATTTGATCTTACTTTTAAGGTCTAAAATACGAAACCAAAATTTCAGCGCGTATTTCTTTTCGATTTTGAGTGATCATTATGACAAGCGGGCGGAAAGGTGGACAATCGAAAATGGACTAATTAGGTGATTAGAACACCCAACCAAAATTTTTTTTGCGTGATGGAGTATAATAATCGATTGTACGCATTATTTGCTGTACTGGTTGTTGAAATGTTAAATTCGAATGGTTAACGAGTTACAGTGATTTTTAGTCTTTTATAAATAATACTAATAATAATTTTACAGCTTTAAGCTTTATGCCAATATTTTTGGCTATCATCCCTTATAAATTACTGTATGGAAGATGGTTGTCGGGACTGAATAATCACAAATACTTCATCAAGATATTTTATAAGTAATTGCGATAAATTTTGTTTAATAGGTTCCAGTGCCTGAATTAGCGTACCCTATATATGCTTAGACAACATTCTGTAGTTAACAAATACCTACAAAACTTTGTCAAACATTGTGTACATAAACACAAGCAATAGATGTAGACAACAGGCTGTCTACACTTACCACAAGCTATTTGAACCCTTCCAACTCTTAGTAACAAAAACATTTGCTTGTTACTTTGTATTTTTCATATGCTTTTTATGCACATTTTTTTGTATGCCATTGTTTAGTTTTTTTTATTTTCCGTTACAATGCAAGTTAATTCATCCAGATTATCTACAGTCAATCAAATTGTATTTGTTACCTACCACATTTCATTAGACGTTAGGTAGTTACTAGTTTTAAACTTCAATTCTTTATTATTATAACAAGTAGTAATTGTCTGTCAGTCTGTCGGAATGTATTTGTACTTTATTTTTCAATTTCAAGTGTATTTCATTGCAAAATTTATAATCGATATTAACCATGAGCTTGTATTTATTTATTTATTACTTTACCTTTGTGTGATATTGATTATAGTTTGTTGTAAAAGTGCTATTATCCGATAATAATAGATATTTATAAAATTTACAGAAAAACTGAAGTTTATAGAAACTTTCAATAGCTATGTTTACGCTAATTTAGGCCATTTAGCGCAGTCAGCATGGTGTACATAGATGCACAATGCAAGTACAAGATTCGATGCATTCTAGATGTACTGTATCACCAGTTAAAAGTATCACAGTCAAATGATATCGAAATTTATGACCGTAATGATATAAGTGTTTGGAAGATTCCATGCTTCACAACTTACAAAATACACACCTGCAAAAATATGTTTTTTTATAGCAATTCGAAGTTCCATGCTGTACGAAGTAATACAGATTTATCTTGTAGGTTTTCCTTCATACTACAAAGTACCATAAAGAATTCCAATAAAATCAACCAAATAAACTTATTTAAGCAAAGCTAGCGATGAAAAGTTTATTCTAAAGCGAACAGTTAGAGAATAATAACTGAATTTTAGCTGACAGCGTTTAATATGTATTTTAATAATGTTAAGAACTAAATGTAGTTCAAACATTGATACTCGACCATTTTCTAGGTATTTAAGCAATTAATACTGCAATAAGTACTGTACCAAATGCCACATGAATTAAAAATGGTAATATTAAAATTACCATTTTTAATAGTAAGCTAAAATTATATTTCATAGGTTTTAATTTTATTGGCAGCTTTAATCAAGAGGATAATAAAGTTGATTTTTGATAAAGCACATAATTTTTTTGATAATAAACAATTAACCGTGTTCATGGGTTAGATACCGACATCGATTCTCGATATAGAAACTATTATAATATTACTATTTTTTATGATTAAAATTTATAAAATACTTTAAATATGCAGTCCCGGTAGGTATCAGCCGAAATTTTGGCGAATATAAACAGTTTACGAAAACATTTTTAACTTTAAAATTTTTTTTTATTTGGTTTAAAAATTTTATTATTGATCCATTGGTTTCCATGCTCATTTAGGAACTTTAACTCACTGTTTTATTTCTAGAATACGTCATCAACATTTCAATTACCTTTTACTTTTCGTTTTTGAGTCATTTTGATGATTGGTAGACGGGCGAACCTATGAAGGTGGACATAAGGAAATGGACTAAGTGGTCGATTCTATGAACACCTATATCAAAATTTTGTAGGTGGCTTCAATATTCACTAGCGTTACAAAATTTGGACGAAAATTAATTTACTCTGACATTTTCTACATAATTTTCGAGTATAAAAATAATCAGTAAAATGATTAATCATTAAATGTTTTTCATGGCTAATTCGTCATTCATTGTAATATGGTTGAATTATAAACTTCTATATATTTATGTACAAATTACAAGAACTAGGTTATTTATAAAAATAAATGCACAATAGAAGCCTATTTAACATCATTATGTATGAAGGTTTGTGGGTTGATTTTGAATTACTTCAGAGGTAAGTATATAAGTAAAAAAAACATTATTATAAACGTTATTACTTGTCATATCGCTTACGCGTATCGCAAATCATAATGGTTAATAATATTATAAGTAGGTATGCGGTAGGTAAATCGGTGGGTACAAGTTTTACTGATTTAACACTGATAATATATTATGATTTTTATTTAATGTTACAAAAACATTACATAATATTTTTCACTAAGTGATTCATAAAAATGTTCAAAGAAATTGGCAAATGAATTGGTTAACTCATGTCAAATAGATACAAAAAAGAAATAAAAATACAATCTGAGTACATCGAAAACATCAAAGAAATTTTTACTAAAAAACATTAATGCTAACTAACTAAGCGAATTGTGATTTTTCTTATTAGATACATTCAACTTGAATTTTCCTTTTCAAAGCTTTAGAAATTGTATTAAAAAAAGTTTTTAGTTCTCGCATACGTTATGACAGCATGTCCTGTTCAAAATTGCATTCTTTGTGATTTTGAATATTGATGTAGGGGCTTTACCTTGATCGTTTTAACAGAAACTTCCGAGTACAGTTTAAGTCTCTAGACCCAGCAGTTTGCAAGTCTCAAGGCGAAAAATACTAATTTGAATTTTTTTAAAAATTATTATTTATTTATTTTTAGACAACTCATTATTGTGACGATATTTACATCAAATACATACACATTTGAGTTAATACAAGTGGATATTATAAAACAAAAATTAGTAATCTTATTGTTAACAAATATAATCACCATTTAGTTCTAAAAACGTTGTTTTCGTCTTCTTAATTCTAGCCATAATTAAATGCTCATCTAAATTTTTATCACTACTTTTGGACAAAGTCATCATAAGTTAACAAATCTGTATTTTGAGTGTATAACTAAGCACGATATAATAAGTAAACGTTTCATAAATCCGCTTAAGGACCCACAATTGAAAATATTTACAAAATAATATAAATTAATATTTTGCTAGACCGGTTTCGCTTGTTTTGATAATCATCGTCAGTAGACCTTAAATATGCTTTAATCTATTCCTAAAGAAAATACATAAACTTAACAAATATAGTAAAGCAACTAAATGCAAGAAAAATGTAAAGGAATTGAAAAAACTCCGTTGAACCTGAAAAGCAAAAAATTACCTCGTTAATTAATTAAATAAAATAAAATATTATCAATCCTGTGAAATAAATAGAATTAAAGTAATAAAAATATTGGTTATAATACCTATAAAATTTAAATGGATATTTAATCCTGAAACACAAAAATATAAACAAATGACCTAACAGAATAAAATACATTCTAAAATAATACATTGTTATTAATCCTGTGAAATGAAAAAAATAAAAATAAAATATTGGTTATAATTCCTATAAAAATGCAAATAGGTATTTAATCCTGAAATATATTTAAAAAAATTATTAAAATATTGTGACCTGTAATAAAATTGTACTACAAAATCACCCTTACCGCATATTTGTGATACCTGTATCACAAAAAATGTCATGCTGTAAATAAAAATTAACCAGATTAATAAATATATAAGTAATTTTGAATGAGTAAAAGTTTCCCAAAGTAAATGTTGAGATCTGAAACAGAAAAAGGAAAATTTTAATAACTTGATGAACAGAAACTGAAAAAAAAAGTTTATACACGTTGAAGTATAGATAAAAATAAAATAATATAATTTACCAAAAAATGAAAAAAATTAAAATCTGAAACAGAAGATCGAAAATTAAAAACAAAAATCTGCTTTAGTTTAACACAAAAGAGGAAACAGGTAAAAATACTGTCCCCAAATGAATTCTGTAGTTCAAAGTAATGTTCATTTAAACCGAAATAAGTAAAAATTTAATTTAAACATTTTAATGTCGAAAAGTAACAATAGTATCATGTTGGCAAAATTTTTATGAGCCAACTGGTAAACTATATGCATATTATAATGGGTACCTAAAAACACATCTAAAAGCAACAGTGCTTTATAAATTATAACATAAAAAATCAAAACATCACCAAGTAAAAATGCATAGTAACCTTGACTTAGTTTGCTATAGGGCTTATAAAATAATTACCAGTGGCGCAGTTTCTATTTTTCTTTGTACCAAAAATTTATTTTGATTGTAAAAGAGTGAGTAACAGTTTTTTTTCATTTTCGATTATATAAGCTTTAAGTATTATTTCCATTTATTTTTGTCAATAAAAACACATATTAAAGTAGGCATTAGTTCTTTTTGAGGAGTAGGCATTAGTTCTCATAAAAAAGGCTTTAACTACGAATCTCCACAATTTTAAAGATATGATAAGACAATATACAGAAATTCAACCTCGTACTAAAGCAAAGATTAAAAATTCAATTAAATTATTACTAAATTACGAAATAATTAATACAAATTCTAGATATTTAAAATAAATTTATATTCAATTTCAAAATCATTCCAATGCCTAGATCAACTTTCAAACAGTATAAATGAGATACACGAAATTTCTCTCCCGGTTAATAAAATTACTCACTGTCACCAAATTAGCGATGAGTAACAATTCACTCTCGAGACAATAAGAGCAATTTCATAAGTCAGAAGAATAGTTATTACGATTAAATTATATTTCTGTTGACTAAATTGTAGTCGAAATACGTATTTAAAATTAGAGCCGAATTTGAATTTTTATGAATGTCGATGCTCTAACATTCATGAAAATTGAAATTTGGCTCTAATTCTTCCCTCTAAGGCCCAAATTCTTACCATCAATGGACCGATTTTGCTCATTCACGAACTTGATCTTAAAAGTACGTACCCAAAATTTCAACTTCCGATTTTTTGTTTGTTTTTTAGTTATCTTGTTCACGGTCAGGCGAATATGTGGAAATTGACTATTTACATGATTCAATGAACACCTAAACCCAAATTTTGTTTGTCAATATTTTCTAGTGTTATAAACTTTAGACTAAAATTAATATACTCTGAAATATTATGTATATTTCTCGTATAAAAAATGTTGAAATTAATTTCGAACTCTTATCATTCAACATAGAAGTGACTATTTTTTGGATCGAGGGGAGAAAATTTAATTTGTATTTCGAGCATTTCTATTATTATGTTACTGCACTAAAATTGGTCTCATAATAAAGTCACTTCCGCCCTCAATATTTCTAAAACTTGAATAACGCTCAAAATACATAAATACTTTTGTAAATGTTATTGCTAGGTACATAGAAAACTTCACTGATTTACAACAATATGGAATGAACGACAACATAATGGTAGAGATATACAAAAGCTTGGATATTATATAAAACTAGGAAATGTGTGAAAATATATAAAGTTTGTTCTTTTTATAGATACATTTTTATTTTTATGATTAAATTTATGTTATTATTGATATTTTCCAACCTATTAATGCTAGACGCATTGCGTTTGAATTATACCTACTCGTGTTTCATGTATATATTTTTAACGCAAATATAGTCATTCTTAGATTTGTTTTTAGACAATGTGATAAGAATATGAACGAAGTGATAATTTTTTTAATTCCGTGTTATATCTATTGACATCGGAAGTATTGTGTTCTTGTTTATAAATTATGTTTTTTTTGCCTCGAATTCAAAATTTCTTAAATATATATATTGACGTTTTGGATCTGCCTGAGCGTATAGCTCCAAAACTATTGAACGAATATTTATAAATTAACATTAAATAATAGTAAAGGTGTTAAGTTATGGTTAAATTTTAGAAATTTCTCATTTATCAATTACCTGTTCGGAAATACAGCACCCGAAACTCATCTCTTTTTTCATTTAAACGCCGATGTCTCGTGGACTGTTCCTTAGATATTGATGAAATATATATCTACATGCGTGGTATAGGTTTAAATAAGAAATCGGAATGACAAATCGTGAAAAAATTAAAGGTTACTGTCACAGAAAATTTTATGCGATAAGAATTTATAAAACGTATTTTCTTACCTAATATCGAAATTTCAACACAATTGGACAAACGGTGCCGGAGATATAGCTCATATTTTTTTGTATGGATACGCATAACTTTTTACAGAGTTTGATTATAATGATTACGGACTGAAGTATTTTGGTGATGATCAAAAAATTCAAAGGCAAAAAATGTTTGTTTTATCAAAACAAACATATTTTGTTTGAAATTTGTTTTCGTAAATTAATTAGATTTGCCAGCTCCAATTTAACTAATAAACGCATAATTTCAATATATATTGTTCGTATTAATTTGGAGTACTTAATTATTTGTACATATTTATAGTATTTTATGAATACTAATGATTAAAAACAATTCAATATTGATATTCAAACATATGCCTTACACTATTATCTATTATCTTTGCCTATTAAGTTATTTGTGAGCCTATTAGGCTATTTGACGACATTAAAATCATGTTACAAAATATGGCCATCCAATAATACTGTTGATGACGTTACTAGCGAGTATTGGTGGCAGCTCTGGTAACGTCATTAGCTAGTAAAATATAGAATTTATTACATACATATATTATATTAAACAATCATGCCATGGCAGATTCAGGAGTGTTTTGTTGTATTTATATAAACTGGCTTACAAGCGTGTTACGTCATACAGACCATCTGACAAACGTCATTACAGAAACATCGTTTTTCTCGCTGTTTTGAAAATTTAAACTTTAACATTAATTTTCATTGGTAATTGTGTCGATAATGTAGTGTGCTGATTATGCAATAAAGAATTGTTTAAAATGATTTGATCACAGGGAAGATAATTTTAAGCATTAAAATAGTTCTTTTTTTGAATAATCAGGCACAAACTCTTTTTAATATGATTTCTTTATGGTTATAGTGCAGTTTTTTCAGAATAATTTTCGGGTTTTACTAAGACTAATAAATACGAATAATTTCGAATAAACAATTTGTGTATAAAATTTTACGTTTTTGAAAAAATATTTCATAGGTATTTTCAATGTTTTCAGAGTAGGAAAGTCTAAAATTTTTAACGTTGCAAATTTAATGTTTTTTTTCATTACTATTAGTTTTTCATTGAGCGATTTAGCGGAAATAAACGGTTTTAAATGACTCTGGTATGTATGCTGCTTGACAAATCGTCTATGACTCTTTGGCAATATTTCAATTGTGTTGGTTTATATGTTTATTATTTTTATATAGATGTTTAATTTAACATACACATTGCATACTTTCTTCGATTGTGGTTATTTATTCTTGAAATGTTTAAATTGTTTTAAAGTATTTTTTTATGATTAATTTTGATGCTACTTTACAAATGAAATATTTTGATTAAAAGTGATTACTTAATACGTAATTACGAAATATAATGTTAATTTTTTTCACTCATTACCATCTTTGGCTTAAAAGTTATGAATAATTTAATGTATTAGCGTCTTTAGATATTCAAGAAAAAAGCTTACGTAAAAAGTTGTACCACGTTTTTTATATGTAATTTATATTCGAATGAAAATAATTTATTTATATTCACGAAAATCTTCAAGTTCATTAAGCATTCAATTACCCCTGTTTCCATAAGTGTATGAATTAATTTTGAAATATTCCCCAGGAAACGTCGGGTCAAAGATGTTACTCGTACAAACAACTGAATATTTTAAAGTCAAAGAAAGACCTCATAATTAAACCTTTTTTTCTTAAGCCTTAAATATATCATTAGTCTACCAAACAGAATTGTCGGTATTATTTTTAATTAATACAAAAATAATAATAATAATGACTTCGAATAGAAAGACTTACATGCATCAATTTAGCGTGAATAGAAATAAATATTGAATTTCTGGGGGTAGTAATTACTATTTAGTGAGTTTTCGTACTGAACATTCAATTATCTAAATTTTAGCTAGATATCACAACGGTGTCGAATATGAATCATTTTTCTATACTTATTAGTAGAAGTAGATTTAATTAAAGGTTATAATCAATTTTGAGATGATTTCGTTTCAAGAATTGGATTTTATTTTTCATAAAATAAAATGTGTATTTTTTTAATGTGTTGTATTTTGGGAGAATTGGAATTGTGGCCATTCTCTTTGGTGGACTGAAAATATTTATGACTGTAAGAACAACACATTACATATGGTTTCACCATAAGAAACTGTTTCTTCGGCCTTAAAATATTTGTTACGTCTTTGGTTGAAAGTAAAGACACATATTTCCGCACAGTATGTTGTTGTCTATTACACGGATAGGAAATAAAACATTAGTTGAGTCCAAAAATTTTATAATTTTGTTCATAAATATAATAAAATGTACTATATACCCCTAATAGGCTACCAAAGTGATGAAGCGATTAAATCGTTTTATCAGATGTATATCTCATTTTGCAAAACGAAGAAATAAGGTTTTTTTATATTTGAGTTTATATTATAGTTATTAAAACATTGAGTTTATTTATAATTTAATATTAATAAAAAAATAAAATAAAACAATAGAAAATTTATAACAGATATATAACAGAGGACATGTGATTTATTTATATCAGTATTCTTTAAAATTTTCTTATGTTGTGATTCAAATTTTTTATTAAAAACTAGTTGGCTCCAGAAGCTTCGCTGCCGTATTATTATAAAATTATATCAGATTAAATAATATATAGACTCATATTTCAAATTTAACAGTTGTTTTTTCTTCAAGCACTTACACAGTATACAAATAGATAAGAACGAATTTTTAACCAACAGAAAAAGGTGTATCGATCTCCTGCCTTTATTCGGCCTCTAGCTTATAGGCTATTTTTGTTTGCTAGGTGACCCCACCCTTAGCATGGTTTTTTCAGGCTACAGCCGAACCTCGGTCTCTACCCTCAGTACTTCGTTTGTAAGAGAAGTAAGAAAGTCCTTTAAGAAATTTGAAAATTATGAGAGGGTAAGTAGGCTATATGAGAAATATAATGAATATACATTTAACTCGATTTATCAATCACCCTTTTTATAACGAATCAACCCAAAAGTTTTAAAGTGCTTTCGAAAGAAAGCTTTTTAACAAAGCTTATAAATTCTGTGTACGCCATTTTAATTAATAACTTGAATAGAAAAATATCAAATCAAGAATAAAAGTGGATATGAAACATGTTTTTTTATTCATTTGTACAGGGTGCGAGATTCTTTCATTTGTTAGGGTTTTGACCACCTTAAGCTATAGTAATGACCACTCGGTAGCTATGTAACGAACAATAAAAGGTATTTCTTTTTCCTTTGGCGAAAAACCCAACATTTGTGCCTATTTTCATCAAAATCGTACTTATGTACGCGCCCAACATTTGATGATTGGAATGAAATGTCTCAAACTTCAGATCAAATAACGTAGAACAGAACGACGTTGTTTGATTTGGCCTAACTGAAAAGTTAATTTGATAATATTTACGGGATTAACTCCTAATTAGCTATTCCTGGTAGAAAAATCATTACTGGGTTTTCTGTAACCATTCCTGATAAAGCTTATCTACACTACAACCGTTTTGTCGGGCAAAACATTTATAAGCCTTTATCCATTTGTCATCGAGAATGCCAGTTTATATCTTCGGCTTTACATGCATCATTTTGAGGATTCGTTAGTGTAACAAGCCTAACGTTAAGTTGTGATGAAGTGCGAATTACTAATCGCAGTTTGAGATACACTAGTTTGAAAGTAGTTAATTATGAACGGTCAGACTATCTATTCGACCAATTGTTTCACTAGAAATACTGTAGTATGAATTTAAATAAAACATACTCATCTATTTGATATAAATATATTTTTATTTCAAAACTGAACGTTTGATTTATAGTCAGTAGGACGTCTGATTTCTTCGTAAAATTTTTATTATTCATCCATCACAGTTATAATATATATCGAAAAAATAAATGTTTTTATATGATTAAAAAATGTTTAATCAATTCCTAGGTTGCTTTTTAGCTTATCGTACTAGGAACGAGAAAATAAAAGCAAAATCAAATCCTATTTTTGATAAGTAAATCAAAAAGTTCGAATTTGAATGAATTTTTTTTGAATGAATTTGAATGAAGATGAACACAAAGTGGGAACTCTGAATACAAACAGAAGACCGCAAACATTGTAAAATTTGTTTTTCTTACTGTCCAGGTTTTGTTGGCCACATGTTGATCACAAGAGACACTTTTTGACAAGAAAATTTAACATAAGAAAGTTGATGAATATTACATGAATACAAGAAAGCTGATAAAATACGATAAATCTGAAAAAATTCCAAGAATTTGGATATAAATGTTGAATGGATTATACTATTATATATATTCCTTTAAAATTGAATCTATGCTATGGCTGAAATCTTGAAAAATGGTGGTAAATAAAACACTTTAGCTTTTAATGTAGTTATTGGAAAATACTAAGATAACAATTGGTTTATAATCACAGAATATTTTATTACTTAAGAAAATTATTTAATTATAAAATATACTTTTTTAATTCCAGTTTTTCTTTAGCTACAACGGCTACAAATAATTCAATACAAATAATAAAATATTTTTAAAAAAATTGCACAAAAAATGAAAAAATAATTTTTAAGTAAATATAATCATTTATGTCGACTTTAAAAGCTCATTGCTTAAAAGAAAATTGAAAAAGTCTAATTTGAAATAATATTTTTCATTTCAATTTGACTTTGTTCGACATAATGGAAAGGTTCTTAAAATAAAAATCATTCTTTCGTCAGATATCTTTTAGAATTTCTTTTGTCCTTTCAAAAGTTATGTCTATATCCCCCACAAATAACAAAATAATAGTTTTTTCTTTTACAAAATAGTAAAAATTTTTAAAATACTAAGAAATTTTACACAACATTACTACAAGGGACATAGGATTCCAAAAAATTGAGAACAGGATAATGAAACAGTACTTTAACTTAATGCTATAAATTTAGGAAAAATATAACATTCCTAAGTTTTTAATAAATTCATTCATTGTAGTTCGGACACTAAAACATAATAATTTTCTATACGCAACGAATCGAATTCACCTTGACTTGAAAAATAATAATATTGTTTTACAATACAATCCTATCCATTAATATACATTATTAATGTTCTAGTCGACAATTTCGAATTAAAATAGTTTTTGTTTTACAATCATATAATCAAAATAAATTTATTTTATTGACGAAAATATCCGGGTAATATGTTGATTAATTTTTTTTTTTATATTTAGGTATTCAAATAAAATTTATGGCATTATTGTAGAAGTACGATGAACTTAAATATAGGTGATTTTCATGTACCTATTCCTTAAAAATATTTGTATTAAGCAAAAACAGGATAAAATTGCTTGAGGAAACTAAGATGGGAATATTTTTGAACAAAACAGATTGCAGAAACTTTTAATAATACAAACGTTACGGGCGAATTAAAAAAATTAATATGTGTAAGTGCTTGTTACCGTTGGCTTTAAGTGATATTTAATCAAGCAATAAAAACTTGAAAAACTTATGGTGATTTTTTAAAAATAAATACTATTTGTTCAATCGAAATTTTAGCTTTCAAACATAATAAGTTTGTCAAGAAATCCAATCTTATAAAATTGAATTTTTCAAGTATTGTGTAAGATAATTAAATGAAAACCACAGATTGTTCTGTTTTGAAAATTATGCATGTATTACGTGTTGTTGTGTATATCCAAGCTTCTGAAATTTCAAATGAGTTTATTTAAAAAAACTATCCTGGACCTTTGTGAATCTGAAATTATGGTTACAATCAATGATTTTTATAACGTTTCGATTTAACTTCCACAACCGTTTTATTAAAAGTCGAATTTAAAGAAAGAAAACTTTATAGGAAAATGCTAAGGTGCGATGCACACTGAAGAAACTTGTATTATGAAATTGGTTTCGTGAAACATGAAACTGCTGTTGCTTGCAATTGATAGATAAGATTGGTGCATACAACGTTTCATAAAATTTTAGTTTCATTGATTTTAGGAAACTGAATTTCTATAAATACGTTAAATCGATCATGAAACAAGTTTCTCGAATGTATACCGGGCTTTAGTAGTACAAATAGCTTATGAATCTATGATAAAAAGTTATGTTTGTATATCTGTTTTTGAATTTCTTGAACTTGTAGGTTCTTGTAGGTACTTGGGAGATTGAGACTCAAGAAAAAAATATAATAATTTTTAACAGTAATTTAAAAAGATGTTCTATTTCGCCCGTTATAAATTTTTATCGTCAAAGAAAATGAGTAAATTATTTTGTACCGATGATGACTGTTGAAAAAAAAAATATTTTTTCTTGTATATTATTAGGTACATGTCAATAATTACTATCATTATTTCTTTGTGTATAATGATAAATTTTTGCGATGGGCTGGATCAATAAGGGATGGGTGAAAAAACAAACAAAGACTTACTTATCAATCAGGCATACATCTCTACCCTCTACTATAACATCAAATATTCTGTTAAATGGTACACCACATTTTAAATTTATTCTAAAAATGAAGATAACAACTAACAGAGTTAATTGTTTAGATACTCGACATTAGATTGAGCACCAATGTTTGAACTATATTTTATCATTCGCATTCATAAAGTACTCTGTATATTCAGTCTATACAGTTATAAACATTTTTTGTTCTGGAATTTTCCCCCTATCTGTTACGGTTAAAAAGTAGGGCCATGAACACATTGGGCTGATTTTGCTCTTTCGCAAAATTAAACTCATTTTTTTGGTTCAGAATACTCCACCAAAATTTCAGTTTAATTTTTATGGTGTGTATAAAAATTATTTAAGTAATAAAAGATACTTTCGTCTTTGTAATTTCGTTGATCTTAATAACCATCTATTCTAATATAAGATTCTTACATAAACAAATTATTTGCTTCATAAACAAATATCATTACAAATATTTTTTCCCTGTAACATTATTGATAAAAACATACAAAAATTTTTTTTCGCTAATAATAATATTAAAATATCTAGTTAGGTAAATCTATGATGCTGATCTAAGTGTTAATCTCTCTCTTTTATAAGCTAATTATTCAATTTAGAACGCTGTTCAAAAAATATTTCAAAGTCATTAATTTATTATTTATTTTGAACACTTGTTTGGCTCAAAATAAAAACAATTTCGTAATAATAGAAAATGTATTTGTTGGCAATCATTTAAATTTTTTAATAATACACTTTTGTTAATGAAGGGCTGTGTAGTTGACATAAAATAAACTGTTGCATGAATTGACCTTGATTTTGCAGAAAGGTGTAAATTTGTCGTCACCCCGGCTTACTTATTATCCGTTTGATAAATAGAAATTTCAAACAATTTACACTTATGATTCTTTACAATTTATTTTTCTGTAAATGAAAATTGAAAGTTCAAAACAGAGCTGTATTCAGCGATAAGCGAAATTAATCAATATATATGAATATTTTATGTAATTGTTGGATTTGATAAAATTAGAAGTAGGTGCAAATCCTGAAATAAATTTTGGAGGAGTGTCATATAATTTTTTTTAAGAAAAATTTTTAAATTTTCAAAAAATCTCCAAAAAATTATCCACTCCTTCTTTAAAAAAAGAAAGTCAAATTCTTTAAAATTTTTTCGAAAAATATTTCATCTGTAATAAAAAAATTAAATTTTTTAAAGTAATTAATCAAGCATGATGACTGTTTTTTTATTACTTCATTTTAAGCGTTATGCTTTACAACTAGGGAACTAGAGCTATTTGTTTTATTTGAAAAAACAAAGGATCAAAAGTCCTCATTAAAGAAATATAGTAATACTTAAAAGTGATTTCAACTAGGTATCTCTAAAGAGATTACATTTAAAATTCTATTTTTAAAAAATAGATGAAGAATAATCTTTTAAGGCTTATAACGCCTGCATTTATAAATCAATTTTAATTTAATTCTTAGATTTTGTTACGGTTTTGATTCTAGTTTCACATTTTGATGTGAAAATCTGGTTGTCATTAACCTCACTATTACAACGTGAGAATTTATATATAAATGATTGGTGAGCCTTGGTCTTCATCTTGCAAAAAAATATGACCAAGACCAGAACCAAGATTATTTATACACCAGTCAGACCAAGGTCTAGACCGAACAAGCATGACGTACTCCAAAACCAAGTGTAATTATGCAAGTCCAAGACTAAATGCACAAATTTAACTCAATGAGTTTAAATTATATTTAACAATTTCACTATGTTCTACGTTTTTGTTCCACGAAAAGGATATAAAAAGTTAATTATTAATATTGAGTTATTTATAATTTATACCTTCAATAGTTTTCATAATGATAATGAATAGAAAAATTAATAAAAAAACATAAGTACCAGGTCATAGAGCAAGACCAAACGGGACTCGAATATTTGGGTAAGACCGTGACAAAGACTGAATATATAACATCAAGGCCATATGCTGTCACAGTTTTCGTTTTTCGTAATTTTTTTCGGTATTCACGATATGATCTTTGAAAATCCAAAACCAATAAAAAAAAAATTGTTCAGTTAATTATAACATGAAATTAGAATCCTTGACACACTTTCATTAGCTGATCCCCTCTGTACCTCATAACATTGTAAATCAATCTAATAAATCAATTTTAATCCATTTCTCTTTGATATATTGATTTTATATTTTTAAAATGTGTGAAACTATTGATTAACAATAGATTTTTTAGCACATGTTATCGATTTTGATAAAATTTGGTAGATACGATTATCACATTTGAGTGTATAGTTTTCGGCCTCATTGGTCCGTTTTGTACTACCAAATGAACTATATTAAATTGTATTATTTATTGTTTCTCTTGAATGAAGTATGTTGAAATATGTGAAGTAATTTTTTTTGTTTCTCTCACATTAATTAGTAACTGTCTATAGTATTGAAATTTAGTAAATAAAATCATAATTAACTGAAGTAGTGATTATTGTTAGTAAAATATACAAATTTCAGAAGTACTAACATATTATAATCAATTCAACTATTATGTGGTTATCCCAAAGTTTATATTTAATTTTTTTATTTTTTATATAAATAAATAATAAAATTACATATGAAATAATAGAAAATTAATTAACATATCCTAAATATCATACATTGTACGATACCTCCGATGTGATTGTTAAATTCACACTTAATAAATTATTATAAATTAAAGCGTAATTAAAAATAATAATGTAATTTATACTTGACATATTTTGTCTGCCAATTTAACATTGCCCTAAATTATCTAATACGCAATACACTGTTTTAAACCGAATTTTTTTAGGTTTTTTTTGTTATGAATGATTTTCATGAATTGGGTGTTTCCACGTGTACACCGGAATGTGTAGATTTTTAAAACATGTTGCATCAAGATATAATATTTAGGTAGTCTGGATAAAACAAATAATATTCACATTAAATTTTGTACAAATTTTCGAATAGTTATAGATATTTTTGCTAAGTTTCAATTTAATTGTATGCAAATAAAATCAGAGCTCAAAATTGGTTTCGATTAATTGTTAAGAAGTAATTCAATACAAAACAATGTATAACCCATGACAGGTACATTTAACTTGTATATATATGTATACATATAACATGTATAATATAGTGATGTTATATATATATAACATCGAATGCAGTATTATTTGAAGTTTTTCGATGAAATACAGAATATATAATGTGGAAATACGCCGGCGCATTAATGTAATTTGGATGCGCAGAAGCAGCGTCGTGCCTGCCACAATCAGACGCTGCGACGTCTATATCATCGCATCGCGACGTCCGATAACACAATAATTAAATAACATAATTTCAAAAATTAAAAAGTATACCCTAGAACAAAACAAAAAAGAAATTAGAATTTTTAATGAAAATTTAAAAAAAATGATAATACTAAAACAATTTAAATTTAAAATATTTCTATTTATAATTTTTTAATGTGAACAAAATTATTTCGTGAATGTTTTTTATTTGTTTGAAGTGTACAAAATAAATTTTTCTTTTTGTTACGTTAAGTTCTCTCGCAAAGTGCTTTTCTTAAGTGATAACAATTTTTGAAGTGATTTAAAGTGGCTAAATACCTTTGTTTATAAAAAATATATAATGTAATAAGCATAATATTTGAAGTAAAACAAAACATTGATGTAACTTTTTACTTGTAATTTATACATGAGTTTTATATAAAAGTTCATTATTGAATTGTAGTGTGTTGTATAACTTTTTTATACATATGTTCTCAATGAATTTGATCGTTGTTGTTTCGTTATGGAGCTACAATCGTTATTATTATTAAAAGTTTCATATTTTGGAAGGTGACATATTTGGTAGGTTTAGCTTTATGTTTACTTTATTAATTAAGCTTCAATTAAATTATTTGTTCCATTAAATTTATTCAAAGGAGTATTGTTACAATGATTTTTTTTTCTGATATATTTTGTGAAAAATGCATGTTAATTATTAATACTAAAAGTCTGTGTTTATGATTTTATACGGTTTCAAACAAATTAGTATTCATTTTGTAGTAAATCAAGTTATTTGCCTACAACCGACGGTGACGTTTGGTCAGTCAGTCGCGATAATATTATATAATCAGTAATTTCATATTTTCTTTTAACATTGGTTTTCTATGATTTTTCATAAAAGTTTTGAAGAGTGTATATTGACACCGAATGATAATTTGCATTTTGAATTCATAATTTTCTTTGTTTCTCGAAAAAGATAACTATCATACTAATATCTCAATTCTAATGAGGGTGGAGTTTGTTGGATAATAAAGACGTAGTACAAAGAGCTTCAATAAAACTTTTCAAAGCAAAGAATTATATCAATTCTTATTTTCAAAGCAGTGTTTCTTGGACACTATGTGTTTTATTTTATTTATAAAATATTAATAAAATTATTAATTTCTTCATTATTCGCTTTCAAAAGATCTTTTTAAATTAATAATGTTTTACATACTATTTGGTTTTATTTTGCGAGTATAGAAAGATACATCCATTTATATGAAGGAATTAAAAATCATGCAAAAAATGGCATGGGTGGAAAGACACTACTTTATGACTTAACGAATCCAAATAGAGGGGCAATTTGGAACAATGTTTTAAAGGAGGTGGTGAAATTTTGACCCACCCTTCAGGAAATTAGATGCCCGTTACCTGATATCTTGAAATTTATAAAAACTAGCAATTTTTAGATTATTGGTTGAATGATCTTTCTATAACAATAACAAAAAATAGAATAGAATCTGCTGTCGAAAATTTAACTGAAGTTTTTTTTGCGGTTGAAAGACGTAATAATTTCAAGGTTTGTTATTTTAAATTTATTAAAACTGGCTTCAGTTAATTCAGCTATACAAATAGATTTAACAATTAACATTATATACATATATATATATATATATATATATATATATATATATATATATATATATATATATATATATATATATATATATATATATATATATATATATATATATATATATAAAGTTAAAATAAAAAGTATTCTTGGAAAAATAATAATTTTAAAAATATTAGAAAATTTTATCATTAGGAAACAAAAATGATTTTAATTTAATGCACAAAGACACGTAGGAAGTTGTCTGTGAAGAAGTAGGTGTAATTAGGTAGGATTGGTCTTTAAGTATCTATCGAATACGGAATGGACAAAGTTTAAACCTTGTTCGGTATGTTCTTTGTAAGTCCACAATGTAAGTAATTACCGGGATAGTCGAAAAGTTTCAATGATTACAATAGAAGGTTCTCAATTGTTTGAAGAAGGATTCTAAAGCTTTTTTCAAACCATCATTGTATCAATTTTTTTCGAAACATCATTGACATATAATTAATTTTTACAAAAAAAACTTAATACCAAGGGGGAGGGGTAAATACCGATTATTTATGGTAATCGTGATCAATTCGACAATATTCTGAAAATAATAATAATAATAGTATCGTTATTCATTCTTTTTCATTTCGTTTAAATCGGTTGGATAATTAAGTTAGTTCAGAAAATAACAACAGAAATAAGTATTGTTGAAAACTTCGTATTCCGGTGACAAATGATCAATCCGGAAGGTGTCATGAATTAAAAAATAAGTATTTAGTTTTATTATCGGTATATAAAAATTACTGTAAATATCAGTTATCAAAAGTAATAAATAATTATAATTCGTATTCCGGTGATAAAAAATTCACCCGGCAAGTGTCAGTTATTACAAATATAAGTTAATGATAAATAATTTTTAAATTTCGTTTTCTGGTGATGAAAGACCACACTGATTATGGCAGATTTGTAAAATATATCTGTTAAAAATAAAACGATGATCTGTAGTATGATCCATGTGGAAGTAAATGTGGAAAGCAATCATCAAAATACAATTTGTGTTTGTCAATATGTAAATAACGGTGTACAATCACTGAAATAAAGGGAACGGTACTTAAAATATATTTTTCTATTAACAAAGTCATGTCAAGCAATTCTGAGCAATACTTGATTTCAAGAAATTTTTGTTTAATTCTAATTTCGCATACAATCTTTGATCATTCTCGATAGATATTTGAATGGCCGATAACATCCTACATGCTGTAATCGCATTCGGAAAACCTGTACCAGTTAAGAGAAGAAAAAATTATAAGGCAAAGAATAATTTGGCCACATAAGTATTTCCATAGATGTGCCCTTGTTACACAGTGCCACACAGTGCCCTTGTCAATACTCGTGTCTGTGTTATTGTGTGTTTTAATGCAAAATTATCGGATACCCTTTTTTGTTATTCTATCGTATTCTAGATTAGGATACTTCACTACAAAATATTCACAGAAAAAATATACAGTGTTAGTAATGGGCAAAGATCTTTTTCGTAAAAATGTTTACTTAAATAACTATATCTCTGGAGCGCAATAACAGATTGAGTATGACTTTCTTCAGGACATTTCAAAGCATCAGAAAAAATTTGCAAATCTTTCGATAAAGATTTACAACACGGAAGTATTAAGAGTAATTTCGGGTATTATAGCTCAGTCGGCCAATATGGCCTAGTATTATTTCTTCTAAACAAACCAACATCAGTAGTGAACGTATGTTTCATACATACCCCTTACCTTAATGTACTCAGCCGATTCTTGTGTATGTGTCCAGTGCATGTAAAAATAGATAATAATGTGATTTGATGTTATTTCTTCATAAGTTTGACTGATTACATTTCCTCAAATGCTCACTGTTCAAACACTGCTAGTGCATATTTTTGTAGATAAACCTTTAATCTACTGTATACTGTATGGTTGCAGTTTTTAAGCATGTTATTGAATGGTTTTTAGGTTAGATTATTATTAGTAAAAAATCATATCTGAGTTTATTATAGCCTATCAGGTCATATTAGCCATACATAAAGATAGATTCCCAATAAGGTCTACTAGACCATATTGGACTAATATAATATAATATTTCTACATAGTAGTATTTTTGCCCTTTAAAGAGAAAACCTTAAGCGCAGTTGAAGACTTCAATGAAAAAAAAATCGGGGATATGCGGAATAAGATAATAAGCTCAATAAAAGCTGTATAAAGTTCCTAGAACCACCTTAAGACATTTAGGAGCTATAATAAATTAACCAGCTTATAGAGTGTCTAATACAAAGTCGGGAAAAAACATACATTACCTGAAGAACAAGACAATCAATCAAACGGAGGTTGTACCCTCGAATTTTGTTCCACAAAACAGAGCAAAGATTAGTTATTTTATTTTTGCTTTTATTTGTTATGATGCGAAATGTGGTTAACTTCATTTGTGACCAATATCTGCCAAGGTTATAATGCCCTGTCATGATTGAATTTTCAAGATTGTTCAAGATTACGAAAAAAGTTTATTAAAGTTATGATTTCGAATGAACCAATAAGGACAAATCTAAGGAAGAATTAACCAATAAAGAATGTTTTTTCATAAGTTTTATTGAGGTATGCCATATTTCCCGAACTACCTCTATACCAAAAAATTTCTATAATACTAGCATATACATAATTTTAATATTTTTAAATTTGAAAATAATTTAGTATTATTAATCTACTAATATTTTACTTGTAGAGCAAAAACGCTTTAATATCAATAAAATCATTTTACCTATACTTTTTAAGTTTTCTAACGGAATATTCGGCAATGGTGCATGTATTATAGGCTTATATATAATGTATATAAAAACATTTTATGTATAAGTATGTATGTAACTTATAAAGATACTTTTGCAACAGTTTTATTTCAAAGTTAACTTCCATTAACCTACAAAGAGCCTATGCTTATGTATATGTAGTATCTAAATGTATTCTATTTATTGTATAAAAAATACTATCTAAAAATATTATGTTGTTCTTTTTTATTGATAAAATTATAGATGATAAACTAGAAAGTACTATTCATGACAAAAGCAATTTATGCGCGTTTTTGTGTACATAAGAGGAATTGATAGAATAAATGAGACCGCTATATTAAAGACAATATCTACTGTAATATACTTTGTATTTTTTCAAGTTTCGCGCATATAAAACTTAATAAAATAAATAATTTAAAAAATAACAAAACCGATTGTATTAAAGAAAATTTAAAACGATCGAAAAAAGATAAAATTAAAATAAAAATAAACAAAGTAAACTCTACTACGGTTAAACAGATTACATTATCATTTGAAAGCCTAAGTTAAGTACTCACATTAAGTCTAGTGGCATGCGGGACCCATTAATTTTCGCTCGGTTTATAATTCACAATTGGGTCCAACCTGCTACTTAAATAAATGCGGATATTTAACTAAGCCTTTCAGTTCATAATATAATACGGTTAACCGAAGTAGAGTTTACTTTGCTTATAGTATTTTGTTACGATTGGATTAGTTTTTACGTAGTTTCGCAGTCTATCAAGAACAAAAATATTTATTTTTGTATGTAAAATAGGCATGATATATATTTTTGTAATTCCCTTTTAATTTCCTTTATTTTGATACCCTACTCGATTGGTTAATAATTTTTATTAACGTGTAATTATTTCTCTCAAAAAATCTGCTATTTTTGTTGTTGTTTTAAAACATTTATCTAAGGAAACTTGGATTCTTAAGACGAATATAACATCAACTGCCGAAAATCCATCTAACCGTTTGGAAGATATGTGGTAATAAAGAAACTTACCAAACAATATACACGTGAAAAACAGATGCCTTCCTTGGAAGTCGGTAAAAAAAACGTTATTTTATGAAATTTGATATGTACAATCATGACATGAAAGTGGACGACGTGTTAAACAGTGTTTTCCTTAAAAGATTTAATTTTATAGTTTGAAATGTCAAGATTGTACATTCAAAATTTCATAAAATTTGGATAACAATTTTTTTAGTTATTTGTGAGCGAAAATTGAAATGTATATTACAGAAGAGATTGTTTTTATTTACTTTTTCTGTCAATTCCCCTTAATGTTCAATTCAAGACATATTTTATACATAATCGAGAATAATTAAAAAAAAAAACTGAAAATCACAAGTTCTATAGTGGGACAGACAATCTGTTAGTGGATTTTGACGAAATGCTTATTTGTTCGTGTATTTAGAAGATTTAATGTAAAATTGTAGCCCAATAGAAAGATACATTGATCACAGATAAATCGACCACAAAGCAAACACACCGACAGGCAAAATTATTTATTTGTTTTTTAATTCTAAATCTATTAAAAATTTGACAAAATAATATTATTTCACCACAAGAAAAGATTCTGATTATCGAAATTTGAAACAATGCGAATTTTGAATATTTGAAATTCGTTTTTATGGAAGTAAAAGAGTAAATGGAATTTTTCGAGAGTTGTATAATCTAACTAACGATCTCCATGTCCTATATTAGCGATATTGATCGAAGTTAATAAGTTTACCCTATTTTACATATGGTGAAAATTTCTTTTCATAGTTTTTGTATAAACGACTGTACCGTATAAACATAAACATTGTTACTATATTTAAATACACTGAAAGGATACAAAAATAAATCGAAAACAAATGATAATTAAAAAGAACATTTTAATCAAGGTTTCATAAAACTATTAGAGGTTTTATGCTCACTTCGCAGGACAACCTGAGCTAATTTTCTTTTAAACATTAATAAATATTGGCGTACATCTGTACACAAAACTCTGCAATACATAAATTTGCCATCTGTCCACGGAACTGTATGTACAACCCTACTTTACATACCCAAATACTTTAAAATTTATAGTATCCCTCAAATGCAATATACTAGTTTTGGTATTAATAAGATTTAGAAAAAATAACTTGAGTTTTTATTCCTCGAAAGCATAATGAACAAAATAATATACGCAAATTTTGCTTTTTTTTAAAACTCTCTCAAGAGTTTAATTGACAAAGTTTTCCAATTTTCCCAGACAATTAAAAAAAATTTGCTTTCTAAATAAATCCTTCCGGAGTTATCATAATCATTTGTAAAGAAAAACTAGCTAAATCGGTCCATCCGTTTTTATATTTTAGTGACTAATAGATATTAAAAAAACGTTTCGAACAGTTATTTTTTCCGTCCTCTTTATTGTAGCCATAAAAAGTTTCTTTAGGAAAAGATTTATAAATTATAAGTTTTGTTTCACAAGACCTCGATAATTTTTAAGTACGGCCACATAAAACTGTTTACCTTTTTTCCTTTTTATGTTATTGTAAGAACTTTAACAAAATCACAAAACAAAACCACTTTTTCATTTGTAATTCAATTATCCCTTTGCACTTTTCCAAATATCAAATGTTATAAAAGTAAAACTTAAAATTTTTTTTTATATGTATGTTGGTCTAAATAGCTTAGAGGTAGGAAAAATTGTTTATCATAATAAAGTAATATAAAATCAATTTTATAAGAAACTGTTTTCTGATCCTTTTTGTGCATAGGTAGAATTTAGAAAGATATTTATGATGTTTTTGAGAATAGGATTAAAATTATAAAATACTTATCACTAGCAAAGTTGTACCTATAATCTATTACTTTCTAGTTATATCTATGATATCGGATAAGTATGGTTTTGGTCCAATTTCAAAAATTTTTCTATTTGTCGATATTTTGAAACATGCTGAACCATTTTCGTTTCATGTCTGTCGGTCTGTGTAATTCATTTACACGAAGGTGCATAACTCTACAATTACTTGACGAACAATATTCATAAATATTTCTCAAACAATAGTGAAGGTATTCGTTATGGTCCCATTTTTGAAAAATTCTTGTGAATTTTGTATAATACTATTTTTTTACATCTTCTTATTCAAATTTCAACTCATTCGTTTACCGTTACATAGATATAGCTATTTAAGAAAATATAATCACCAATGGGTATTTTCATATAAATGCCGATATACCGTGAACCGTTCATTCAATTTTGATGAAATTTTGTGAGTAGATGCATGATGTACTTTTACATCAATTATTTGTATTTTGTTGGCATTGATTGTTCGGAATACTAAGGGGAAAATCACAAAACAGTTCCTCACGTATAAGTGTGGAATTCAATTTAATGATACCATGGATACAAAAATACATTAATGCTTCTTATATCGTATAAAAATTAATGTAATGTGCAGGTATTATTATTACATAGTATAGTAATAATACTATGGCTTTATTTTAGTATTAAACACAAATTTGGGAGACTTATATTATTATATCATCCTGTTTTATTTGAAAATTACAAAATTGTTAATTTAAAAAAATTTAACCCATTTAGAGTTTACTTGAAAATTAACATTAAAATAATCCAATATATATATGATTGAAATATAGAAATCTATTTTTCCATCTCACATCCAACCAAATTACAACTTATTCGTTGAAGACTTATCAGACATATAACTATTTAAGTGCACATATTCGTACATCGTGAGGAATTCTTGTGTCCATTATTAGCAGTACATTTTTTCTGTTTCTGATATTCAATAGCCATCACTGTTTTTATAGACAGCACGACCTTTTAAATGATAATTCGTGATGAATGCTATAAAGAATAAATATTATGTTTGTCTCTTCAGTGATTGGTAAAATACGTTTTACGATATCATTGCATGCAAAGCAAATTTTATTTACTCACAATTTCACTCACAATCGTTACATTTTTTTCGACATAAAATAAAAATCTCATAAGAATTTGTGATGACATTTTATGATACCAGCAAAACAATAAGTACCTTTCTACGGCATAATAAATAATTCTTATATCGATAAAAGAGGAACATTTTCTTCGACAGTATGTTTAAATGAATAATATATACATTTTGTGATTTGTTCTTAGGAAACTGGTTGAAAAATTATTTTTGTGTTTTTCATGCATTCTATTGCTTCTAATAAATTGCAGATTAAATTTTCAACGTAATAAATGAGAACTCCATGTATTTTAAATGAATTATTTCAAATATGCCTCACTAACTGGGTTAATTTTTGTATTATAAATCAATATTGTCCTTAGATGTTAATTTTTGCCACTTTTAGGAATATATTTTGGACTGTGATTTTTTCTTTTTTAAGATATTATGCTAATAATCTTCAAGCGTTTACCGATTGATTTTATCATTTAATGTTATTTTACAACACCCAATGTGTTGATCAACAGATCTTGACATTCATAGAAAGATCATTTATATGAATAACATGAAAGTCTTCCGCTTTCGTATACGTTTCAAAATTTCTTTATTTTTAAAAATAATTCTTCTGTATTTGTTTTTTTATAACGAGTTTTTACTAGAAATACCCGTTTTAAGGTCTCTTTAAGGCCTGTCAGTACAATCGATAAGTTTTATATTCAAGGTGATCCAATGATCCAAGGGCGAATAATTAAGCACTTCATCAAACTTTTCCCTCTTCCCTCGGATTTTGAAATTTTAATTGAATTGAATACATTGAATGATTACTTCAGTTTGAAAGCTTTCAGCTTATTTAAATGGGTAGACTGACGCTAAATTAGTCTAAATCTCAATATCGAATATTGTTTTGAAATTTAGTGTTCGAAAATCAATTCCCAGTCCATAGTATTTTTTCTTAGTATTATTGGTATTGTTATTTTTTATGGGAAACTAGTTTTTTAAAGCTGCAACTAAGAGAATGAAAAACCTCTTTAAACTGCTTTTGTAATGATAAGTGAAAAAATCAGAAACGGAAAAGGGCGGGGGAAAATAATGCCAATTGATTTTTTTAGAATGTAAAATCGTGGATACAGCAATATTTCTGCATATATTTAGATAAATTTTCGTATATCAAACTTAGTTTTAGGCCTATTATATTTTTATATGTTTATAACATTAAACTAAAACATCATACTTTAGTGTTTCTTTAAATCTCTTGAGAATTTTCCCCGAAAAAAATATATACAACAAATATTCTTACATCGAAAATCTACCTATATATATATAAACCCACGAAAATGGATTTAAATAGAAGCGCAATATTTTGATTTTAAAAAGCCATTTGAAAAACAAATTTCGACTCGAATAAAGTTTTCTGCAACCTTTTTTCATTGACCTATATATTATTAGTTTGTAAAATATAAAGCCTAACGTACACTACGACAAGAATACGTATTTATAATAAAAATTTGGTTCTACTTTGAAGTCCGCGTAAAAAAGCTATCGTTACTTTTTCAACGTATAATAATCAAAATAATTGTTTTGTCCTAACGAAAAATATTTTAAATAAATAACCCGAATACAACAATAATATTTTTTTGACAACATTGGTTCGAAACATTTGTTTACGAAAAGTTTTTATACAAAGTCACAACACATAACCATTTAGGTGCATTTGTTCCTATTATATATCCTAAACAATCATAATATTAGACATAGAGCATGGGCCAAGATTTTTGTTTATTTAGGTTTTTACCCTTAAAAATAATGTTTTCAACAAATAAATTGGCATTTACTCAAAATAAATTCAATTGAGCATATTAAAGAAGTCTAAAACGTTCTTTTTCTTTCACTAAAAACGCCTATTGCTTTCTTATGCTTTTTCTGCAACGTAAGATACAATTTTGAAAAACAAATAGTTATTTCTAGGACATTAACCCTGAATAATTTAATCGCCCATTTCAAAAATCTTTTTTGCTGAAAATGATTCTTTAAAGGTGCATATTCTGGGTATAAGCCACGTAAATCAATAGATTCTTGCCTCTTCAAATACGAGCGCGTAAAAGACGTTTAATGGAGAATAAGACTTGCTCAACATACACAGTCAGCGATCTAAACGTCGAATATATTTTGGAATTTTATGAAATAGTGGCCAAATTATTACAAAAAACATCTTTATCAACTGAATCTTATGGAAAAAAAGTTCCATAAGAACAAAAAACATCATTTGCGCCTTCGATATACGTGACTTTTCAGTACGTATTGTTTTGGTTAAATTATGTACCACTAACCCTATTCCTTGCTAAAACAGCATAAATCAAGAACAGATATTCAGGTTTTTTTTTTCATTATTATTATCTATTAACTGTAAAAATTAATGGACATTTCAATCTTCGACGAGTTTTAATATTATTTTACACAAATTAAGCATAAAAAGTCCCTTTCAAACTTGTTTGTCTATGAAACCGTTTTTATTGATTTCTGAGAAATTAAAATTCTGTGACTTAAGAGTTTTTTAAAATATAACTGTTACTTTTTTACATTAGTATCACAACGAAGTAAGTAATTGGTTTATAAACGAAAACGTAATTAGTTTATAATTACGGCTAGTTAAATCGTGAATAACTATTATTATAATAAAGTAAATCGTAAATGAATATCATTCGAAAATCAAAGCCTTTTGGGATAAAAACTTTCTCACTACTTTTACACAAAGGAAATTGGCGATAATCCAGTTGGGGAGCAAATCATCTTAAGAAAGGAACAGCCTAAGTAAGCTGCAGATTAAATCATTTCAATTATAATATACTCTGCATAACATAATATCATTACTAAATAATAAATATTTTTACCTGGAAAATTGTTTGAATTTTCAAATAATATTTTTTTTGTTATTGTAGAAAATTAAGTTATAAAGTTACGGTTTGAATTATATTATAGTCTAAATAAAGACTTTAATTTTGTAGTACAACCAGTTGTCGCAAATAAAGTGTACTTCATTTCGAACTTATTAAATATATTTACTCGTGAACATCGAAAGTGTATTATTTTAACGTATTTTTTAAATTGAAACATCGAAAGTGTCGTATTTTTTACCTTCAGATAAGAGAGTTCACTCACCAATCATTTAAAGACATACTTATTATTGGCAACGTTATCGACTTACATTCTAACACAGTGCAGCAGCTCTTGAACAGTTTGTGCTGGGTGTCAGATTAAAACCCAAATGAGAGAAAACATGATGAAAATAGAATGCTTTGTATTTTCAAGAACGCAATAACTTGATAATTTACAATTCTGAAACTAAGCAGCGACCGAAATGACAAAATTTCAGTGGGGTTGGTTTTTAGCTTAGTTTGGTAATTTTCTGCTTGTTTTATTTTACGGATATCAAAGACAAATATCAATTCTTTACATTTTGTCTTTATATGTTTAATAGGAAACGATTGATTACTATTGTTTATTAATACTTGTTAAGAAGGTACAATTTTTCTGAGATACTCTGAAGCTATTCTTTTTTAGCCTCATTCCTTACGTTTTAACGTTATTATCACAGCGAAGTAAACCAGAAAATATAAACAGTTTACTCTTATATCAGTTTGTGTATAAAAAAATACTTGATGTAATTCAATTAGGTATATATTTTTTCTCACTCAATAAGTTTTTTCAATAGCTGTTTTTTAACTTGATAAACATATAATAGAAGCTTTTGACCTCTATACGCCGACAGTCTTGATGATGTTATAGAACAGAAATATTCCTGGAAAGTTCGCTCGGTATAGTGAGGTATCTGGATAAAGTGATCGATTTTCTGTGTTTTTTTGAAATTTTTTTATGATAACGATAAATACAGACGGAAAGTCAGAAATCAACTAATTAGCTGTTTCTATGAGCAACTATATAAAAATTTTGTTTATGCGGTCAATATTAGGTAGCGTTACAAATTTTAGACTAAAATTAATATACTCTGACATATTATATAAGTCGAAAATAAAATGTGTGTCAAGTATAAATAAATAGTTATACAGACAGAGCTATGAAATAAGTAAATTCAGATCCCAGGATTTGACCTTCTTTCTTTACAATTTTGTTATACAACATAAATTATTAATATTGTTTCTTTGATGTTCACTTTTTCTTTGTTTTCATATTATAAACAAACAATTGACTGGCATGTAACAATATTTTCCAGTATCTGAATTCTTTTGTTTTTTATATTCCGAAAGTTGGTCTTTATTGTTAGTTTTTACAAATTCTGTGCTTGGTTTTATTACTTTGAATTCACATTCCCTTAATATGTTAAAAATTTGAGCGGGTTTAATGTTGTAGCGGGTGTAAATACTGCATTATTATTATTTAAAAAAAAAGTAAGGCACGATATAATATGGTGAGTCCTATATGCATTTCTAACCTGCGTGACTACAGAAATAAAAAACAATATGACAAAAAAATAGTATTTGGATTTTTTTTTCTACCGCTTGCTCTTTAGCTTATATAACGCAGGCAAGGCAAAAAAATCATTATCATAAATTTATCACTCAAGTTAAAATCAAAACAGTGTAAACACGTGCAACAATCGTTCATAACGTAAAACCGTATTGAAAATCTGTATTGTTACGTGTTATGAGACCAATGGTTTATAGGTGTTGCCATGTTATTATTATATGTTGTTTAGCGTTCCTTCTGTTTATCAGACAGAGTACCTTCACTTTAAGTACACCTTTGTTTATGTTGATAAATTGCAATAAATTGTATTTTGTTTGTCATATCGAAATATTTAAATGCAATAAATAAAAATGAATAATGCTTTGCCTTGTCTTTGCATGTGTTGAGTCCATACTATTCGTAACCCCACTTAGAAACATTTTTTGATGCGAATCAAATTTACCGACAATTTGTGAGACCCGATATCACATCGACGCGTATCAACCTTTGTTACTCGACTGTGTTACGTATCACGTCTACACAAATGTTGCAGTTACGCGGTAAAGTTGCTTTACATTGTTACGTTATACGTGAATGTTGAACATGTGTATGTGTCTTTAAATTTATCATCCTCAAACATCATACTTATCTTTATCATTTGTTCAAAAGACAGACAAAAAGGATAATAGTTTTTCCGGTTCATTATGAGCTTTCGAGCTTTGTATATAGAAGTTGTGCGACGTTCACATAAGATTTGTATTTATTTGTGATTGAAATCACTTATAAAAATACTGTTTAAAATGTTTTCCTTTGTGTCAATAATCTTTTGTTGTGCCTTTTCAATTTGGTCGGGAAATTTTCACTTAAGATGATATAATGATTTGATGTTCTTTATTCAATGTCAAGAACAGATATTCTTTGATCAATTCGTTGTATTGTGTTTGACTATTTTTATTGATAATTTGAGGTTTAATATATATTATTTATTACTGATGTACCATGAACATTATGATGCTGCAATTAATTTTTTTCGGCGGTTTTTTTCGGTAAAGGTAAAAATATAATAAATTTTTACAACCTTAATTTCGTATTAATTAAATAAAAGTGTATTGGTTCATAACAGGTTCACGGCAAAATCGGTTCAGCCATTTTTTGTTAAGGATAAAAAAAAAAAAAAACAAACAAAATAAAAGTCCAATATTCGTAATAGTAAACAAATTATTTATTTTTATTATCCTCATTGGAAATTTCGTCAATGTTTTAGGTCGTATTTAGGTTGGTAGTCACTTGTTTACTTCTAAGAAATTCTTGTAGTGTGGTCGATTTTGTAAATCTTGAATTATGAAACATCTTTACGTTTTTAGGTCAAATCTTACGTTACTATGTGAATACGTGAGTATGTGTGTACCCGTTTTTAGTCTTGGTTGATTATCTCGTCAACAAATAATGACATCGACGTGAATTCAATTTCTTCGAACCGTAATAACATAACTTAAAACTGAATGACTTTTTAGCAAAATCGGTGAAACCGATTTTTATTGAGAATAAACCATAAAACGAAACACTAAGAAAACCCATTTTTGTAATAATAATCAAATAATTTAATTTTTTATTATTTTAGTTTGTGGGTCGCACTTAGATCACTTCTTTAAACTTGTATTCTTTGGAAAATTTAATGTAATATTTTGAAAATCATTATACGTTGGAATTATAACTTGTTAAATTTTATGGCAAAATTTATTAAATGCATTTACATGAATCTTATCTACTTGGAAATTAGCTCCGATATTTTAAAAATGTTCAAAATATTAGTTAACAAAACTCTTATAACAAAATAGTATAATAAAATATAAAAATGTTATATGTTATCTCAAATAAACTAAAAATTTTTATTATTTTGTGTGTATTCTGTTTCTAAGTATTTTTGTAAAAAATTGTCTTCTGTTCGAGGTTTTTTATTCAGAAACTTTTTTAACGCATTTAATTTCAAACGTGTTTTTTTATAAACTTGTGTAATTTATGTTATTTACTTTTATATATCTTAATGATTATTTTGTTAAACACTGAAAGTTTATGCTTTTATAAGTAAATATTTTAAATGTTTTGGGGCTACAAGATGTTCACTGACTTGCCATTTTTATACAAATCGGTTGTGGCACCATATTCGGTTTTTTCGTATATAAAAACTGATATAATAAAATAGAGTAGTTTAAAAAAGTACTTCAAAATATTGATTTCTTAATAAAAAGTCACAAAAAAAAAATATAATAATTTTGCAAAATAAAAACGCTTTCTTGCCTTCTATAATTATTTTAAAATTTAAACCTTTTTTATTCTTGTAAAAACGCTATTTGCCATTTCGGTAACGTAATAGCGGTGCATAATATTGAGAATATTAACTAAATATTCAGAACAAACCACAATCTATCACTTTCAATAGTTTTTACTAATTAAGATAACTGACAGATGATAGCTTATAATTTTTACCAAAATGACCTCATACCAAGGAAGTCTAGGGTTTTAGGTCACATGATTTAAAGATAAAAATATTGAATTTTAATTTTAAGATAATAAATTAATCATGTGTTTTTATGACTCAAATTCAAAATATTTATGAATTTTTACATTAATTTTAATATTTAACAAATGACATGTTATGTTTATCACTACCGAAAGTACCCTATTCTAATTTATACAATTGCTCTATATAATATCTATATAGAGCAATTTTTATTTAATTTATACTGGAACTTTGAATAGGTATTATTTTTTTTTGCAATGTTCATAGTACCTAAGTGTTTAAAAATATTTTTAATTGAATTACAGAAAACATAGTTTTGAAATTTAAATTAAATTAAAATTAAATTATTTAAAAATATAATAATTATTTAATACATAATGTTCGAGGAATGTGCTTGTTAGCACATTCGTATGTATATTTAATTATAATAGTTTACTGAAATAAGTTTCTACTATTTTGTAGTTAGTTTTTCCTAAATACATTAATATTTAAAATTATTAGGTATAATTGCTTAGTTTAACTAGAGAATGTTTTGTTATATAAATATTTTTGTATACAGTACACAGAATGGTTTATCTGAAAACTAAAGTTTAGAAAATTTTCCTAATATAATGGATACTACTAAAACTTTTTCTTCCTCCATAAATTAATCAGATTTTGTGCATTTTGAATAAATTTTATGAATTAATTATACCATAAATATTTTGTTAAAATTTTAAGCTTCTTCTGATATTTTAAAGTTCATGTAAGTATGAATTTTATTGTGATTTTAGAAGTGGGCAATTTTACAGAATCATCAAATAATCTAAAAAATGTTTTAGCTATTTTTACACTTTCATTTTTTAACTTTGGTCTAAGAAAAGCATATATAACACTTATTTACTGATTAGACCGCTAGCTTTGGAGTTCACTAAAAATCTGTTCCAAGTGTAGGCCTCAAAGAAGGATGTAGGCAATATTTGTTTTTTATTTGATTCAAGATTACTTCATAGGTAAAGTTTTCTTGACCTAGAAAAATTTTTGTTTCTGATTTCGATAAATATGCGTTTATAAGGTAATTTTGACCACCGAACAAGCACGATCGATTATACAAGAGCCAGACTAAATTGGCAAGGTTTAGCTAAAAATAACAGCTTTCGATAAATACATTATTCAAAATATACTTATCAACTTCAATATGCGATTTTCGTGGAACGGAACGTTTTTTGTATTTGCAATTATTGGTTTCAAATACAAAAAAAGGAATAATAGTCTTTATATTGATAATGCATAGAAAAATTAATAAAATGTCGTCAGATCGGATAAGCAAGATCAAGGCCAGAACTATATACGCAATACTAAGACCAAGACCAAGACTAGAGGTATTTGAGCAAAACCAAGATCTTGGCTCGAAGTATTTGAGCAAGACAAAGATGAAGACTGAATATGCAACAGCAAAACGAATATCAAGGCTGCTTCAGTGTTGGTCTTGGACTTCATTTGCTCATCAGTAACCTATATTCTTAGAGAAGCCAAAACTCTTTATGTCTTTACAAATGCGCTCCTCAACATCGTAGTTTGCTAGAACATGTCTATGATCCAGTAGTCCAGTATCATGTCCATATTTGTTGTAAAATATAACAAAAAAATAAAAAATTTAAATTTGAAAGAAAAAGATAAATGTGACGGACCTGTTAGAGTACGCGTAGCATACTTTGAAGATCGGTGTTCTATGTGCTAAATGTTGTTCGAGTCAAATACGGAAGTTAATTGAATTAATTATTCCTTATATCCTTATCAACACATCATTATTAATGTTAACAACTAGAATTTGGCTTTGGTTAACATTAGTAGCGACCCAATTCAAGAGGCTTTCAAGAGCAAGAAAGAGAAAAAGAATATCTTATGAAACGATATTCTTCGTATATCTATCTGAAACGATAAATAAAAAATTTGTTCAAAAAAAGTAATTTGCAACAGAAGTGTTTATATAGACGTAGTGTGGCATCATAATAATATTTTTTTAACACTATATAACATTTTTTTTTATAAAATATTATGAGTTAGGGGTTAGACTGTGTCGTTATTTGTTTGTACACATTCGATCGATACATATGTCATAGGCCTCTTTATAATTTTAACATTTATATAGGAGTTGTTTAGTATACTTATAAAATATTATCACAAAGTTCATACAGATTTTATATAAAAATTTGAATGACGTTTATTTCGATTAACATTAAAGCAGTTATTATTTTTTATTTTATTAATCTTCCAAGGTCAAATAAAGTTTATTCCTAGCCAAACCTAAGTATTTGGAATGTAATGAACGATAGATCCCTTCAAATGCCAGAATTTACTATTTATACAACAGTACTTCGCTTACTAGTTATTAAAAATGTCATAACAAACAAAAGATATAAGCATGCTTGGTTCAATAGCTAATACTTCATGCGTATCGTGTTACGATCTGAAGTAGATTTTTACTTGACGTAACCTAAAAAAGATTCGTTCACTCGATTTAGCCCAAAACAAGAAAATGAAAATAGCAACATTATTGAACTCGTTGTCTCCTAGTAAGTTTGAGAAATCTATAATAAAATTTTGTTTTACTCTCTTTTTTATCTATTTGTCAAATGCTGCTTCGATGTCTTTATAGTCAAAATTTGTTAATTAAATATATTTGTTAACTTGTTGACTTTCGTTCAACCATGCCTTTTATAGATCGATCTTTTTCGTACTGTTGGTGTGTGAAGCAACAAAATGTGCAGAAAATTTACAGTCACATATTGTCGAGTGTGTTCCTATGCTGATAATGTTATCAAGCTTCCGCGATAAAACAAATTTTGAATATTTCAACTAATCGCAGGCAGATAAGCGTATCATATCCTTGACATGTGACAAAACGGTATGTCCGTGGCACGAAACACAAAAATTATTATTTTCACAGTTTTTTTCACTTGGCGGAAAAAATGGTTGCAGAGGCGGATCTAGGGGTGAGTAGCGGGGAAAGGCTATGTCGGACGCCAGTCAGTGACATGACACATTAGTTATATAATAGTTGCCTTGTCATTTTCAGGCGGGGGTGCTTTTGCGGAACTAAACGCTATTTTTGTCCCGGGCAAAAGTATAGATCTGTCCCTGAATTGTTGATACATTTGTTATTGAATGACGTTCCTATACTTCAATAATAAATAAAATGAATGTCTGCCAATTTTATTTATTATTGAAGTATTTACTTTCTTTCTTATCTATTTGTTAAATGCTGGTTCGATGTCTTTATAGTTAAAATTTGTTAATTAAATAGATTTGTTAATTTGTTGACTTTCGTTCAACCATGCCTTTTATAGATCGATATGACAAAAATATGATGTAAATATGACGATAGCGTTGCAAAACGAAATAAAACTAAAAATAAAAAGAAGTTTTTGTTACATATTCACTCATTCACAAGTTGAAGGCTTTTACGTTGATCGATGATGCTGAAACAAATTGCTGAAAATTTCGAAAATCTGCATAATTTCTTAAAATATTATAACATGCAATCAATATACAGTACGTTCGTACAATCATTTTCCGCAGGGAAATAAGCGGAAAATGTATTAAAATACAGCCATATAGAATATAACATTTAAATACACAAAAAATTTACATTGATAACAAATTTACATTGAAAATAATAATTCATTCAACACAAAGTGTTATTAAATTTTTATTTTTAAAAGAATCAATATTGGGGTCTATAATATATGTATGCGTAATAATGTTGCCTGTGTTTCGAAACCCCACGGTGTTAATCGAGAGTAAGTTATGATGTTATCAAATATGAAATTTAACATTGCAAATATACAAAATCGATAGCATCATAACTTATTGCCCAATAACACCAATATGTTCCGAATCTCTTAAAAATAACTAAATTTTGTATGAATTTAATATTGTTTTCCTTTTTTTCTCTACGGAAAAGTATTGAAGGAACATACTGTATAATGCACAAACGTTATAAAAGATATAAGTTTATAATTTTGTGTAATACAGACACGATCTAAAAAAATTATATTTCTCGAACTGGCTATATTTGCAACCGTTATTTTACACTAACTTTTTTAGAACGGGAATCAAAACGGAGTAATTAATGGATTTTTAATGTTCGCTGTGGAAATTTATAATCACAATATGCTATATCATTGTATTAATGATCAGTGTACATATAACAATATACTAATGAAATTTGTTATCATCAATTATAGGCTAGTAAAACGAAATCCAATATTCGCTGTGTTTGGAATTTATTGGTGGAAATCTGGACATGGCATTTCTTCAAATGGAATCAAATACATTGAATCTGTGCTTGCAGCATCATGGATAGTGATCCTAATTTTTACGCCCACAATTCGAAAACGACGCATCCTATGGAAAAATTGAAATTCTACGAAAAAGACTTGTGGAAATTTTAAATTTGTCCTGCTGTTTGGCCCGCTATCGATTTTCAAAAATGAACAATGATTTCAATTTTCAACATCTATAACTTCTGCTCGCGTACTTCAAATTGTTATAAAATCTGTATTATAAATCAAATATTTAGTATGATGGGTATTGGCAATGAATTTATGAGTTTGATGAGCTCGCGTCCTTTTTACATGTTGCGTCACAAACAGTGGGGACATAGAATATTGACAAATTTAAAAGCAAGTCAGAAATATTCGCTGAAATTTGAAAACGGATAGTGGCCAAACACTTGAACAGATTTTAGCTTTTAAGAACTTATTCATCGCAAAATTAAGTATACTTTCATTTTGAATTTTTCGAGTTATGGACACAAAACGAAAACACTGCTAAAATATTGCGGTTTTTTGGCTACCAAAAATTAAGTACACCAACCACGAAGATGCAAACCCAGATTCTATGTATTCGAATCCTTTTAAGAGATTAAAACCATCTCCAGGTTTCAATTAATTCTAAATATAATCCCCGTTTTACTGGCCTATTATTTATAAATCAGTCATTAAAACTTACATCACGTAGCCTATGACAGGAGTGTGTTGGTCGATATACAGATGGTCTGTTGGTCCTTTGTATATCAATACAGCAGAAGAACGTTTTTTATAATATTTCCAATTAGATCTAGATTTTCGTTCCATCTACATAGAAGTTTCAACAGAAAAAATATATATATATTAACTTGCTTTTAATTATATACATTTTTTCTTTGTTAGAAGTCTAAAATATTGTTTATTTTACTATTTCACTTTACACGATTTTTCGATATCAAAGTAGATTTCTTTTTCTTGCGTTAGCTCGTGTGAAGTCATAAATCATGTTATCATATTCAATTATATCAACTTGATATCAATTTTTACAGATTTTACAGATAATAGCTAAACAAGTGCATTAAGTGAGTCTTGGACCGTAATCGATTTTAAGTAGTTTCTCACTTTTTTTAGATTTTAAGTAGGTAAAAGAACTTTCTTTGAACAATTTGATGACGGAATACTTAAAAATATACAAGGAGTATTTTCAACGCTCGGGTAAAGATCACAAATATTCCGAGAACTTAGTATCTTGCTTATCTTTTGAGCAGAGCATGAAACTTCATTACTTTCTAATAACTCATTTTGGTAGGTTACAATATAGGTGAATAAATTCATTTTCTTATGACTTCCAAGTCATCAGAGTATTTTTTAACAAGTTTATTTCTTTATTTTTTAATTCTTTTTTATCTCTTTCGAATAAATTATCAAAAAATTAAAATAAACATGAATCTGGTCATAAACTTTTTAACGTTTAGTTAATTGCACGTGCGAAATATTTTAAATACGGTAAGAGGTTTTCGTCCATTAACTCTTGATTCACCAAGCTCTATCTTTTTAATAGCAACGGTCTTACTTTGTAAAAGTAAACATGTAAATAATACTTGACCGAAAAGCATTAAAATCACATACAATGCCTATTAAAATTTTAGAATTTTTTTTTAAAATAATAGGTTGGAAATAGTAGAAAAATAAATACGGTTCAGAGGAAAGTTTTGCTATAGTTTTGATTTTCTTATTCTCTCATATTGTTTGGGTCATTGAATACGAATTTGAATTTTGCTTCTACTTTGTTTTCTGGACACTTCTTGAGCAAATTCTTCTTTTTCAGTTATTGGCATAAATCTTCGAAAATAAGCGTTTTTTCATTAAGCATATTCTATGCAAATCTAAACTAGGCAAAATTTCCCAAATTTCTCATCTGTATTGTTTTTATGGAAAACTAACCGTTACGCCGCTAGAAACTAGGCTTGATATATTTTTAAAAAAATTGGGATTCAAAGAAAAGTTTAGCTATATCTCAGAAACGTGAAACGTATAAGTGAAATTTTCTACATTTCTCACATTAAATGTTTGTTTTGAAGACTATCCGTTTCGTCGCTATTTGCTAAACTTCCCAATAAATACAGACACATTGAGATGTATCCATTTGTGTTCAATTTTTTTACTACGGACCATTAAACTTATGAAAATTTGTAAAAATTCTGTTCGCGTACTATGAGTACACGACACGTTTTTTATTTGTATAATATGTATTCTATTCTCAACAAAAACCATTCATTCCATATACTAAACGTAAAATCAATAATATTTATTATTTTATCATATATACAATAAATTTCTTTTTGTAGTAATAATAATATCGAATTTTCTAGTCTATATGGTAAAACTTACTATTATCAGGAAATAATATCATTACTTTACACAATCCTCACATATAGGTGTTCTTCTATTTTTCCTTAAAGCAGTGATCATATATTTATAATACTAGTTTCATATAATGCCAATATGTTGGTTACATGTATAAAAAATAAGTATGGAAAATTTGTAAAATTTTGTATATATCAGAAAAATAATTAGAAATTATGCTTTGAAGATGAGATTTCGTTTTGCAATATGTATTCTTATTTTATTTTGCTACTAGTAAAATATTTGACGTACACTGAATTCAAAAAATTGTTTATAGAAATTGGTCTGTGTGTGTATATTTGCGATATCTTACCGAATGTTTTATCCAAACTTCACCCGGCTTGGTTTTCTGTATTCATATTACATCTAGTTGTGCCGAGAAGTTTTTAGCTTAAATCAAACTATTGGGTGTCTCTTTATTCGTGTGATTTTTCTCGTTGAAAATTATTTCAATGATTTTCTTCAAATTTAGTATGTTCATTCAAAGATGGGAGAAAAATTCAACTATTCATATTTTGCTACACACATAATACTGTACATAATAAGTAGGTATATGATAGTAAAACAAAGTCTGTGGCGCGTTGAAGTAGATTTTACCTGAATATTAATGAGAAGATTGCTTTAAATATAAACTTAAAAGTAATAGTTGTATTACTTATTTTGTGAAAATCCATTTTCATAAAATAATAATGAAAACTTTGTCTAATTTTAACTTTAAAATTTAAAAAAAAATGACGAATGCACTTTCGACTTATCAAGTTATTAACAAGTAATGAATAATTATTCTTTTAGTTTGGAAATATATAGGAAAAGTAGGTAAGATTATTGAAGAAATGAAGAAACTGTGGGTAGAGTTGAGAGATATTTTTTCGATATTTATAATTTCAAATTTATTAAAGAGAAGTTATTAAGATCTATTTGAGAAAAAAAAGCTATTTTCCTGGAATTTGATGAAATATAAAATCGGATATGTTTCGTTTAATTTTCATCTTTGCATTTCGAAAGCCAAGGAATCTGTACATTTCGTTTAGAACTAATCTATAAATTTTCGGATTATTGAACTGTAGTTAAGAAAAATATAAATTATAAGAGTGGTCTTTTTATATAGAAATTCATAAATTTTATGTTGTTCAATCCATTTCTGAGAAGCATTGCATTTAAAATAACTGTTTTGAAAATTTTTGACGCATTACAAAAGACATTAAATCTTCATATTATTTAATGACAAAAATTGTGAATGCTTGCAATCCAATCAATTGCTTAAAAAGGACTGTGCTAGCGGTAACGGTCTAGACGCCGCTTTTTCGGCAGCAACAAGCATAGTGACTTGTTTTAATCTTCTATTAATGATTGTGATTTTATTATAATGATTGTGCTACTTATTTTTAGAGTTTCAGTATTCGTCACAAGTGATGTGTATCCAAATTTTAGGACTGTTTGACCTCTTATAGGTGCCGGAACTAAAGTATTTTACTTCATGAACATGGCTTTGAAGTTATTTTTTTAAATCTTTAAAAACAAGCAAGATATGGATCTTCAAAAGAATTAATTAAACAAAGAGGGACTAGATACGAATGACGTCAACTGTTAGGATCTACATATAAGCGCTTCATAATTAATCTTAAATATCAAAATAGAGATAGAAAAGTAAATAATCTTTGGTAGTTTTGATATTTATAAAACTTCTTTGTTTTTGAATCAAATTTACTTTTTGAAGTTTTGTTTGGTAAAAGTTTCAGTAAAAGGTAGCACATTTAGAAAATGTATCCTATTCCACTTGAATCTCAGTTTCAATTTAGCCACCCACGCCTTAGAGGATAAATACTTTCAACGAAAATTTATTTTGGGCCTAAGTGACAAACAATTTTTAAAAAAAGTTATACAATTGGAAATAACCAGTTGTGAATAAAATTGGTTTTAAATAGAAAACTTCATGATTCCAAATATGTTTCCAATTCGTTAAGTTTTGAAAAAAAATATTGAGCAATTGTTTACTTGCAAAACAACCTAAACCTAATGAAGAGTATCATAATCACATGAAACGTGACCAAAGCAAATTATAAGATCATGTAGGTTAGCTATAAAATGGGTTATTGTTTTTCTAAAAGAAACGAAAAGACTAAAGCAATATAAAGGAGTGGTTATTCCAACAAACAACGCATATAATCGACTTTTATGTTTTTTTACTAAAATGATCAATTTTATATAGTTGCTTCTATCAACATATTTATTATATATATCTTTATCTATACAACATGCCCTGAAATGTTATGTAACTTTACATATAATCCATTATATACACACAACAAAGAGAATCCGACTTCTTGAAACACAACATACACATTGGACTTGTATAGAATAAATGTTTAATCAAGTATTCTACTAATAATTTTTCGTGTCTCCGTAATAAAGATAATCGGTTAATATGGTTTTTGAATTTAAAGATTCAATTTTAATTGAACTTTTAAAATACATTATACATTTCTTAATACTTATTAAAATTCACAGATTCTATTATTTATATGGTATTTTATCCATCAATATGAAGGCTCAATACCAAATAGAATTCGAAAATTAAAATTGATTAAAAAACGAAACAGTTTATAAGCTCTTAATGATTGTTTTCCAAAGTTTTATGTGTGATTTAACGATAAGCGGTCATTTTCTCTAAAAAAAACCGCTAGCAAAATTTTTGAATATTAGTTTATAAAACATTTTTATTCACAATCAAGTTATTTTCCTCTTTCAAACATAGACCTTACTTATTTTGGTGAATGACTAGTAGATGATAGAAGCTTTAAAGGTAGTAATATATGGTTTTCTTTAGATTCAATTTGTCGTCCATTTACCTTATTATTCTAATAATATAAGAGCAAAATAGAGTGAAAATCATAAGAATTTGATAAAGTCAATATTTTATTTTAATTCGACTACAAATAATTTATCATTCATAAAATATAAATTTATTGTATTTTGTGAGGAAATTAAGCAATTTATTTTTCGAACAAAAAAAATAACATTTGTAATGTGAAAAAATAACTTTTTTATGAAATCTTATATATGTGTTCAACAAATTGATGTCCAAGCCCTTCTCGTTGTCATCAGAATGAAAGTTTATTCCATGTCATTTATCATTCTATTCTTTTAACATTTTATGTCTGATAGAAACATTTGATTTATTTATTTTGTTCCTAATGTTTTAATTGAACCGTTAGCTTAAGAAATTTCAGAATGTTCTATAATGTCCGGCCGAATCTCTGGTTTTCGCCAAAGCAGATTAATCGGCGCGCGCTACTTCTTATCTTCGGCCGAACCCGAATGTTAGAATTTAGTAAAGTATTATGGAATGATAATCAAACATTCATATAATTTCGATTTTAAGTTGGAATGCGTTAACGTAATTATCCTTAACTTTAAGATCTTCTAGTCTACAAAATTATAATCACAAATCAATCACTGATTTTTAATGAAAATTCTTCTAAATCAATCAATTAAATTTGATTTTTTGCCAATTTATCGTTCGCAGCATAGCTAAAAAAGTAAAAATTTACACGAGCGTGTATGTTAAATTGTTTTGTTTTGTTTGTATAGATCGCATGTCGGTTATTTGGATGATTGAAGTTGGTCTGTATTTGCTTTCTTATACAAATATTTAGCCTCGGTCAAACCTTCGGCGGTTTTGGCCGAAGTCGAAAGTGTGGCCAAAGGTGATTTGTTTGGCTGAAGGTGGCCGAAGCCCAATGTTCGGTCGGACACTAATAATTGACACTATTAATTTTTTGCAATTATATTAATTGTTAGGACACTTTACGATTTTTTATTTTTTAAATATAGCTTTTACATTTTCTATTGTAACAAATGAATATAACAGTGTTAATTTTTTAAGATATTGGACAGTTTACGAACAAATTGTTATTGTATTTTAATTTTTCTTGAATCTTTTATAGTTAAACTTTTAATCATGGACTAGACCAAATGGACCGATTTTGATCATTTAAAAATTTCAACTGAGATTTTAGTTTTCGGCCAGATGTGCGTATATGGACAAATATGGACATATGATATATGAACATATGTCCATATTGATATATGAACAAATCGTATATGGACAAATAAAGTCGTTCTATGAACATGTATACTAAAATTTTGTTAGCGCCATCAATATTTACTAACGTAACTTCCGACTAAACGTAATACACTTTAAATTAAAATTGATTAAAAAACGAATAAGCTCTTAAGGATTGTTTTCCATCTCTTTCTAGCAAAACAATTTTACGGGTGATTCTATGGTAAACGGTCATTTTCTGTAGCGGAAAATCGCTATAATCACTATGGAGATGAACATGTCTGGCGTCATTTATGAAAATCTCCTTCTTTGTTTAATTAAGAATTTTGAACGTCCATGTTTTGGCGATTTCTTAAAATTTTTTAAAAATAACTTCAAATTCATGTTCGTGAAGTAAAGACGCTAAAATTGTGCAGTACAGTATTAAATACGAAGCAAAATATGATTAGTTAAATTTTCATTTTTATTTGAATTATCCCAGTAAAATGTTTCAGATAAAAGTTTTAAAACTTAAAATGTTTTAAGAATATAATAATTTTGAAGAAAATCCTCAGAACTATTTTCGAGAAAAATATAAAAACCTGAAAATCACTAGAATATGGTTGGGTGCGACCAGACCTTAAAGCCATTTTGAAGAATAAACATGGATTAACAGGTAGGATGACTTTGACGAAATTCATATTTTCTCGTCTTTAGCGCATCTGAAGTTTAGATATTAGATTTGGCGATTATAGCTCTTTTGATACTTAAGCTCAGGCAACCTATTTTTTTTGGACACAAAGGATATCAAAATATATATTTTTCGTAAAAACTCGACATTGATAATTAGACAAGAAAACTACATACAAAACAAAGACATTTTCGAAGCTAAAATTATTATCATGTAAATTAGTATCGTTTACAAATTTAAATGTATATATTTAACTTTTAAATGATATTTTTACATTTTTTTTTTATATTCTTAACTGATAATTGTCCATGCTAATACCAAAAACAACTTCAAATCGATTTACTTGAATTTTTTGCTCATTTTTTTATCTTTTTGCCATTACTCTGCCCTTGTGCCAGGCCTCACTTAAATCAATTACTACTACCTGCATTAAAAACTATTTTTAACAATATGAATAAATTAGGACAAAAATAGTTTCCTAATGAAACATACTATTAAAGTATTAAATATTCAAACAAAAAAAAAACAACTGAATATTGATTTATTCCTTACATTTTTTGTTGTGAATAAATGTAATGTCGTAATATTCATTAATTATCTAAAAATAGATTAAAAAACGGTTTTTACAGATATGTATATAATATGTGTTTTTTACTTAATTATTTTATTGTATGAAAGAAAATATAGTTTTTGAGCAGTTGAAAAATATATGAAAGAAAATATAATAATTTTTATAGGTCTTTTTATTGTACAAGAAAGAGAATTGGGTACTATGATAAATTAGTACATTTTGAATTAATTGCATTTTATATTTTGATGTATGAGTATTTTGCGTGTTTTTATTAACATTGTTTCGAGATATAAAGTAAATAAATACCAGGTGTTCGTCTTAGGAGCACCGTTTTATGGTAGCTAAAATTGCTAAAAAAGTAACCTTGAAAATAAGTAATATACATAGCTACAAAACGCTTGTTAGTAAGACGTTTTACTTTCATATACAGAAGTGGTGAATCCTCAATTTTTGTTAAATTCAAGCAGATATCTGAGTTACAGACTTGTAGACTTTCAAACTGGTAGGCCTATCAACTATCTATGGTAGCTTCCTTTTCAAGTGCTTATACCTATCATGCTTTAACACATATGATGAACATGACAAAAAAAATTTTTTCGTTTACGCAAATTTTGAAGTAAATTTGATAAAGTAATTACATTGTTCCATACAAAATTTTTACCCGCCTTTCATTCTCTTAGAATACAATTTCAGAAAATACTTTCTTATCGGTCTCCGGTGTTTGATGTGGAATTCGGATTCTGGTTTATATAGTTGACAGTACGACATTTTGCTAGTGAGAACAGGTTTTACATTGAATTTCAAAATAATATTTTGGTTTCGATAGAAATGATTCTAATACGATTTGTAACATACTTCAAGTGAGACCTTGTTATAAAACAATTTCCCCCGCTTTCCACCTCCTAAGAAGTAGAAAGTGGACGTAAAATCTGTCGTATGTTTAAGGTTGGCTCAAATCATATATTTGGAAAAAAATATTTGATTAAAATGGGTTCATTGGTTTAGGAGTTTATTGAGGACAGACATATGACATGTAATTTTTAAATATAAGAAGATATTGAGAGAAAAACCACGAACTTTCCACGATTTCTTGAACTGGGATCTGTAACAATCATTTTTAAGCAGCAAGCTTTGCATGCCATGTGTGCCTGCAATTATTTAAGCTGTATCCGTAATTCATTTTCTCCCTGAGCTTATTGGTAATTTAATTCTTTTAAAACTATTCATTGTAAAAATAATAATTACACGGAGAAAATAATTTGGCATGTATTTTACTTGTAACGTAAATCTCTTTTTTTTTTAGTTTTTTTATTCTTAGTGTTCACTAATATTTTTTCAAAAGATTTTTAAATAAAAATACAAGATGAAAAATGATCAAACAACTGTTAAATGCGACAGATAAATCCATAGGAAACTTATAAAAATAATTATTGCATATTAGATCTTTCGAATTTTACCAATGAAATTCTGATGAACTTCTCGTTTAAAGATTATTTAAAGATTAAATTTCAAAAAATTTCTTCTTTGTGTGGTACATGAAACGAAAATGTTTTGACTGCTTTCACAACTTATATTTCGACTGATGTACAGACTATTTAAAGCATTATAAAGTGCTACAGCATAACATTCATATTATTATTCTTGATTAATAGAGCAAAACAAGTTTATAAACATTTGTCTCTTAATTTATACATATTTGTCTCTTAGATAGAAAAATTGAATAGGTAATATAATTAAAATAAAAGAAAAAATTTAATTTCCCTAAAGAATAATTCTCTAATACAATGAAATACAGTAACAGAATCGAATATAACCCAGTTTTACTCAAGGTATTCAAATTAACTAGTAGAGTATATGGGCGAGAAAAAACAATTTTTTCAATTTAGGTGGACTGAAGTATGCCCTATTGGAGATTTGTGATTACTTAAATACAAATTTAATATGATAAATAATTGAAAGACCAAGGTTTTCAACAAGCTTTTGTGATGGTCGTTCTGGACTTATGCAGACTGGTATAGGATTTTTGGAAATCTATATTTTAAGAGTTAAAAGGGAAAGGAGTTGATCCTTCGGAGCTTTATTTCTTCATTGGAATGGTCAGCTCTGGTTAAAGCTGAGTTTGATTGAAAATTTATGATATTAGTATCTACTTTTAACTGGAAAAATAATTATGCAATTGGGCATACATAATGAAAATTGGCATGAAAGCAGAAAAAGTGCCTAGGCTAAGAACCTTATTTTTGAGTTAATATTGTGGACATTAGACAAGTATAACAAGAAAACTGTGGTGAAGGTAGTAGCACATTTGGTCGGCGATTTGAAGAGCAGAAGTATCGACTCCAGGCACCAATCTTTCCATCATTCCAACATAATTGGTAAAGACCTTTAATGACGAAATAAATACGATCACGTTTATATTTTGGGCCTTTATAGCTTGATTAAACTATAAAAGACTAGCTTGTGAGGTTAACACGTATGTACGTCTGTTTTATTTCGATACGAATTGTAATTTAGTAATTATCATTATTATGTTTTATCATATAATAAAGTTTTCCATTAAACAAAAGAGAGAAATGACATGGAAAACATCATTATCAAATTATCACAGCTCCCATACACTGCTCTTTCATACAGATACAAATTTTCATTAACATATATTATAACAAATAAGTATATGAATGCCAGACAACTGATTACAAACAAACAAATAAATGTTATTAAAGAACAGGCGACAATTATTATACCTCTGCATTGAAAACAACCTATTTTTAACCGACTTAAAAAATATAAAAAGGTGTGTTTATATTTATCAAATTTTAAACATTTTCGTTTTAGAAATTGAAGGTTTAATATCGTAGACTGCATTTTATTATTTTTATTACTGAAAGCTAATTGTGTAGCTTAGAACGTCATTTATAGTTGGCCGGCTCGATTATTTGATTAAAAATTCAACGATTAAAAAAATTCAAGCGAAAACAAATCAAATGACCAATACAGGTTCCTTGTAAAAAAAGCATCCCCCCATCAAGCCAACCTCAAAGTAAATCATAAATACGTCATTATGTAAATAATAGTAGTGAATTAAAATAATTATACATTTGATAAAGACAATTTTTTTTTACATTTTTTAATTACAGTACGAGCATTTTAATGAAAGAGTGAATATAAGGGCCCACATGCTCATGTTAACTCATCCGTTAATACTTAAAATGAACTATAGGCCAAACATCCCTGCTAAATTTTGATTGTAAAGTAAAGCCTTGCTATTTTAATTACAAGGAGTTTAATAGTCAAAAAACAACGCAAGCTCGTTCTTACTAGGCCCCAAATAGGTAGAACCGTTTTAAATCAACCAAAAAATTATCGTGTGTATTTAAATTCCACGGTCAACTTGAAGACAAAAAAGTTAGCGGTACTTGAAATATTAGATTTTTGCAATTCCAAAGTCCGACATCAATATTTTTATATTAATTCCAAAATCCGACATCAATACCTCTTATCCAATCGAAAACTCGAAAACAGCCATAATTTGAAAAAATGAAACTTCCAATTCCCTTTGACTAGTTCACTGTATTTGTAAAAGTTTTAATAATTTAAAATGTGACATGTTTCAAATGTATACATTTTCAAATAGTCAGTGTTCTTGGTTTTTATAAAATAATTGTCTTGGCGTATTTTAAGGATTATATTACAAAATTTAACTTGTTAAATTTTACCTTAAACACAATAAAAAAATAATTATCGATTAAAAGTTTAAAAATAATAATATGTAACACAAGAAATCTGTTGACTTACACAAAAACCATATGTTTATCAATGGATTTGTTATCAATAGTATGTATAACAATTCATGATAACAACTGGCTAGAGTTAATTGTTTAGATACACGACATATCATTCGGTATCAATGTTTGAATTAAATTCATTGATAATTATTCATAATATATTCTAAATATCCACTCCATATATTTATAAACACATATATATATATATATATATATATATATATATATATATATATATATATATATATATATATATATATATATATATATATATATATAATATTTTGTATTGCAAATATATATGTGTTCATTTGCAAAATTTGAGCTGAAATTGGGGCGAATCTAAATAGTTAATGAAAAAATAAAGATTTAATAAAATATAAAAATTTTTGCCTTTAATTTCACTTATATCTTTAATGGTTTAAAAGTTGGATAATGGATCTTCATAGATCTATTTGATCCAATAGACCGATTTTGCTTATTCACGAATCTTGGTGACGGACAGGACGGACGGATAGACATGCGTAAATTGACTAATAAGATGATTCTAGAGTATATGAAGCGGGGAATTGCAACCGCATCCCTTGTACCTAGACCTTTTGGTCCTTTGTACCGTCTTTTTTAGAGCACTCCCATTACCTGATGTATTTGGCACAAGATGGTAATTATATTAATATGCTGTTGGAGCCGGCTACTTCGCTCTTATCAAAGCGACTAAAGTGTGGCCATTCAACCGCCCTTTATTTATTTATTATAATTCAACCTCCAATCTAAGTAGTCAAATAGTTGAGCTTTTATTAAATTGGCCATTGAGTATATTTTTAGCGTAACAAACTTTAGAATAAAATTAATTTAATCTGACATATTGTATGTGTGGAGTATAAACATTGAAATATTCTATAAAGGTATATTTTAACATTGTTTCCCATATGCCTTTTTAGTAGAAATGCTTTTTAAGTGTTATTAGTATGGTCATTAGCTTATTAAAGTTGTTATTTAAACTGTACGTCTAATTCAATAATTTTATATCTGATAATTATTCTGATATTTAAGGAGTACTGTTTCAGTTTAATTGCTATTGCGATTAACAGCTGGATGAATTAGTTAGGAATACAGCTGGATGAATTTATGAACAAAATATTATAAAGATGAGAAAATAATTAATTATTTGACTATATTTATCATTGTCAAAATACGCCTCTAAAGCTTATATTATCTTTATGATAATTATTTGACATAGTTTTTAGAAATTTAATTTCTACAAAACCCAAAATTTTTTTTTTAATGAAATGAAACTTATCCATAATTCTACCCTCGTATTATTAATGCAGTATACTAAAAAATTCACCAATTTAATGTAAATATATTTTTCATATTTTATTTCCAAAAGAAAATTAGTAAGTATGGGTTAAATAATGTTTTAGTCCTAATTTAATTTAGTATTTATTCGTGCCCATAGAAGAGAGCGGGTACATAATTTGCACATTAGAGGCCATCTATTTCTTTGATAGACAAATATTCAGAAGATGGATACATCTTTTGAATAAAGTGGGCAAGTTTCTGGTTTCTAAGTGTACTATACATGTTCGTCAATCAACGTTGTGGAAAATTCATCTTTCGTAACGAGGGTACGTTCGCCTGTCTGTTGTTCTGGTCCAGAGAAGCCTCACCTTGAATTTGGTCGATATGGAACCTGAAAAAGGAAAAACTAAATTATTAGAATAAAGGTATATTTCTTGAAGACAATATGACTATGACAACAGTTGTGTGACAGTAAAGTGACGATTGTTTGATCAGAAAACCTGAATGATTCAAATGCCTCAAAAGTCAAATACCACCAAAGAAAACAATAATGTTTACAACCATTTTGACTGAAGAGTGCGGGTGTAGTTGTCATGGTTGTTCGAGAATATCAATGGTTTTAGTCTAGTTTTGTTCCTCTTCAAAGGCTATGCTTGCTTCTGTAGGCGCAGAGAACTTGATGACGTTCACATGCATAGATGAAATATCTTGGAGCACTATATCAGGCTATCAGAGAGCTAGTAGCTGGTTACGAACGATAAATTCCAAAAGATAATATAAATCTCGTTCTTCACGATTGACTCGATCCCTATGGGAGAAAATGGTAGGGTAACAGAAAATATTATTTAAATTATTTTAAGTTCCATACAATTCTCAAGGAACAATAAAATTTTGCGTGGTTTGATTATATTTCACACTTTTGCAAGAACTTTCTTCCGGGATGGGTTTTAATAATAATAATAATAATTATTATTATTATTGTTAGGAAATTATTATTTCTGATCCCTTATTATTATGTATTATTTCTAAGTCACACGGCTACGATTATTTTTGTTCTGCAGCAAAACATTCAACATCTAATTTGATAAGATATGGATGTAACTTATCGTTCAGCAGAACAAGGATGTTAAAGCGAGCATAACACAGGAGTATAGAGCGAATTTTATTTCGGTCCGTAGCTGATAAAATTACCAAAAATATACCAAACAATTACGTATTTACGAGACATCGTATTCCATGTGCAATTAAATTTCTACTAAGTTCAATTGGTCATTGAGATAATGGTTTCGTATATACAAAATATATATTAATATGAATATAATTATTTAATTAATTAGTTAATTAATTAAAGTACATACAATTTTAATTTATCGTAGTAAATTTACTTTGGCAGTATTATTATTACAGCAAACCATTCGTACATTTATTTGATTGATTTTATAAAGTGAGTTGATGAATAATACTTCAAATTTCTGTTGTATTCATAGTCGTTTATGAACAATACTTTTAAATTTAATGAAATCACTCACATTTTAAGCTTGTGAATGAGCAAAATTGGACAATGGGATCCAATGGAATAATGAACAAAATTTTTAACCATAAAGAAATAAGAAAAATTTAAATACAAACACTTTTCTTTTTTTTTTAAACATTTCATTTTCCGTAAGCTGTATAGATTGGCATTAAGTTTTGTTTATTTTTGGCTTATATCCACACAATTGCAAAACATACTATTATTAAAAATGTATTTAAAACTCTATAAACTGCATATTTATTGTATTTTATGAATACTTCGCATTAAAAATAGTTCGAATATTGATACTCAATCATAAACGGTTAACATAGTATTACTTTTATATGTTAGACTGAAATTTGTAATAGATTTTGGTCTATGTCAAAAAACAAAATATATCATATATCAATCTGCATAGGCCCAAAACTCTCAACATTATTTTTCAATTTTTATTTTACATTTTCGTATTCTGTGGGAGTTACCACTTTTGTATGAAGAGTAATGCTCTTCCGAAAAGTAACTCCAAGATTCAGAAACTTAATACGAAGTAAGTGAATATTGAATTATAGAAGAAAGCAAATATTTACTTAGAGAAAAAAGTATTTGTATTCATTTTATATTATTGAAGTATTATTTGGTGTTAATAGTCTATGAATACGTCCTGACACAATATATAAACTCTTTTTACGTATAAAAACATTTTCCAATTTACTTTTCAATTATTCAATTTTTCCTTCCATAATTTCATAAATTTATATATTCATTATTTTAGGTATTATACATTCTATATAGTCGTTATGTTATAAGCTTGTTTTATCAATATGTAATTTCATAAACTTAAATTAATTAAATATTGTTTACGTCGTAATTAAATATTGCCTTACCGAAGTTGTTTTTAACACTTAAAGGAATTTATTTTTAATACAATTTTCAATTATTTTTCGTTTTAGTCTCATTGGATTATATTTCTTTAAATTTTCAAATGACAAAAGTATTTCCCAACTCTGTTGTACCGTTAAAGAGAAACTTCGAATTAGAATGTAGGCCATAATTTCATATCTTCAATATCTCTGCTTAATATTCTCAATTTAAATTTACTTTTACTAATAAAGTCGTCTTTAAAAAAATGAATGAGAGGAATAAAAAAGGGTGACAAAACTATAATAAATTGAAGTGATCATTTCTGTGCTTCATACTCTCTTTGAGTTGAACTTTGTTAGAATAACCATCCAATATCTTTGCTTAATATTCTCAATTGAAATTTACTTTAAGTAATAAAGTCGTCTTTAAAATAATGAATGGGAGGAATAAAAAAGGAAGACAAAACTATAATAAATTTAAGTGATAATTTCTGTGCTTCATACTCTCTTTGAGTTGAACTTTGTTAGAATAACCACCCAATATCTCTGCTTAATATTCTCAATTGAAATTTAAATAAAGTCGTCTTTAAAAAAATTAATGAGAGGAATAAAAAAGGGCGATAAAACTATAATAAATTTAAGTGATCATTTCTGTGTTTCATACACACTTTGAGTTGAACTTTGTTAGAATAACCATCCAATATCTTTGCTTAATATTCTCAATTGAAATTTATCTTAAGTACAAGTCGTCTTTAATAAAATAGAAAATGATAAAAAAGTTTGAAAAATCGTAAATTAACATATGTAAGATAAATAGCACCAATTGTTTTTATGTGTGTAAAACTTGATCTCGCTGGATTATAATATAAGAGAAAATCATTTTTTTGAAATTCATATAAATAAAATACATAAATAATTTTAGCCACCCTGCAAGAGTCTTGCAATTCTTGGTCAAGATTAGTGTAAAAATCTTGATTTTGTTTTTGGTTTTGCTCTTCTGCTTAACATGCAATGCATTTTGCCTTCCTTCGAAATAACTAATTCATTAGTCTTTTAAATTAAAGGTTTATAAATTCTTTCATAATTTCTAATATTATCTTGTGTAAATTTATTTATAAGCAATTTATACTAATTATACTAAACGTATATACAATATGTCAGAGATAATTAATTATAGTCTACAGTTTTAACGCTAGAAAATAGAGAAGCCTCAAGCAAAATTTTGATAAAGGTATTCATTGAATTGCCTTATTAGTCCATTTGCAAGTCTTTATTTTAGCTTGTTCGTCCGTCTGTCTGCCCATCATCAAGATAACGCTAAAATGAAAAGAGATAGCGAGCTGAAAATTTGGAGATATATTTGAGACATAAAGAGTGATCTAAGTTCGTGAATGACCTTTTAAATTTGAATAAATTGAAGAAAAATTTAAATTTAAACAAAACAAATTTTTTGTTTAACAAAACACTTTTGTTGAAATATTTCTTTGTAAATTATCCGCTACAATTTTAGGTAATAAGCACATATAATTGCAATATATTATTATTGTATATGTATTTAAACCTGTGTGGACAGCGTATTTAGGGCATGTTATATGTTGAACACCTGAACACTGTTATTTGTTAATTTCATTTGTTTCATATTCTAAATTTGAATAAAACTAATATATTTATGATAAAATTTGTATATTTTTTAATGAAGGTAAATTTTTATTAAATTTTATTTTCATACTAATTACCTTATACACACATCAATTTATATTATTGGTGAATGTATAACGTATAAAAATAACATAATATATATAATTTATCAAAGTTATAAACATCATTATTATTTATTTTAACAAATTTAATTTTATTAAATGGATTTGAAACGGATTATTTTTAAATGCAATGAACTAAAAATCTTGAAACATTTATTTAATAAATCAATAATGTAATTTCCGACAAATTTTAGATCCAGTTGAGTAATTGGGACATTCTAATATTTAAGGTTTCGTTTTACTAAGACTCTGAGATCATTTTCTTGTATTGTTTAATTTTTCTGAATTTGAAATCAGTTATATTTAAACAAGAAAGAATTTCATCTATATGGTGTATTCCTTTATATGGTGTACAAATCCTCATCTTTCAAATGTGCAAATGTATATGGTACGTTATGGTTGAGGAAAGGTACAGGAGACAAACATTGATTTTTTAAAGATGAAAATAGTATATTTGGGCACGCGGTTGTCATATTGTTGTGATTTGGATAACACGAACGATGTATGGCCAACGAATCGAAAATGTTCTAAAACATAGAAAAAACAAACAGGCTGAATGTTATATATAACTTTATTTCATTGATCTGTTAGCAATAGTTCTTTTTTACCATTTAGGTTTATTATTTCGTAATTTACAATTTGTTTTTCTTAAAATATGAGATTTTTTTCAATTATGAAAAAATTTCATTCATTTAACATTTCAGGTTATTTAAAAGAAATAATAATTAATTAAAACTGGTTAGATATTTTAGAATCATCAAGCAATTTGCCTTTCAAATTTGTAACCTTCTTAGTGTTTTGTAATTTACAGATGCGATAAAAGTTGTTTAAGTAGGCTTTCAACATAATAGTGAAGCTTCTTTGTATTATATAAAATCTTTCAATTTTCGCGCCCAAATATTTCAATAAATACTTATCCAAATATTTTCGGAGGGCTTGTTGAAGTGTTTTTCTCGAAATAATCATTTCTAAATATATAATCTAATTTTGATTTATACCTTAGAAATTTTGTACGAGAACAACTCTTCGACAAGCTCCCGGGTCTCATGTCAATATTATGCATACTAAATTTTATAACAATTGGATAAGTATTTTTTGAGTTATGTATTGCGTGAAAATTGAAATAACTATAATTAATATTACATTTAATTCAGTCAACAGCTTGTTAGAAGTAGACTTACATAAAGGAGTGTGTTTTATGTAAGGAGTCTGATCCCTATTAAGAAAGGAAAAGCTTTTCAAGCGTGCGTCATGGTCCCAATTATCTCTTTACAATAGAAATATATTCGACTATGGATCCACTTATTTCGTTCAGTGAATATTTTCGGTTTTGGTATTTATATACATACATAAATTAAGTTTTATAATTGAAATACTCAACACAAGAAAATTATTTTTTAAACGTTATCTATAATTTACACTTTGATCATTAATTGTTCATTTTGACATTACGTATCTTATAAAATTATTTTACACCTATATAATTTATATATAAATTAATTTTTATTTAACATTTATAGAATTACAAAGTTAACTTATTCAAACAAAAACAAAATCATTTACATTAAATTATAATTTCATATGTAGAACATGTTAATTCGTTGGATTTTCTTTGAAACGCAGCAAGCTTAGTTTATTTATCTCTAATACAAAGAAGATAACACTGTATACATGGTAATATTATTAAAAAAGGGAGTGGTGGTAAAAAACATCGAATGATTCATTTAGTTGCACGGTATGTATGCATTTAAAAAATATACACAAAATTCCAGGAATAAAAAAAAAACAGTCGCTGCATCCAGTGCCGGATTTAATCTTTGTGCCGTCCCAGGGTACTATGCAAAACGCAGCCCTATTGGCGAAATTTTACGTAAAATGAGTAAAGTTTCTATGTAATACCTTGCTTAATTAGGACAATCAGTAATCGGCCGGGACCCAATGCGATCGATCTAGTCGTTCAAAAGTCATGTAGGACTTAGATGCATACATCATATGAAAATGCTTAGAAATGGCTTAAAACGCCGATATCTGATGACATCCTATTACATCCAAATTGGATGGAAATCAATAAGGGAACTTCAAATTATGAATTAAAATAATTCTTAAATAAGCATTTATCACTGAAACTTTTTCTCAATTTTGTTGATGAAACTGCAATATTTATAATTTTGAACATACTCTTGATAATGAAAAAAATTATTTTATTTATTATAATTTCATTATTAACATGATGACAGTTTTCAAAGCAATTTTCATAACACGGAGATAATTCCTTTTCTCCCTTTCTGATTTTTTCGCCTAAAAATTTGCCGCCCTGGGCACTAGCCCCTATCATAAATTCAGCGCTGGCTGTATCTTAGAACATATAAACATGCAAATTTTATTGTTTGTTGGCGAAATGGAAATGAATAAAGTTTTCCATCTTTCATTATCGCTACAAATAATCATCTCGTATCGTTAAAGAGAATAATATTTCTTTATTTCTAATTTCTTGAATATGTTTTATTCTATTTTTAATATTATAAATTTGAGTAATATTTTTTCATATAAATAGAAAAATCAATTGTTTTATGTTGAAAAATAACTGTAATTTGTGTCAAGGATAATAAATAACACTATAAAATGTACAGGAGGATTTCAAACAGGCAGTAAATAATTATTTCATATCTGTGAGTAATCAAGATATTATAAACAAAACTAACCATTATAACAGATTAAGAAATAAACTACATATGATTTGCGGTTTCATTTCCTAAAATTATAATTCCTGATAGTATTTTTATTGCACCATATGTTTTCGAAGCCATTAAGAAGGGCTTCTTCTTTTCGTGGCAAATGATATACTATAAAAATAAATCTATCTGTCATTCATTGGACTGGGCGAAATCGAACTGTTTCTCTAATAGTGCCTACTTAATAAATATAGAAGGAATCTTGTCTTATTAACTAACAAGAAAATGCTTTTCTGATTATTCTCGGTATTGAAAAAGTTGGTTATTTTTTTTTCTTGACTAATATTCACAGGAGTTTTAAAAGACATTACAAAATTATTGCTAAAAGTAGTAGGAAACGAACACCGAGTTTATTTTTAATTACCCATAGCTGATCAATCTGTAGTGTTTGGATAGTAATTGATCATTGTTTGTTTTAAATCAATCATATAATTTGATGTGTTCGTAAATTAATTGTTCTCCAAAGCCGCTAAAACTGTTAATAAAATCTTAACGTTGTTAAAGACGGTAAGATATTATGTTTAATGCGGTATTTTAATAAATAAGATATGCTAAAAAAGTATTTTATGAGAAATCATAATCTTTGAAATATCTAGTTTTATATGTTGATTAAGAGTTAACATTATCGGATTAATTTAGGATTTAAATAAGCTCTTTAAATATTAATTTTGACTGTGTAAAAACATCTTGCTAAAGTTTTAGTAATGTAGTAATAAATTCTTATAATCTAATAACATTATCCTTTTTTAATTATTTATTTGCTTTCATACCCTATTTTTCATACCCCATATTTTATGTATAGTTTAAGAAATCTTAAACATCAAAAAAAATTTCCTTTACTTTAAATCTTGGAGGGACAGAAAAAATACGAATGAAATAAAAAGTGGCCAAATGAGTAAAGGCAATAATAACTAAACCTATTTGATTACTTAGACTGGAAGTTTAGAGTTTCAATCCATGCAGCGGCAGTTTCATCAATTATTATAATTAGAATTAAAGGGGCGGTTGATTGATCACACTATCGTCGCTTGGATAAGAACAAAGTAACTGGCTCCACCAACAGCATAATTACAATATAATTCTCACCTTGTGCTAGAATTCATCTTTGGCATCAGGTTATGGAGTATTCTAAAAGAAAGTACACAGGAACAAAAAGGTCTAGGTACAAGGGACGCGTTTGCGGTTTTCGTCCTAAAACTCTTTAAATGTTAGGTGAATACTAAGAACATGTATCTAAATACTGTTTTTCTTCAGTTAGGGCTATGTATAAAGTAATATTATATAGTCCGAGAGCCGGCTGAATTAAAGTCCTATGGATCAGGTGCATTAAACATATTTTAGTGTATGAGCTGTATAACTTCGTGCCCAAGGTTCAAAATTAATATTTGTGATTTTAAATGCCAGCTTATATATACAAAGAAATGTTTCGACCGAAGATTAAAATTATCTTTCATAGACTTGTTCTACCATACTTTTCGATTTTGTTAATTCATCAGATAAACTCTAAAATTGTATTTTGAAAATAGGTCAAAACTTTAAAAATGAAAATATCTGTTCTACATAAATCTAAAAAATCGATTTTAATGAAAAATAAATAAATAACGCTTCATGTCAAGTTGTTTTAGAGAAGAATCAAGATTTTTATTAAATTTTGTATTATATATAATTGCATGATGAAATTTTCTATCAGTGATTTTTATTAAGAATGATTCATGGGGATATTTTGGATGAATAAATTGTAACAGAAGTTAGCTAAATTGGTTGGCACAGAAAATTTGATGGATGATTGAAATGTTGAAAATATGTTTTTTCATCACATTTACAAATTACAACTTAGTCGCTGAAGACGTACCGCAAATAAATTTAATTGATCATATTCGTGCATCACGAATAATATTTGAGTCGAATATTGTCAATATATTTTTAATTCGAAGATGAAACCACAAAAAAATGCTACAACTATGAAGAAGAAAGTAGAAAAAGTATTAACGATTGGAAAATGGTAAGATAGCGGCAACAAGGAATTTTTCCAATATTGTATGTTTTCGAATCGATTCGAAACAGATTAAATGTTTAAATGGGACAATATTGTATTTCTTTTATCCACTGATATCTCTTATTGAAGTCATCATAAAATAAACTAAAAAAAAAATTGAAAATAAACAACTGAAATATGATCACTGTTGGTAAATTCGCCTTGTGTGACATAGTAAATCTGTTTTACCGGTAGGTGACATATTTTTAAATTGACTTACACAAACAAGTCATATGCGCGTTTCCCTACATCCGCTAACATAAAAAAAAAGTTATATAAAAAATAGACCGGATATTTTTTAAAAAATATGCTTGTTATTGTTTATTTTATATATGATGTATTATATTTTTATGTGTCAAAATCGAAGGATGAATATGTTACGTCACATATACATATTCATGTCACCATATTATGGATGGGTGCTTAAATCTACCCCACAACATATATTAAATAATATAAAATCTAATGTCAAATTAAAATTAATGACTGCGTGTTTATATGTGTGTTGTTTTTATTATTGTTATTAAAACTTATTCCATTTTAATTTGAATAAACTTTTTTGTAAGCTTCAAAATTCAAACAGTTGCATATATGTGTGTCCACATAATCACTTTTCATAGGGTAAAAAGGAGTGACAAATATTAAAATACACATACATAGAATATACACCATACTAACATTGGTATTTATAGAACACCAAAGAAACTAAGGTATGTATACACAAATATATTATGACTCCGTTCTTAAATCTTTTAAAAATATACGAATAATAACACTGGGTTATTGGGTGAATTATTACTATTTTTCACCTTTTTGTCCTATGGAAAGAGATTCGGTGTATATATTCTGGATATAGAATCTCTGATTACGTATGGTATGGTATTTTGGGAAATTCTGCACATGCTGAAAAGATACTAAATATCCAAAAAGGATGCCATGAATCATCGCAAGAGTATCCACAAGGACCGGTTGTGAAGAACTTTTTAGGTGTAAAATATTGACTGTAACAGATATATTTATTTTGGACTATGATGCGTTTTATAAACGATTTGTAGGGCTACTTGGAATCGTACGATTGGAAATATATTATTACAACACAAGGAACAGTGATCAAAGCTGTGTAAAACAGTCCGTCGTAGCAATGATGTAAAAATTTATTGTGCTCTGTCTCAACCTTATAAAACTCAACCTAAAAAACAATTAAAAGGAGAGCTTGTAAGATTAGCACCATATAAACTAGATGATTTTCTCAGTTTTTATAAGTGAAATGACTCGTTTCTTTAATATAATTAATGAAGTCAAAATATTTTTATTATTTGTTGGTTATTATTTACTTCTTATCATTTGTTTGTTATTATTTATTAATTAGTATTTACGTTTTAAGTTGTCAGTTGTCTTTGTTTAATTATTACTATAATTATAATTATTTTTTACTATTGGATTTCACATATTCAATGTTTTTGTAAAAAACCAAGTGAATATATTATTTTTATTATTATTATTCTGGCACCACAATAAAAATCTTTCGATTATTTTCAAGACTGATTTCGATTGTTTTTGCAAACCTCGTCAGTAAGTAGCCTTTTATTATAAATATTTTTATTTTGGCAAACTTTTGTTTCAACTAATAATAATACATTACAATCTCTTAATGATCGTTACGTTAACAGTTTATCAATTTTTATTAAAAGTTTATACAGCAAAATAACAAAGCTTTTAAGTTCCGGATTGTCTTTTTATTCATACTCGCGCATTTAGTTGATTCGCAGGAAAACTTTTTTTTTTTTTTTAAACAAAGCTTTTATTTATTTCACCAGTCTGGTTTGTCAGTTTCCGCTTGAGCTGAAATTGACCATATAAATGTAAAATGGATGACTATACAATATTATCACATAATATAATACAAAAATAATTTTGTACCGTTGTAAAACTTAATATATCCGTTAAGATATATGTTTAGATCCGTCTTCGTATTAGTATCCGTAGGTCTGCACACTAATTATCCCTATCCGTATGCGCGGATCTGCATTTATAACGATCCGGCACATCCTTGATTTAGAGTAATAAAGTTGAGTCTAGAAAATACTATTTATATGACGTAATGAAAGAAGGAAATTAAACAATAAAATAGAAAACAATATGTACAAACACCATAATTATTGTGAATGAGAGAAAGCTTCCATTTGAACAAGTAAATAATGTAGGCATTCATATATACATACATACATACATACATAAATATAGCTTTGACCCTCTAGGATAAATATAAATGTCAACATAAACAATAAATAAACATTATGTTGTAAACAAAGCAATTAAAGAAAACAAAAAATCATAACAATTGAATGAATGCATTGTAGAACAATGACGGTTAGGTATGAAAAATTGTAAACATGTATGCACTGTTCGGAATTATATAAAGGTTGCTTCATTTTAAGCAAATTTTGAGTTTTATTTTTCTATTTTGACAAGGAAGGTAAAAAGAGGAGGAAGAAAATTTTTTAACTGAAAATTGGTTCTTATGAATTTAATAATATTTTTATCATTTAAAAACGAAAAAATGAGGCACATTAACTCTATCATTGATACTTTGATAGCTACGCTAAAATTTTAGATGAACTGGAAATTATATGAGCTGATGTAATTGTTATCATATTGAGCTAGCTTTTCTTAACTGTTCTTTTTGATATTCATTGTAAACCTTTGGTTTTTCGTTTGCTACAATAAAAAATAATCTGTAAAACTGTATACATAGGATAGGTTATAAAATAAAACTTCGACATGAGTGGTTAATTTTATAACTTTATTTAAAGTATCAAAAATTTACTGTGATTTTTAAAAGACACCAATCATGTGTTTTTAGATGACTGCATCTAAATATAATTGACTGAATGAAGTAAGGTGCATGGTATAACTGATGTATGGCATTTTGAACGCGTGTTTAAATTTTTATGAATTTCCCGTTGAGCCTTATTGAGCTATCAGGGACGTCATAATAACATATTAAAATTATTGTTCACGCCAACAGTTGGTTTTTATGTGTGATAATACGTACCTCTCTAATAGTAAATCCATAGAATTAAAAATGATGGTGAGGAAATATGCCAATCAACCGGCTCAGTGGCCAAATGAGTGAAGGCAATAATACGTTCACTCATTTAACTGTTTAGACTGGAAGTTGTGGATTCGAATCCAGGTAGCGACAGTTTGATCAATTATAATACAAATATACGGGGTGGTTGATTTATCACACGGTCTTCGCTTGGATAAGAACGAAATAATCGGCTTCAACAACATAGTAACAATATAATTGTCAGCATGTATCACCAGAAGGCATCTTTGCCTTTAGGTGATGGAATGTTCTAGAAAAGAGGGTATAGAGAACCAAATGGTTGCGGCTCCACTCTTAATATACTCTTATACGTAATCAAACATTATGTAATTTTTATTTTTCTATGGATAAAAAAAAAACCATTAAAATTGTAGCGTATTTTTGATGTTGTGAAAACTTGAAAGTAGATTTGAAGCTGAATTTGCATTAAAACCTTTTATACTTTTATGCCAAGCCGATCGGACACAAACTCCTTACTGTTCCATAAACAAATTTGCCTGCCCGTTTGAATTGTTCGAAGTTCATTTTCACGTTCTAATGAGACACCCTTAATATATCCCATACATATAAAAAAGTAATTTATAAGTTGGGTTGAGAATAAATGGATATTTATATATATATATATACAGGGGCGTAGGAACGAAATTTTTGCTGGGTGGGCAGGTACGAAATTTTAACCCCCCCCCCCTAAATTTTCGATGATAATAATTTTGTATGAAAGATGTTTGTGATTGTTAATTAATATTATACAGATCAGACAGTTTTTGTTAGTTGTAAATAATTTTTGCAAAATTTTTCTTTTTATTTTCTTCAATTTTATTTACATGTATCTCTTATTTGTATGTAATTACATTTTTAGTTTTTACAAACTTTTTCGCTTTACAAGTGCTTGCTAAAATTAAAAAGTCAATACAAAAGTCTTAAATTATACTTCAACTTTTCTCAACCTTAAACCTAGATTTTGCCAAACACAGATTTGCGTTTTTCTGACCGTGCCACAAATTCTTTCATTATAATATTTAAATCTAAAGCAGCTGTAAGTTCTTTATGTACATGTAATAGCAAAAGGTTTGTGAGGCGCTTTTGGGACATCGAATTCCTTAAATAAGTTTTCAATCTTCTCAAAGCGCTAAAAGATCGTTCAGAAGTCGCGGCAGACGCAGGTACGGTTAGGATCAAAATTATCAGTAAAATTACTTCATCTAACATATCCCTGGTTGTCGACGGTAGATTCGCGAGTTTTTCGCTCAATTCGGAACAGTTGGAACTTGCAATATCGGGCACGCTTTGGAGCAGAAAAAGTTGAGCATGCAATCTGCTAATATTGAAATCTTCAGCAAAGACACCGAATTCTTCCGCGAGCTTGGTTTCGTCGCCAACTAAACCTTTAGTCGCGTTCAACAGTACAGTTTCGAGTGACACTAGAATAGCTAAACCACTTTGGTCGAACCTTTCATTCAATTCTGATATTTGCAAATCTAAAATTTCGAAATAGATTTTTCTCAACGAATCTTTGGCTGAAAGTCGCACCGGTGGAGCAGATTTGGAAGTATGCTCGTACCGTTTGTTTGGTTGTCTCACGCGGGGTTCTTTGAAACGATTCAAGTCTAACTCGTGCGATTCTTCAACTGTTTTATCAAATAAACGGTCGAACTCGGTGTCTGTACGCAACGATTGCAATCTCGAAGATAGTAAATCAGCAGCTTGTTTCGCACCTGTAGCTGTTAGACCAGGAGCTTGAAGCGCTCGCGCAAGTTGTTCGCAAGGAGCAAAAATTTGAATGCTGAGGTTAAGAAAAAAAAGGGTCTCAGACTGCTCAAGTTTCAGCAACCACCCGCGAATTTGAGCTTTTTTTCCGGCTTTACAGATTTGCAATTTTCGAACTTAACTAATGTTCCCTGCACTCGTGGATAATTTTCTTTGAATCTTTTGAAAGATTTTATACGTGTGGTCCATCGCGTAGGACACAGAGCGGCTAATCGAGTCGGTTTTTCAACCGGCAAATCATCATCTGAAGATGCTGAATCGTCTTCGTATGCTTGTAGATCGACTTTATCGTACATTTTCTTTCTTTTTGCCGATTCTAGAATGCAGTTCGAAACATCTTTAACTAAGCACATAACATCGCATACCCCGCTTTGTAGTTTAGCTGTTTCTTGGAGGACAAGATCCAGTGAATGGTTGGCACAATGGACGTAGATTAATTTTGGTTGCTCGTCTTGCAACAACTTCTGCACGCCATTGTGACGTCCAGCCATGGTAGGTGCTCCATCAAAGCACTTACATTGACACTCGTTCGATGATCACTCTCAAGGCACAAGACACAATTTTAACTTTTAATTTGTAACTAACAGTGCACTTGAACAAAATAAACTGAAGTAAACTCGCACGATGCATGCTTTTAAATTTGAAGTAATGTACGCGAACAACATGACATATCATTTAAAAAAATAGTTTCACTTACATTGACACTCGTTCGATGATCACTCTCAAGACACAAGACACAATTTTAACTTTTAATTTGTAACTAACAGTGCACTTGAACAAAATAAACTGAAGTAAACTCGCACGATGCATGCTTTTAAAGTAGTTGGACGATTGTTTAAACAGGGGATACTTACAATAGTGACAATAAAACTGTCCATTTCGGTTGTCCTATTGGCTATGAAAATAAGTTGTTAATCCGAAGGTAAAAATAAGCATCAGTTACAAACCATCGAAAGTACTATCCAGAGGATTATCGATGAGTCATCTAATCCTCTCTTAGACTAGAAAGGTCAATTTTTTATGTAATAGAAGTTTGGCGCGATCCATGGCGCGCACGTCACTTATAAATTTAGTCAAATAGAAGAGACTTAGACAAAACATTTTAGTAAAGGATTAACGTATAAAAATGCAACTTGTTTTCAATAGAATACATATTCAGATATCATTTAAAACAAAAAAAAAAACGTTAATAAAAATTAATTAAATTATACCCGACTTCATTATAATATAACCTACCACCACCTACCCTTCAAAAACGTGTTTCAGTTTTATATTCGAAACAAAGAAAAACACATAAAAGTAGTATAGATTTTTTGAAGTTATTTTTTTTTGTCAAATGGCGCATGACCCCGCGAATTACTATTGGATTAGGCAATTAACATGAACTGGCGTTAATACAAACCATTTTCGTAAAATTTTCTTTGTCGGAAAACTTTCTATAACAACCCTAAAAATTGAATTTTTTAACTATTAATATTTAAGGTAAAATGACTTGTGACCCCTCAAATTATGATCAAAATACTCGTTTAAGATCAAAAAACGGTAGTAAAAACCATTTTATCGAATTTCACCCCATCGGAAAATCGTCCAGAACCCACCCACCAATACAACTTTTTTTAGAAAATAATTTTTTCGGCTTAAATGGCCTATGACCCCGCGAATTATTATTGGATTATGCAATAAACATGAACTGGCGTTAATACAAACCATTTTCGTAAAATTTTCTTTGTCGGAAAACTTTCTATAACAACCCTAAAAATTGAATTTTTAAACTATTTATATTTCAGGTAAAATGACTTGTGACCCCTCAAATTATGATCAAAATATGTAAAACCATTTTATCGAATTTCACTCCATCGGAACATTCAAATCAGGTCAAAATATTTATATTATTTCATGTGAATTGGTGGTACCTCCAGTATCTTCTATACCTACCAATAATTAATAGATATTACCTAATACCTAAAAATTACCTACCATATTGGTGTATTTTCTGCCATTTCATTTGTCTACTCTACATGATTAAATGTTCCATGACAATAATAAAAACATTAAAATATCCCAATTAAACGATCAATTATTTCAACGGTGAAATATCGAAATTATTACAAAATATCTCCTTATCAAAATAGTTTCAAATAAAAATAATCCTTACATGATTGTTTTTAGTTTAAAATTAATGTAATACCAATTAATTTAATCCCAAATTCAACCGCATATTATCACGATCCTACGATACCTTTGGTTTTTTAATAACAGGGGAATACATATTACAAAACGATCCAAAACAGTAGTGAAATATAATGAAATAATGACTAACACTTTAATTTAAAATTTTTTATTTTTTACAAAATTTTACAAAAGTGAGAAACATTGATTTTAATTATTTATTTTACAGTCTTATACAAACAAAAATATATACAAATTTTATTATCAAAATTAATACACCAATATTAGAGAAAAATTGATTTAATTATTAATAGAAAATAAAATTAAAAAATAAACGGGACCTGAAATATAATTAAATAATCAAATCAAATTAATAAATATTTTAATATATCTCACCGAATTATCGCGTCTTGTAAAACTAACCTTACTCTGTTCACAGTTATATATTTCTATTACTCTTTTAAATAATAGAAGTTGCTGCTTGAATATGTTTTACAGGAACTGAAAAATAATAAAATGATACTATAAAATTTTTCAAATTAATAAATATTTTAATATGACTCACCGAATTACCGCCTCATTTGAAGCTAACCTTCCATTGTTCATCCATGGCACTCCATTAAACACAAATATAAAGTCAAACTCTAACACTATCCAGTTTTATGTCACTTAGGTTACAGTTGGAATTGATTTTCTTTTAAAAATAAAAACCAAACATTCTTAAGAATAATGTGTATGTTTTATATACCTAAGCCATAGAGATAACTGCCGAAGTTTCAGTCCGGGCTTACAAATATCATGACTTGGTACGATCATCCTTTGCAGAACTACTTCATTAGTACACACACAATCATCGGAGAAATAATGATTTTTATAATTAGTATAAAATCTAATTCAAACAAAAACCTATTCAAGTATGGTCAGTCACTTAAGTTACAGTTGGAATTGATTTTCATTTAAAAATAAAAACCAAACATTCTTAAGAATAATGTGTATGTTTTATATACCTAAGCCATAGAGATAACTGCCGAAGTTTCAGTCCGGGCTTACAAATATCATGACTTGGTACGATCATCCTTGCAGAACTACTTCATTAGTACACACACAATCATCGGAGGAATAATGATTTTTATGATTAGTATAAAATCTAATTCAAACAAAAACCTATTCAAGTATGGTCGGTCATTCAGTTTACAGGTCGAATTGATTTTCTTTTAAAAATAAAAACCAAACATTCTCAAGAATAATGTGTATGTTTTATATACCTAAGCCATAGAGATAACTGCCGAAGTTTCAGTCCGGGCTTACAAATATCATGACTTGGTACGATCATCCTTGCAGAACTACTTCATTAGTACACACACAATCATCGGAGAAATAATGATTTTTATGATTATTATAAAATCTAATTCAAACCGTTTAACCGAATTACCGCGTCTTGTCAATCTAATCTAACATTAGTCACAGTTAGTCACACTGTATTTAATTATTTAGAGGACCTGAAAAATAATGAAGTTATAATAATAATAGCAAATTTTTTAAAATTAATCAATATTTTAATATGACTTACCGAATTGCCGCGTCTTTTAAAACTAACCCCACAATGTCACTGTCAAATATTTCTAACACTGTTTTTAATTATTGATGTGTTCACTTCAACTGTCACTATGAAACTGATAAAGTTCAAATCTGCAAATTATGAAATATTTGAATTTGACAATCGGAGTCTTTTAAAACTAACCTAACAATGATCACTGTCAAATATTTCTAACACTGTTTTAAATTATAAATAGGACCTGAAAAAAATGAAATAAAAATTATAATAGCAAATTTTTTTAAATTAATCAATATTTTAATATGACTTACCGAATTGCCGCGTCTTTTAAAACTAACCCCACAATGTCACTGTCAAATATTTCTAACACTGTTTTTAATTATTGATGTGTTCACTTCAACTGTCACTATGAAACTGATAAAGTTCAAATCTGCAAATTATGAAATATTTGAATTTGACAATCGGAGTCTTTTAAAACTAACCTAACAATGATCACTGTCAAATATTTCTAACACTGTTTTAAATTATAAATAGGACCTGAAAAAAATGAAATAAAAATTATAATAGCAAATTTTTTTAAATTAATCAATATTTTAATATGACTTACCGAATTGCCGCGTCTTTTAAAACTAACCCCACAATGTCACTGTCAAATATTTCTAACACTGTTTTTAATTATTGATGTGTTCACTTCAACTGTCACTATGAAACTGATAAAGTTCAAATCTGCAAATTATGAAATATTTGAATTTGACAATCGGAGTCTTTTAAAACTAACCTAACAATGATCACTGTCAAATATTTCTAACACTGTTTTAAATTATAAATAGGACCTGAAAAAAATGAAATAAAAATTATAATAGCAAATTTTTTTAAATTAATCAATATTTTAATATGACTTACCGAATTGCCGCGTCTTTTACAACTAACCCCACAATGTCACTGTCAAATATTTCTAACACTGTTTTTAATTATTGATGTGTTCACTTCAACTGTCACTATGAAACTGATTAAGTTCAAATTTGCAAATTATGAAATATTTGAATTTGGCTCACCGAATTGCCGCGTCTTTTAAAACTAACCTCACAATGTCACTGTTAAGTATTTCTAACACTGTTTTTAATTATTGATGTGTTCACTTCAACTGTCACTATGAAACTGATTAAGTTCAAGGGGAAGTTTCTACTGATGGAGGCTTTACAGGACTGAAATATCATGAAATAATAACTTTAAAACTAAAAATTTTACGCCCCTTAATAGGCTTGAACAACCTACTATTTGGTTAATAGATCAACGACCTAACGAATTGCGACACGAAGGCTTGTTAAAGTGATCCAAATTAGTAGTGACATATAAATAATCATCAATTGCTCTATTAATATAAAAATTTTACGCCGCCAAATAGTCTCGTAACCACGACCTTTTGGTTGTTATCACAACACTGTAACCAATTTCGCCACAGAGGCTTGTTACAATGACTCCAAAACAATAGAGACATATACATATATAATCAATTAATCTAATTATAAAAATTGATCACCCCGGAATAGGAACCGAACCGCTGTCCTATCGGTTGACAACCCACGCCTTTAAACAATAACGCTTAATTGTCTCTTTATATGATACAAAGAGAATAGTGACATATAAATGAATAATCAATTAATCTGAATAAAAATATTATAAACCGCCCCCTAGATTCGAACCACCGACCTTGCGACTGAAAACTCTACACACTAACCAATTGTGCCACATAAGATTGTTATCAAAATCCAAAAACATAAATCCTAACTTGTTTCAAAACCATGTTTTATAATTATTTTTTTAAATATAAAATTCAACTCGCCCAGGCCCCCATATTTTGACACATTGTTTCACTTACATATTTGATAACCTTTGACTGAAAAAAATGTTCAAAATACAAATATACACGAAAAAAGCTCAGTGTTATCTCTTTATTCGTAGATAGAAAAAAAGCTCTTCAAATACCTACTTTAATTATTAAAATAATTCTCAGTTGATTGAATTATACAACTATTATTTTATACAATTATTTTAATAATTAATATATTATGCAAATTTTAAGATGAAAAGTTATTAATGTTTTATTTCGTTGTTAGATTTTGATTAATATTTACAAATACTTTCTATAAAATTGCTTTTTTTTTATATATTCAGAAGTGTTCGACTTTATTCTATTTGATTTTTATACATCTTTCAGTGCAAAACGCTTTTGTTTGATAATAAAATTTATGCATTTCATTTGTGTTAAACTTGTAGGATGATTAAAAAAAATACATTGAAAATCGATTTATTTAGAAGTTGCCAACAATGCTTCCTCAAATTTGGCATATTGATTTCTTTTCTACCATTTAGTATACAAATGAAAACACTATTTCAAATTTTTCACAAAACCCAACCATAAATTTGGTGTTGTTTTTCAGATATTTTAAAGGATTACATGAACTTCAAAAGCTCAAAATAAAAGTATTATTTTTTTAAATGTTTTTCTTATATATTTTGTATTTACATTTGGAAATATTTTGTGAATTTTAAATCAAAATTATGAAAATGCTTATCTATTAGGACCATTGTCAACTCGATCGATAAATATCGACAAAAAAGTTTACACATATTGGTATCAATTTTGAAAAGATGTGTTCATACCTAATGTCATTCATTATCTTTCAAATTTGGCGTACATATAACTTCAAAAAATAATTACCCAAACGTTTTGAATTTTGGTATGTACAATATTTACATGAAAGCGGTATGTTGAAACATTTTTTTATCTAAAATCGAATTAAAATTGTTACTTTAGGAATGGTGGGTCCTCCGTTTTCATGTGAACATTTTGCTACCAAATTTCATAATATTTGGATGAGTATTATTCAAGTTATTTGTTGGCAAATTTTAAACGATAAAATACATTCAGGAATGTGCTTATTATATATTTATAACAATTTCTCTTAAGCACTGAAGCAGACGTTTTGGTGTTTCAATATCTTCTCACTCACTTAACAACTACTTAAATATTAATTTTTCTTTATAAAAAGATGTTGTTTGCTTTATGGAAGACTTTTAACAAATCAAAATAATAAATTATTAATTAATATTTGATGAATAATATATATTGTATATTGAAATACGTATTAATAGCTGAAAATAAGCAAGTGTGACACCATTATTACGTGTAGTTAGTTGAGTATTACGTAGAGTTATAAATAAAATTTAAAGTCAATTTATAATGAAGTGTATTAAATAAAATAAATGGTTGATAAAAATTGAATAATTTTTTGGTAGATTTGGTGGATTTAGATTCGATTAAAATTTAACTAAAAGAAAACAATACGTGAACAATTAAAAATCAATCAATCGACCGATTAATTGCAAATATATTTATTTATAAGAAATCAATCAAAGACCCAATGTTTTTTTAAATTCTTCAAAAAAAAAAAAAAAAAAAAAAAATATTTTGACATAGAGGCTTGTTACAATAACTCCAAAACAATAGTGACATATAAATCAATAATCAATTAATATAAATAAAATATTTTAAACCGCCCCATAGATTTGAACCACAGACCTTACAACTGACAACCCAACATACTAACCAATTGTGCCACATACGCTTTATAAAAAAATCCAAAAACATAAATCCTAACGTGTTTCAAAACCATGTTTTATAATTTTTTTTTTTAATTTAAAATTCAACTCGCCCAGCCCCCCATATTTTGACACATTGTTTCACTTACATATTTGATAACCTTTAACTGAAAAAAGTATTCAAAATACAAATATACACGAAAAAAGCACAGTGTTATCTCTTTTTTCGTAGATAAAAAAAAGCTCTCCAAATACCTGCTTTAATTATTAAAATAATTCTCAGTTGATTCAATATACAACTATTATATTATACAACTATTTTAATAATAAAAAATGTTTGATTTTGAATCTAATCAATTGTTATCTATTAGGTAGATTTACTTTTAATTAAAGACAAGTGTGGTCCTCCAAACATATTTGTCAGTATTAAAAAGACTGATTTAGATATAAAAATTGCTAAAGATGTGTAAAGTCGTTATAACTTGTACTAATTGTACAATGCAACCAAATTTCAATTTTAAATTGTATCTATTATCTATTATTTCATTTATATAAAAATGAATTGTATGTGTATAATTAATATCAATACCTATAAATTGAATAAATCAAATATTTTATTGCAATGTTTAGATATTTAATACATTTTAAATTTGTTGTTAAATTTTTATTGTTAATTAAATGATGTGAAAATATTTATTTAGTATTTATTATTATTTTTATAAATGTATTAAAAAAATAAAAATAAAAATTTGTATGTAAAAATACAAAAAATAAATACAGATACACTCATACAACATCTATATACACAATCTACTCGTTAAAATGAATGTGATCCATTTAAAACTGGTCACAAACAATTCATTTTCTTAAGATTTATTACTGAATTCTCTTAAAATTTCTGTTGTGTGTGTCTGTATGTGTAATCTTAAATAATTGACATTTTTTTTTTAAATGTAAGTAAACAAAAGAATAAGAATAAATGTAAGAAAAATAAAACATTTTAAAATTAATAAAACATCTGGGTCACTATTATTAATTAAACAATATTTAACACAAAAATATATTTTTTTAGTTATTTGTTTAAATAAAAATAAAATTAGATGTTTTTGTCTTACAAATATTTGTTAACGTGAACACAAATTTTTGTACTAAAATTTAAATTAATCGACTTCAAAAAAAAAAAGGTTATCCATTCGACCTGGATGCATGTAATATTATTGGAATTCCACAATATTTATATACTTTAGTTAAACGGCCTTTTAAACAGGTGTACTAAACGTCTTGTGTATACATGTTTGTATGTGTGTATCAAAAATTACAAATATACTCGCCACGGTTAACACAACTTTCAAGTTTTGAAAATACTGATAGCGAATTATATAGTGATGGTCATTCGCAAAAATCTGTGAGATTAGGAACAATTCAAAAAATTGTGTCTGAAGGTCGATGTGAGAAAAGATTGGTGATTAAATCTCGAACGCTTCAAGATCTTCTCCAATCTTTTCTTGAGGATAGTAAGTTGCGGGATGGTTATATTAGACAGTTTTCAATGCCATTGCAAATAATTTTTTATACAGAACGGCAATTGTCAATAATAGATGAATCGAAACCAATTATTCTTCATTTGGATGCAACTGGCGGCCATGTAAGAAAATTGGAGGATTATGAGTGTAAACATATTTTTTACTATGCCATAGTATATAAGGCATTAAAAACTGTGATTCCTATATGCGAGATGTTCACTTCTGAACACGATACCCCATCCATAGCACACTTTTAAAAAAAATATAGATGGTTTGTACATGAATACACCCGAAAATGGCCATATTTTCATGCAATTGTGGTTGATTGGGCTTGGGTGTTCATGAATGCTATATTATCAGAATGGAATGGTATGAATATTTTAGAATATTTGCAAATATGCCTTGTGTATTTAGAGCAAGGCATAAAACCTAAAAATTTAACATTCTTGTTTAGTTGTTGTGCTCATACAATTCATCGATTTGCGAAGTCCATCAAACAAAAATTTCCAAATTTAATGGGAGTAAAACCTTTTTTGATGGGTTTTATGGCTCATTTAATAATGAGTAGAAATTTTTGTGAAATTAATAATTTTTTTAAAGATTATTGTAAGGTTTTTCTAACAAAATTTCAACATAAGGCTGAAGAATATATATTAAATATACGGTGTGTTAATAATAGTGATAGCTGGTCCGAAATGTTCAAAGAAGGGGACGATTTGGATACACACAAATTCTACCACAGTGATGATCATAATGATGACGTGAGCTTTGTTTCAAGTAAATCAAACACTCCCACGTATGCTCAATCCCCTTTCTTCAAACATTTTTGGAATCAATATTTAATATATATTGAAGAATTTAAAAAAAGTGAGAGTGGCAATGTTAATATTACAAATAAATATTACAATCCAAAATTCATTGAATTTGTCATAGCTTCATATATGTCATACTGTCCTTTGTGGAGTTGCATGATAATAAATTTAATTAATCCAAATTTAAATCGATTATCAAATGCATCAGCGGAATCATATATGAAAGTATACAAACATACAGTATTAGGAAAAAGAACAAATGTATCACTTAGTGAAATATCCAGATTACTAAGAACCAACAATGACCTTTTAGTGACCGAAGAAATTCTCCATAAAATTGAAAACAAAGCCAAATATCCAGAAGAGTCCAATGAAAAAATGATACGGACGACGACGAACCAAACTTCCCATTCCGCAGAAATCGATGGGGGGCACAAAAGAATTCATTTTAAAGATCAAAAATATGACAAACCTCGTAATACACATATGAATTATAAATCATTAAATAAATTGAAACAAAAAATAAAATAAAAAATTGACAAAAAGATAAATTCATATTCAAAAATTACAGAAGATAAGATATTGGACAAACAAGAAGCCATAAAAATCCATACTATTCCTGATGAATTGGACAGATGCCACCAACTACAAGGTGAAAACCAACTATAGGGTGAAATTCGATAAAATGGTTTTTACTAGCGTTTTTTGATCTTAAACGAGTACTTTGATCATAATTTGAGGGGTCACAAGTCATTTTACCTGAAATATAAATAGTTTAAAAATTCAATTTTTAGGGTTGTTATAGAAAGTTTTCCGACAAAGAAAATTTTACGAAAATGGTTTGTATTAACGCCAGTTCATGTTAATTGCCTAATCCAATAGTAATTCGCGGGGTCATGCGCCATTTGACAAAAAAAAATAACTTCAAAAATACTATACTACTTTTATCTGTTTTTCTTTGTTAGGAATATAAAACTGAAACACTTTTTTGAAGGGTAGGTGGTGGTAGGTTATTTTATAATGAAGTCGGGTATAATTTAATTAATTTTTATTATAAATGATATCTGAATATCATTTATCGGGTATTTTTGTTTTAAATGATATCTGAATATGTATACTAATGAAAACATGTAGCATTTTTATACCTAAATCCTTTACTAAAATGTTTTGCCTAAGTCTCTTCTATTTGACTAAATTTATCAGTGGCGTGCGCGCCATGGATCGCGCCAAACTTCTGTTACATAATTTTTCGTGAAAAACTATTGTTTTGCCCTTAAAATTATCCTACACGAAATTGTAATAGAGCAATAAAATTTTTAATCTCTTCAACAAAGGGGCATGACCCACCCAGGGAAATCCCTGGGTGGGCAGCTGCCCACCCTGCCCATACGGCTCCTACGCCTCTATATATATATATATATATATATATATATATATATATATATATATATATATATATATATATATATATATATATATATATATATATATATATATATATATATTAATTATAAAAGTTAAGAGTTCGAAATATGCTTCATTTAAAATAAAATATTGTGGTATTGCTTTACAGCTCATAACGGGAACGATGCAGTATAAATTTAAAATAAAGAGTTCTAAATAAAAAAGTTAAATAGCATCGTGCACTGTATATACTGAGGGAATGTAACTAACAAATATTGTGTTTTCGTGAAAATTGCTTTGCTTCCTATTATTTCGGGTAATCTTATGTATATAAATTTAATTTATACAATATTGTCTTTTATTTTCAATTGATTGATCACTTTCAAAATAAAATGATTGATGAATTTCACACCATATACTTTCGAACAATCATTTCTCAGATTAAAATACTTTCATTGATTATAATAGTTTCATAGGCTTGCTTTTATTAGTTCAATTCATCATACGAACACAAATACATTCTTTTTATTAGTTCATATCCTTATTCAAAATATTATATGCGTCATGTTTGATTTTTAACTTGATATATACAAAAAAACTTGAATAATAAGGTGCATCGAGAAAATTGTTTCAAATTGTTTTTATATATAATGGCATAATTTTTAAGATACGTAAAAAATAAAAGCATTTTTACATAAAAGTATTTCATTTCGCAAATTAATAATACACTTTCCTAATAATGAACCTAAGAATTTCTTTGGACAAATCTAAGACATTTTCGTTTCTGAATTTTTGAAAAGCTCTAATTCATGTATAAAGAATTGTTGACAGTTTTGTAAACAATTTTCTCGATTCTACTAATTTTTAGAATTTTTTCAATCTTGGCATTTTCAAAAAACATTCACTAAACGGGCATTTGAAAAGTGGTGTTTGAGGTAATCTTTTTGTAGCGTGTTGTTCGCATTCTGTGTTTTTTTTTTTTTAAAGTTATAAACGTTGAAAAATGTGAAAAAAATTTTTGAAGGCAAACGTCATGTGATACTTCTTCACTATAGAAAAGGCTATGACAAATATGAAACGCTAATGTGCTATTAACGGCGAGGATGCTGTAACTGATCGTACTGTGTGAAGTTAGCTTACACCTTTCTGTTCTGAGAGTTTCGGTGTGAAAAGTTTGGCTCACTCCAGCCGGTCTCTAACAGCCCATTAAATTTTGTTTCTGATCGAGATAGGCCGACATGCAAGCTGCTAAGATTGCACTGACGCTTTAATTATCAATTAGTTTGGAATCATTTGACAAAGGGTGGATATAAAATAAATCACGATGTTTGTGTACCACATGAATTGACTGCACAAAATTTAATATACAGTGTCGACATTTGTGATTCGTGGTCCACAATTAGTGAAGTGCTACAATCACAAAGCACAGATTGACGGCCAGTAAGAGTAGTGATTCTGAGGAAATTGATTACTCTGGATATTCAGGGGCAAAATTGTAACGGAAAATCTTAAAACAATGAAATTAACTTCGTTACAGAATATTTTTATAATTCAAATGTAAAGAATGTTTTTTTTCCCGTTCCGCGTTCCGAACTTATGGAAGTTTTGTGATTATGATAAGTAGTGTCATTTAAGATACTTTTTCTAAATTAATATAGTTTATAAGAAAGTCATCCCCAGAAAAGTGTGAAGTTATTTAGTGCAGTGTGTAATACAAACATAGTAAATAATTTGTATATATTATTTAAATGATGTGTAATTTATTATTTTATGTTGGTGATGGTATTACTGAAGTTTTAATACTCTTTTAATACCCACAATCATGTCATATAAAGCAAAAAAGCTGTCACTCAAAATCATACGACAACATACCTACCGACAGTTAGAACATAAATGAATATAAATATTTGTATATCATCAGGGTTGGAATTTGAAGTAGTTAATTGTTTTTATTGTATTTTTGCATTTATTTATTTTATCTTTTGTCCGAAAATATTTAAATTGCAATACTTGTAAAGCAAAGAGTAAAAAGGGTTAAGAATTAAACAATAATTCTCAAATTTTAGATTGTGGAAAATAAAATTTTAGATAATATTTTTGGATATTAAACATTAAAAATTGCGATGATAGAATGACTCGAAGTTTTCACAGATACACATCCATAATTTACATATATGTATATTCAACTAGAAATAAATGCGAGAACTGAACCTTTCATATTTATTTAAATGTTTTGAATTGTGTGTTAAATTGTTTTCTATGTTTAAATTTCCTTATTACATGTTATTAACATGTTATGAAAAAATTTTCTATGAACCTATATTATGGAATTATTACTGTGATTTGAGATTAAATACGACAAGGATACGAATTTTTGACAGCTTTAAGAGTAACATTTTATGACCGCCTATTTATATTTTTTCTCTAGTTCTTAATGAATCGACACAAAAAAATTAAATTGAATTAAATTTTGAATGATCATTAAAGATTTAGGTCGGTGGGTTTTTATGTTGCCGAGAATAAATAAAATGCACGTGATATGTATATATGTGAGTGTGAATACTTCTAGAAACTCTAGCTCCACTTCTTTGCCAAAAAAGAAAAGGCAAATTTTTCAATTTTATGCTCTACAATTTATCAAAAAATAGAAACTACTATTTTTTTTACCAGTTTAATATTTAATGATGGTCATATGTAAACCGAAACGTATGTCAACATTAAATAATAAAAATTTGGAGAAACAAAAATAAACGCAAAGTTGTTTTTTTATAAAAAATGTTTCACCAAGTAAATCTCCAAATAATATAAACTCTACAATATCTATATTAAAAAATTTTTTTTTCTTCTTGTTTTAACACTACTGACCCAACTCAACTCTGACCCTTATTAAATGTATAAACACTAACTTCACGATTAATTTTTGCCAACACGTAGTTTTCGTTCTTTACACATAATGATACATAAAAAGTTTGTTTTGCATGTTAAAAGCCGAAAAACATCCTAATTGGAAAGGTTAAATAATGATATTAAACTACATTGAAAATTATAAGTTTAAGGTCTTTAACCTTTGCGTTGGATATTATGAAAAAAGCATACAGTAATTTATTGCACTCCCAGATTATAACATAGATACTAATATTTTCTTTTAAATCCGGTTCTGTCACACTTTCATAACTTGTGTAAAATATTTATGTTACAAACACGGTTATATAAAACGGTATGTGCTACGTACCTATAGCCTCTAGGCTTTATATAACAATTCACATGCTTTACATCTATATTATGATCGCTATTCGTTCAAACATACGTTCTATGTAATTCACATGAGCTTTAAAGTCGTTCACCAAAAATATTATAATGTTATTAAAATCTGAGTCATGTAACCTCTTTATAAAAGGGAATTGATATATAAAATTGAGTCCTCTATAATAAAGAAAATCTATAATGTAATATACATTGTATATTTTTTTTTTTTTCAATTTTTGCGTACAAATAAAACAAAAAATAAATATCGAAATGTCATGAAATTTGGTATGCATTAAAACTTGTCATGAAAATTGAGGGAGCGTTGCGTTGAGGGAAAGGTGCAAATACGAATTTAATTTTATATTTAGAAACATTTTTTGAGAAAAATTGTTAGACACGTCGTTTCGTTTTCATGCCAAAAGTGTGCAAACCAAATTTTATCTCATTTTGATACTTATTTTTTCGCAAAAAATACAATGTGTTTATGAAAAGAAATAAAATACATTTCTCAATCATTATGTATTTTCTTTATTAGAGACTTCTCATTTTCTGTATCATTTCCTTAAAACTACTTTCTTTATAGATAATGAGAAAATCACGTAGAATTCTTCTAATCAGGCGATTTTTTCAGGAAAAATTTGTGTTTTCAAATATTACATTTTCTTACTTATACCAGTAAGTTCATGAAATTAAATCAGAACATATGAAGTAAGAGTTTGTAACTCTTTTACTGGTTTTCTTCATAATTCACGATTATAATTGAACATAGCTTGGTATAAGCATGAATATAGCTTGTAGAACCATTGATATGATAGTTGTATGTTCATTTATGTTCACACTGATCCCAAATTTAGGCTCACTATATTCTTGGTAGACTTATCTGGAATTAACTTCAGTCTACATAGTTTAAAAAGCACTTTCTCATAAGAGGTTTTGTTATGACCACGTCAAATTATGTTCGCTCTAGATTATTTTATATAAATGCAACTTCGTTTACATAATTGCGTCGGTAATATTTAAAATATTTTGAAAATTTATATATGCATTAAGAAATAAAATATTTTAATTTAAGTTTAAGTTAATAATTAAGTTTTCCTTCATAATAAATATATTAATAATAATTATTTGATACTTATTTAATACTGACTAAATAGTATCCATATAAACACAGGCAAAAAGAAAGAATAACACCATGCATATTTGGAATATCGATTTGCAAGCCTTATAGAAGTATGCAATTTGAAGTATGTTAGAAATCAATTAATTTTCTTGAATTCCTTGCCAAACTTAGAAAGATGCTTAATTTTGAGTACTAAAAATTAAATATGATTTAATTGATGACTGTTATTTTACCAATAATTAAATACGAAAATGAAGTAACATAATTACTTTTATAAAAACGTATAATTACTATGTTCAAACGTAAATGTTCAGTGTATTAACCATGCAAATTATTAATATTCATTGAGATACTTTCTAATTAATTTTATTTCAATAAATGTAATTTCACTTAATATTTTCATTAATAAAATTACATAAAAATACACAAGTTTCATAAATTTTTATACAATTTAAATTGGTTCATTAAAACTTCTTAATCCCTTTCACAAATGTATTTGAATGGCAATTTTAATTCATAACTGGCAATTTCAATTTTATTTTACAATTTTGTAGGTGTACTTGAATCTTTACTTGCTGATTGTATTTTCCGTTTTAAATCGAACCATAATATTTTATAATTTTGCCATTATTGTATTGATATGAAATTTTCAATATTACCTATGGCAATAAACATAATTTCGTAGATGAGTTTGAACCGACTACTGAACAACTAAAATAACCACCTTTTCGCACCATCTCTTTTAGATGTATTAGAGTAACGGTGCATTAATTCCATGGATGTTGTGGCCTCAATGACGTACTATATAATATTTACTATGAAAACTTGGCTCCTTTAGGTGTTTTATGATTATAAAAACCATATCTTTGTTGATTATGATTTTAAAATTCCAGTTATTCTCGGTTTTCTACAATAATCAATCCTGAATCGAACATTTGAGATCAAATCGCCTTATGATCAATCATATTTGGGTTGATACGAAGAAAATCAGTATTAAAAATTTCCGGAAATTCGCAATCGGTTCTGAAAAAAACGAGAATCTCTAGAAATTTTATTCAAAAATACTTTTTACGCTGTATGATTTTCTTAATTGTGCATTACTTATGAAGAAAACTATTAATAATAAATATTTGATCATTGGTTTCTTTTAGTAATTTTGATTTAAAAAATACTAAAAATGACTCCATTGACAGATCTTTGATTCGAATTTTATGTGATACTTCAGAAAATAGTCCTTTTTTCGTCATATCATAAAAATTGTTTTTTTATTCGTCATATTCCTCATTTTAGAAAGTTTTTTTTTCTTCAAATACTTCTTTAGGAGCTTAAAAAAAAAATTAAAAATTAGAATACATTTTTTTCCCCAGATTTAGATAAAACACATAACTTTTTAAAATAATTGAGACCCAAAATTCGAAAACATAATTCATTTATTAATGGAACTAGTAGTTTCCAAGATATCCCGTAGATAATCTGGTTCGAAAGTCAATTTTTCGTAGCCATATTAGACTATATCTTGAAAGTAGATATTCAATTATTAAATGGAGTGAATTTTTTTGAAAAATTACCATAAAAACGAAAAAATTCTTTTCGAAAAAATTGAATTCGTATAAGGTGTAGTTACAATTAATAATTTATATAAGTAAAAATACCATTATATACAAACCTTTAACTCATTTGTTTTTTTGGGTTTAATTTTCTAGGGAATAAACAAAGTTAAAATATTCTAAAACCAAAAACATTTATTTAAACGTATTATTTGCTGAATTTTTGTACAATAAAGTATTGAAAATCATTTTAGAATGGAAAATTAAATAAATTTCAAATGATAACCTAAAGCTATTTTAATCGACCCAGGATCAACATTTTACAGAATTACTATACGAAATATTTCGTTTTTATTTAACTCTAAATATGATTTCTATATGTAAATACTTACACACTTGTCTGATACATGGACAAATTTTATTTTCATTATTTTGTTGTGGGAATGTTTTTAAGAGTGTTCAAAGTAAGTATAACATTTATAAAAGGGGAGTCCAATCGGGGATTTGTGGATTTACACGATCACGTCAAATTAACATATGTGCGATACCTTACCACTTGTTAAGTACCTCCACCAAAAAACTTGGACAATAGAGTTACCGGATAAAGTTATTTTTAAATAATACTACTCACTGTTACTATTGAAAAAAATCATTTAGTGTCAGGGCAAATATGGTGCATAACATTGCTATATATTTTCTACGGTACATTTTTTGAACATAAACTGTACCAATCGAGTAACCGCTTGAAACTGATTTTAAAATTTAGTTTCGAGTGAGAAGAGAATAAAAATGAACAAGTGCCTCTTTAAATCTGGTGCTAACCCCATGGCACGAAACATTTTTAATTTTTTTTCACTAAAATAGAAGTGGCACTAATGTATTTTCTTGATAAGAAATGTTTAAACTTCAATTTGATTACAGTTTGAAGTGGTTACTCGATAGGTACGGTAACACAACAATAACAAAAATAAAAAATGTTCCGAGTAGATGTTGCGTTAGCACCAGATTTAAAGAGGCACTTGTTCATTATTATTTTCTATTCACTCAAAACTAAATTTTGAAATTAGTTTCAAGCGGTTACTCGGTTGGTACTGTTTATGGCCAAAAAATGTACTGTAGAAAAAATATAGTAATGTTATGCACCATATTTTCCCTGACACTAAATGATTTTTTCAATAGTTACTCACTATCATTTAAAAAATACTTTATCCAGTAACTCGATAGTCCAGGTTTTTGCAGCCAGCTCTTGGACCATTAGCTTTTAATATGGTGTCGTCCGTAGCCAGTATAGTAGTCAGTAGATCAGAATATTAAAATGAAAAAATCGATTGTTGCATTTAATCGAGAGCGTTATATACAGAGATACGGTTGGTTAATTACCTGTTGAAAAGTGTACATTTTCCTAATCTGATGATTTGAGTGAGACGCAAGAGAATGGGAGGGTTACAACCTTGCAAAAAAGTCACGCCACCTGTGTCTCTCTCAAATCAAAGGTAAGTAAAATGTACACTTTTCAGCAGGTTATCAACCTTATCTTAATCTGACGCGCTCGATTAAATCCTACTGTCGATTATTTCGTTTTAATATTCTGATCGGTTAACCCCTACGAGCAGCACCATATTCAGAGCTTAGATTTGGTGGTGGTACTCAACAAGGGTTTAGGTATCTCGCGTATCTGAATACGACGCGCTCGAGTAAATCCAAAATTCCCTTCTTGGGCTACCCTACCATTATTCAGGGAGGATTAATTTAATATTTCCATTCTTTAGAAATTGTTTGAATCTCTAATTTATTGATTATGATTTCAATGGAAGTTGTGCTAAATTTAAAAATTATGCTATAGGTGACGCGACCTAGAACGTTGTATTTCTACCGAAAATGCAAAAGAAGATTTTACTTCAAAATTAATTACTTTAACTTCGTCTTTAGCATTCATCTCGTATAAATGAAATGTAATTTATCATTAGATGAACATTCTTTTATCATTTTTATTTAAACTAATCCACGAGTTGTATAGCAGCTGTCTTGTATAGTCATATTACTGAAAGAATAAAAAATAAATACTGTTTGCTAGGTATGACCTTTCAAGGGCAGTACAACAAGTTTTTTTATCTTTGTTTTTTTGTTTTTTTTTTTTTAATAAACTATTGTAGAATTTATATTACACAACTTTCTAATAGCTAAATAAACAAAATTAGTATAGGTTATAACATTACTATGTAGTCGAATTTCATTAAAATCGGTTTTGATCGAATAAAAAATTTCGAAAATAATCAAAAATACATTTAATATGATTCATAGGAACAGATTCATTGAAACGTTTTGGAGATTGACCTCTTAAAATTTGGCGTTGCCACGTTTTATAATGGTGATTAAACATACTTAATATTGAATAAAAACCGGGAACCTTGGCTTTCTGGTTTTGCTTACTACCAAAAAGTGGATTTCCCCATATGTATATTTACTACTAGCTTACGATCGTGGATCTACTGTTGGGAAAAAATGAATTGAAATGGAATAAATTTTGATCGCTTTGACAATTGTGGAACCTTATGTTTCAACAGTAGTCAAAATCAAAATCGGAGAATTCGGAATCGGAGTCGCAGTCTTTTTTCTAATTAGCAAAATTGTATATAATAAATTTTACAATAATTTATCAATGTTTGAATATATATATTGGAGTACTTCGTTTGAAACATATTTGGGATCATATAAAAAACAAGTGACGGCGGGAAACGAATCCACAACCTCGTACATTTCAATCAACGACATGGCGAAGTTCAAAACATTCAAAAAAAAAAAAAATTATTCATATTTGAGCCACAAAAGTGTAATCCTTAGACCTTCCTTAATTGATTTTTTTTAAATTTCCCCGTTTAATAAAGTAACATGTAGTAAATCGGACAGAATTACCGAAATTCATTTGAAATTTTCTTATTTAAATAACATGTACATCGTAGAAATTATTTTTATTTTACCTTATTGTGCCGTTTGTTACGTTATTTCATTGCACTTAAGCGGAAATTATTGGTAAATTTATGTTCTTCAAAAATATTCAATTTCAACAGTCTGCTACTAAAATATATTTTTAAGTAAAAATTTAAAAATTGATTTTTTCTCGTGAATTATTAAACTTATTCGTAAATAGAAAATTTGTAGCAAATGCAATTCAATAAAAGTAATAATGAGAATTACCCTTAAATTTAACACTATTAGAAGTTGATTATAAAATTCTTATTTTGAGTTTCTGGAGGAAAATCAGAAACTTTTCATTAGAAAGTTAATATTGTGAGCTTATTGTATATATGATACTAGTAAAAAACATTTTTTCATACAAAAAAGTATACTAACTTTCAGCAATATTATTAAAAACCATAAATATTTTATGTAAATTATTCAACATAAAATGTTTATTTCGTTATGTTTAAATAAATAAATATATACAATATTTTGTTATATTCAAAACAAAACAAAAAACACACTAAAATTTAGAATTTTCTAGATGTTGTGTTTATTTTACTAAAATAATACAACAAAAATTCATGCAACAAGCATGTTTTTTGTTTTTTTTTTTTCTATGAAATTTTATATGAGTTGTTAGTTTTTTTAAAGTCACGTATTGTTTTATATGCAGCTCTAATATTGGTCGTAATAAAATATTCACTCTAGGTAATATTATTATAGTAATATTCGGATGTCAAATTTATGCAAAATTTGCCGTTTTGTTATATGAAAATAGAGAAATAATAAAACTGACATGAACCTGTCTTAAGGATGAGTAAACGACTGTAATCAGTGAAATTAAAGTATATTAATGGTATAGGAGCCAAAGCGGGTATTTTTTGGATTTACTCGAGTTTCCAATTAAGATGTGGGAGATACTTTATCCGTTGTCGACTACCTCAACCAAATCGAGCTACGCGTATAGGGTAGACGATCATAATATTAAACAAAAATCTCGATTGATGGATTTAATAGTGCCCGTCAGATTTAGATATGGTAGGTTGATTACGTGCTGAAAAGTGCACATTTTACTAATATGGTAATTTCAGCGTGGCGCAGGTGACGTGTCTTTTTGCGACCCTTCCATTCACTTTCGTCACGCTCCATTGGTCAAATTAATAAAATATTCACTTTACAGCAATCAACCTACCATATCTTAATTTGACGCGCTCAATTAAATTTACCTATCGATTTTTACGTTTTAATATTCTTATAGGCTACCCTATACGCACGGTAACATACCCTAATATTTGATAGAGGTACTGAACATGAGGAGGAACCCGCTTGGGATCCCCTACCATAAAGAATGAATTAAACGTTTTCCCAAACAATAAAAAAATGGTACCTTACAGTACATTTAAAATGCAAAAATCAATCTAGAATGTACCATTTACTGTGAGTTATTTTTGCCAGAAGGAACATAACGAAAAAACAATATGATATGATATAATTTATGAAAGAACAATAAGAATATTTTTCACAAATTTTTAGTGTAATCAAGAATAGAATTGTACAAGCGACATCATCGACTTTACGAGTAGTATGTAAACAATGTAAATAGTCATGTGTACTAATAAAAGTATTATGCGCACAGATGTGTGATATTATCTAAGCGTTATTAGGCTTACTTCACCCATACAACTACTATTTAGAGCATTGTATTTTCTTTTTATTTAAAATATTGAGTTCTCTCTAATGTCGTTTGAAATATCTAAAAATATATATGATTCGTTTGTTCGATTGATATACGTTGATTGCTACTTTTATTAGATTTTTTAACAACGCCATATATACTTTCAATAACACGGAAATAAATTATTCTAAAAAAGTATATTATTTTTATTTCTTGAATCATCTTCAAC